>CM053029.1:439980304-440480304 GCA_028564925.1 Lithobates sylvaticus
GTGATCCAAGACTAGTTCATTTTAATGAAAGTGAGCTGGTCAACATTGCTAGGGGTCAGGCAGATTAACAAAAACTCCTACTGCACTGAAGACCCTCCCAAATAGTACACTGGCTGCAAGGCAAGTCAGAAGCTCAACATTGTGCAAGCTCAGGCCAGTTGTCCAGCCAGAATACCCTATAGTGCTCACTTCCGAAAGTGTCCACATCAGCCCTAGATCAAATGAAGCAAGCAGTCACGTGGTTCAGGTGCTTTCTGTGGGTGCTGCCTGCAGCCAAACTTCACCACTATGAAAAGTGGTGCTGAGGCAGTCACCCCACTTCTCATTTCAGGGATCAGCGAATCAGAGGCATGCTGTTCATAAGGGAGGATCCTGCCATTATTGGGAAATGTTGCAAAGAGGTTCTTTCACAGCTCTCCTCCTCTATAATCTGGGGCCCATTGCCCCAGTGACAATGCCTCTTATGACAAAGCGTATATTGGGCAGAGGAAATAGCGGTGATGTTAGCACACTCGTCGGGGCGACAGATGCTAATCTGTATTGAATGCCTGTTTTTTAACCAGTCCTTTAAGTAGCTTTTTATTAAATTATTTATACGAGTGGATGTTGCGCAATGAGGTTTTTCTTTCCTCTCTGTATACTTCATGCCCCATATGATCTTGTGGGATTGATATTTGGTAAAGTGATCCTGTCACGTACCTGGTCAGAGGCCAGAGTGCTGAGAGGGCTCCCCTTGCAGCTGAGTGCAGAGCACACCTGAAGATGATAAAGGAGATTCATTGCCCAGAGAAGCACGGGCTGCCAGCTGTGGTAGCCTGAAGAGCTGAGGAGCTGATCACCAGATAATGGCAGGAACAAGCAGAATCTCCAGGGCAGGTCTCCCTCAGAAGATCCTGATGGCCAGAATCAGGAACCAGGCCAGGGGTCATGCACAGTTGATCAGTCAGGAGCAGAGGCGGATAGCAGGAACAAGCTGGGTCATACACAGGGCAGCAGCAGAGTCAGTAGTACAAGCCCGGGTCAAACACAAGTAATCAGGCATCAGCAAAGTTGGTAGTACAGGCCAGGGGTCAGAGCCGGGGATGGAGATGAGACAGGTCAGAGGAAAGCAGTCGGTAACAGGGAATCCAAGATCAGAATACACAGAGCACAGGCTGATGATCATACAGCAATTTAGTGAGCAGAGCAGCAGTCTTTTACAGGACCGTGTGTGCCAGTATATATGACGTTATGTGCTGAGAGTGCACCAGATGCGGCCATGTCAGGTATTGCCAATATTGCCAGTTATCCTTTGGCCATTCTGCTGACAGATCCAGAGATAGTGTTCAAGTGATTAATGGGCCTTATGGACCTTCCTAATGGGAGATACTCGCCAATACCTACAGTGAGGGGTGTTCTCACTAAAGCAAGCAGACACTAATAAGGTCTTACATTCTGGTAAGAGTCTAATTTATTCATCTTGGAGTAGAGTATGATTGGGTGATCACCTACAGCACTAGAACAATAGGATGTGCTAATGTTGAACACCATCTTTCAATAATTGATTGTATTTGGGACTTTGATCAATTTTCAAATCATTTCCACTTTATTTTTCCTGCATAATAGCACAGACTTTATGAATGTGGATTGCACTAATTGGATGAATTTTATTTATATTACTGGCTTGAGGCACTATACGCACTTTATTATTGTTTGCTGGAATGCATTTATATGAGTCTGTTTAAGCACTTATTTGATGGCAGTGCATTTCTTTTTTTTTTTTATTGTACACAATGAATGGCTTTGTTCCATGTCATTCATGTGGACTATTGTGCTGAGCTATGTGATTGGTCACAGTGATCACATGGTGCAGACAGGCCCAATCACAGTCCATGTGTACCATGTGATTAGCTGTGGCCAATCACAGCTAATTACAATAGTAAACACTGAATAAATAGTTTTCATTCAGCAATGGTTGCTTATAACTGCAAAATTCACAAGTATAAGCAATCATAGTGTGAAAAACTCCCCAGAGCAGTACAGTGTTACTATAGGGTGGTCACTGTATGTAAAAAAAAAAGTATAGAAAAACAAGAAGAAAAAACATGTAATAAAAAGGAAAAAATATTTAAAAAAAGTAGTAAAATTATAACTTTTTTTTTTTTTTTTTACATACTGTCATCAGTCAGTGTCACTGATCACTGCCACACCAGTTATATGATGAAGCTGTACTGCACTGGTGGCATTATGTAAAATATTTAAAAAAAATTGGAGAACTTTTTTTTAAAATGTCTTAATTTTCCCAAACATTGTGACAAAAATTTGTCATTGGGGTCATTTGGGGGTTATGTACTGTCCAGGTATTTTTTTAAGGCCTCAAGAAATGAGACTGTTTATACATCAGGATTGATTGATTTTCAGATATTTATACCATAGTTTGTGGAGTTTGTATAACTTTCCTACAGACTAAATAACATACACGGATTTGTATTATTTCCAACAAAGAAATGTAGCAGTATACATTTTGGCCTAAATTTATGAAGAAAGATTTATTTATTTGCAAGATGTTATAACAAAAATGAAGAAAAACACTTTTTTTTTTAATTTTTTGATCTTTTTCATTTACTTAGCAAAAATAAAAAACCCAGTGGTGATTAAATACCACTGAAAGAAAACTATTTGTGTGAAAAAGAATTATACTAATTTCATATGGGTACAGTGTTGCATGACTGCGCAATTATCATTTAAAATGTGACAGCTCTGAAAGCTGAAAATTGGCCTTAGCAGGAAGGGAGTAAAAGTGTTCAGTATTGAAGCCATTAAAAAAACTTGAAGTAGCATATTATTCTCAGAGAAACAAAGTAGGTAAACTTTTAGCCTCTAAACTTAAGGCTAGTTACTTTCAGACCGTACCAATTTGCAGCCAAAGAACCAGGCCCCTTTTTGCAATTGGGCACTGCGTCGCTTTAGCTGACAATTGCGCGGTCGTGCGACGTGGCTCCCAAACAAAATTGACGTCCTTTTTTTCCCACAAATAGAGCTTTCTTTTGGTGGTATTTTTTTTTTTTTTTTTCCACTTCAGACAGAGTATTCGTGGGTGAATGTCAGCTGTGCCCGCATCTCCATCCCTCTATTTGTCTTGGCATCATTAGTGGATTGTTTAATTCTCCCCCTTTTTTTTTTTTTTTTTTTCCCCCCCCCCTAGAGTTGGGGGGGGGGGATAGGGGTCCTGGATCGAGCATCCATAAGATTTACAAAACTAAGAAAACACACATACATCTGAAATCCCAACGAGCCTCCACTACCCCTCCACTTCCTCTATCCTGAATCCCGTTCCATCTCGGTTCCGGTTTACCCCCCTAGGTTCCCCCTCCCCCCCCCTCCCCCCTCCCTCCTGTCCCCCCCGTACCCCCACCCTCCCCTTCCCCGTCCGCTGTTTTGTTGTTGTGTAATGGCCCTTTTTCCCAAGTGTCTTCACCTGCCCTTTACGTCTGCCTTTCCGCGGCTAGATCTCCTTCCGGCTTCCCCCCCCCAGGGGTCGTCGGTTGTCACGGCTGCACTCGCAAAGCCTCCCTATAGCTCCAGGACCTCTTGAATTTTCTCCAGCTCTCCCATTTGGCCCTCGTGGCCTCTCTGTCCTCCTCCCCGATGTGCAACACACATTCCATCATGTAAGTAGATTCCACTGCGTCAACCCATTCCCAAACGGGAGGGCTTTCCTTGTCCTTCCACCTCCTTGGGATTACCTTTTTAGCCGCATTAAGCAGATGGGGGATCAATGAGCCTTTATATTGCTTGATTTCCTTCGATGTGGCATGCATCAGTACCACCCAAGGGTTATTTTTTACCTCAATCGTTGTTATTTCTTTTATGAATTTTAGGATGGTCTCCCAGAATTTTTTGATTTTAGCACACTCCCACCATAAATGACCCATTGTACCCCTTTGGTCACATCCCCTCCAGCAGTTTGCGGGTGTATCCACCTGGTAATTGCTGACCCTGTCCGGGGTTCTATACCACCTAGCCATGCACTTATAATTTGTTTCTGCAGTTTTCGCATCTACTGCTGACCCATGTGCTAATTTTAAAATTTTCTTACTTGTGCCTATTTCTAGTTGTGTTCCTAGTTCGCTTTCCCATTTGATAAAGTATGGTGGCATCTCTGGTCTATCTCTTTCTAATAGCAATTTATAGATTCTAGATATTCTTTTTTTAGAACATTCTGCCGAAAAAATTTTCTCTAATTTTGTTAGGTCCTTAGCCTCCCTTAATGGGCTAGGGAGAGAGCCCTCAAAGTGGGTTAGCTGACGATGCCGCCATCCATCTATGAAAAAAGCCTCCTTGTTCTGTAACTCGTGCAGTGTCATAACCTTCCCCTTACTGATAACTTCCCCTAATCTCGTGCAGTCCTTTCTAATCCAATCCCCTCCTATTTCCTTTAACCCTGGCGGGAAAAAAGGATTTTCTTTAAGTGCTATAAGTGGCGAGTTATATTTTTTGTTGAATATTTTATAGATTTTGTCCCAAATTTTTAAAGTCGTGATAGTGATTATGTGTGTTTTTTCTCCTAGTGTCCGGCTTTTCGGGGGATTCCACACAATCCTCCCCAGCCTAACTTCACTCAGTGCTTCTTCCAAACTAACCCATCTTTTAGTGTTGCCTATTTTACCCCATTCTGCGATTCTCAGTAGTGCTATAGCGTGGTAGTAACTTTCTATGTCTGGGACCGCGAGACCACCCTGACTTTTGTCTTGTTTTAGAACTTGAAGGGATATTCTATGTTTTTTGTAATTCCATATGAAATTCATTATAATAGCTCTTAATTTACCGAGGTACTGTTTTGGGAGCGGGAGGGGGAGCATCTGAAATTTGTATGTGATGACTGGTAAGATCGTCATTTTTACCGAATTGATCCTGCCTGTCCAGGATAATATTTTTCCCTTCAGCTCTTGGCATTTTTTTTTTATATCTTCTAGGAGCGGGATATAGTTTATTTTATATAATTTCCTTGGGTTGTTAGCCAGTTCTATTCCTAAGTATTTTATCCTTTTTTTCCAGACGAAACTAACTGTTTTTTGTAGGTTCTGTTTCTCTATTTTGTTGAGGTTGATATTAAGAATAAATGTTTTTGAGGCATTGATTCTGAAGTTTGTTAATTCCCCATATTCCTTTAAGGTTTTAAGCAGTATAGGGACTGACTTCTGGGGTGAGCTTATGTAAAAGAGGACGTCGTCCGCGAAGGCCGCAAGTTTGTGCTCTTCGCTGCCGACTTTACAGCCTTCCACCTCTGGGTTTCCGCAAATTGTGGCTAACAACGGTTCCAGAGATAGAATAAAAAGGAGAGGGGAGAGTGGACAGCCCTGCCTGGTACCATTAAACAGTTCGAACTCCGCGGAGGTCGTTCCATTGACCTTGATGTTAGTTTTCGGATGATTATATAGGGTTTTGATTTTTTGAATAATTCTGGGTCCAAAACCCATCTTCTGTAGCGTGTTGAACATGAACCCCCAGTCTACTCTGTCGAACGCTTTTTCAGCGTCTATCGAGAGAAGTAGACTGGGGGTTCTCGAATCTCCCATCCTCTGTATGGCTAGCAATGTCCGAATCCCATTGTCCCTCCCCTCTCTGCCCGGGACAAACCCGACCTGGTCCGGATGGATCAGTGTGCCCAAGTGCCCCTTTATTCGATCCGCCAGTATCTTTGCGTATAGTTTTGTGTCGAAATTTAATAAGGAGATGGGTCTGTAGTTCGAGCACACCGATCCATCCTTCCCATCTTTCCTCAAAAGAGTGATCATGGCTTTTAGGGCCTCTTCGCTCATATCATAGTCTATCCCTAGTCCATTCATATATCGCAGCAATCTCGGTATAAGAATCTCTTTGTACGTTTTATAATATGAGGCCGTGAAGCCGTCCGGGCCCGGGCTCTTCCCTATTGGAGAGTTGTTGATGGCTGCTAAGATCTCCTCCTCAGTTATTGGCCTCTCAAGCTCATCTCTCTCCTCCCCCCCTAGAGCCATTAGCCCTGCCCTCCCTAGGAACTCCTTTTGGTGGTATTTGATCGCCCCTGCGTTTTTTTTTTTTGCGCTATAAACAAAAAAGAGTGGCAATTTTGAAAAAAAACGCATTATTTTTTATTTTTTGCTATAATAAATATCCCCCAAAAAATATATAAAAAAAACATGTTTAGGCCGATACGTATTCTTCTACATATTTTTGGTAAAAAAAATTGCAATAAGCGATTATTGATTGGTTTGCGCAGAAGTTATAGCGTTTACAAGATAGGGGATAGTTTTATAGCATTTTTATTAATAATTTTTTTTTTTATTAGTAATGGCGGCGATCAGCGATTTTTATTGTGACTGCGACATTATGGCGGACACATCAGACATTTTTGACCCATTTTTGGGACCATTGTCATTTATACACCAATCAATGCTATTTAAATGCATTGATTCCTGTATAAATGACACTGGCAGTGAAGGGGTTAACCACAAGGGGGCAGTGTAGGGGTTAAGTATGCCTAGGGGTGTGTTTCTTACTGTGGGGGGCGTGGCTGTCAGCTAGTGAATGCTGATCTCTGCTCCAATCACAGGGAGCAGAGATCAGCGTCACTAGTTGCTAGGCAGAACGGGGAGATGCTGTTTATCTCGGCATTCTCCCCGTTCAGCCTTTCCGTGAGACGATCGCGGGTGTTCCCGCGGCGATCGAGTCCGCGGGACCCGCGACCGGCCTCACGGGGGTCCCAACTGGCACGGGAGCGCGCCGCTCCAGGCGCGCTCCCGATGGCACGGACGGCATTAAGGAGGGACTTATATATACGCCCTCCTGCCTGTCCGTGCCATTCTGCCGATGTATATCGTCGTACTCCGGTCGGGAACTGGCTAGACAAATGAAGACCAAATTATCATCTCTAATTGATCCTAAGACTCACCCAAAGATATTGCCAAGACTTTTTACTACCAACATTTGTACAATCTATATGAAGATCCAGCCATTACCAAGCCCTCTGATGAAACATTTCTGACTTTTATGTAAGGTGTGTAGTAATATGACTGAACAGAAGTGACTCCATTTTGTGCGGCCATAGAGCGATATAAATTCATATATCTTAACTTGTATATTCAGACTCAAGTTAAGATCACTAGTTCTGTTTTTTAGCTTTGTAACAGGTTTTTCTATAAGGCACACATATAAGAAAATATAGCTTACAGCAGCATCTTTGCTCTGTACGTTTCTATATAAAGCTTCTGTGGTGTAGAGCGGTCTGGGACATTTTCCTGTGTAAAGGGGAACACCAAAGGCATGACTATGAGTCATGGAAGCAGATGGCATGGTTACTATAGTTGCTATGTCAGCCATGTTTAAGAGGGTTGGGCATTTGAGTATTAATGATATGTAATTATATGTAATGATATGAAATGTACACCCCTGTTGTTAACCACTCCCTTATTCCCTATTATGATTGGTTAATGATAACGTATATAAGTTGTATACCCGCCCAGAATTAAATCAGATAGCTTTGAACATAGACTCTGCATCATCTCTTTTTGTGTTCACCAAGAAGCTATCTCCTCAGTACTGAGAGGGTCTTGTGAGTGTGGTAATTGCTGTGATTATACCTAGCTGGTCTTGTCAGGTATATGGAAATACCATTTGATTTCCTTCAAGGTGGACCTCCCAGTAGAAGACACACATTTTCTAGATCCTCTGAATGGTCCCATAACTTCCCAAGAAATAAAGATGTTAATTAAATTCTTGCTACTGGCAAATCACATGGTATTGATGGCTCTTCAGCTGAATATTACCAAACATTCTCAGATGTACTCAACCCTTATCTTGAACCTATATTTAATGCAGCTGCGTCCACCAGCATTCTCCCAGCTGAAATGCTACAAGCTGTAATTGTAACTTTTCCCAAACCAGGGAAGGAGCCCGACTACCCCCAACATGTTAGACCAAATTTGCTTCCCAATACTGATCTGAAAATTTATGCTAAAATTCTGGTCAACAGAGTAGACAAATTTACCCCTACTCTCATCAAACCAGACCAGGTAGGTTTCAATAAAGGCAGACAAGCATCAGCTGGCACCAGGAGGATGCTTAATCTCATTAGGTATGTGGAATCCCATAAAATATCCTCTATATTTTTTATCACACTAGATAACAAAAAAGCATTTGTATTGGGGTTATTTGAGTGCTACTATATTGGCCCTTTGCACGAAACCTTCGGCACAAGTCTGCACCTCCAATGTACTATCAAGCAGATTCTTAATCACTAATGACTCCCACCAAGGCTGCTCTTTATCACCTTTAATTTTCTCTCCACTAATGAAACCACTTGCAGCAGCTATTATAATTAATTATTTCACTCATTTAATAAAGTGTATTGATATTGCAAACTACTGCTATAAGATTGGGCTGTTTACAGATGATGTGATACTTACATTGACCAACCCAGCTCCTTCTCCTTCCTGAGTGAGGGGCAAAGACTAATTACTGTATTTGGAATTGTGTCCTACTACAAAGTAAATGTTTTCGAAATTGGCAGTTCTGCTGGTAGGTGTTGACTGTTTTATCCTAGCTTTCTTGAAATGCAAGTTCCCCTATGAGTGGAATTTCAGTATAATAGCATTCACTTGGGTTTTTATCTTACTTCACCTACAGCTAAGGTATATGAGGTTAATTATCCATGTTACTAACTACTATTAAGCAAGATATGTTACATCTGGAGAAGTTTGAAATTCCCTGGTTAGGTCTGCTTGTGGTCTTTAAAATGCTACTTTTCCCAAAATTTAAGAAACAGAAACAAAAATAAACAATAGTAACAAAAATTATTTTAGAACTCTGCCTATCATAATACCCTAACATGACCAAGCAAAAACAAAAACAAAGAAAAAGCAGAAACAGAGAAAATCTTAAATTCACCACAAATCATAGAATCCTCAAGATAGCTAACATGATCTAGAAGTGTGCTGACCTAACATGCCATCAGTGTTGTATATCTGCTCCCATGTTGACTACCTGGTGTGGAAGTGACACAGGCCTTTAGAGTTATAAGTACAAAATTTCTCATAGTTAAATAGAATATTGACAATGTATACTACTTCTGAGATATTAGGAGCGGAAGTAGCCTTACATCTGTTGGTAATCGTTAGCCTCATAGCAACCAGAATATGGGATACTAAAGTTCTGTACTAAATAAGGTAAGTATTAATACATAAACTTAATCAAGCAGATTGGGCAGGTCTGTTGGCACCATTTTTGACAGGAGAACCTCAAAAGGCCTACTTTGATCTGGAACCGAATAAGGCCCAGGACTATGAGACTCTGAAAACAGAGATTCTTGCACGCTTGGGTGTCATCATGGCAGTCCGGGCCCAGCGCATGAATCAGTGGACCTACTCCAGTGACAAGCCACCCCTCAAATGTTTGACCTGGTCCACCTCACCAGGAAGTGGTTGCAGCCAGAGACCTTGACAGGCCCTCAGATCATGGAGCATGTGGTAATGAACTGGTACCTGCATGCGCTCCCTGCTGCTTTGAGGAGATGGGTCAGACAGGGGGACCCCAAAACTGCAACCCAATTGGTGGACCTAGTGGAGAGGTACACTGCTACTGAGGACTTGGTGAACCCATCTCCGCCCCACTACGATGTGTGATTTCGGTGTGTCTAGGGGTGCAAGATCACCCAGCGGTTCTGGTAAGACTGTTCTAGGGTTCAAGAGCATGGGGAAGATTGATAAGACTGCTGTTACAGCTAATGAGACTGTGGGTCCTAGACCTGGATACTGGCCAAAGAAGCCAGAAAGGTCTTTGGGACCATTAAAAGGACTGGGGGTGGAGCACATACAGTGTGTCAAGAAAGACGTCCTGGCAGATTCCCCATCTCAAGAGCCAACTGGCACACACGGGTGCGCGTTAGCACTAACAGGCGCGTGCAGGTGCGCGATAGCGCTAATAAGCTTGTGTGTGCGCGACAGCGCTATTAGGCGTGTGCGCGACAGCGCGAATGGGCGCGTGCGGGTGCGCGATGGTGCACGTGGACGCGCATCGGGTGTGCACGGGTGCGTGCAGACGCGCCGTGTGACGGTACTTGGCGCCAAAAGGGTTATTTAAGGGAGCCTGTCACTGTGCCTCTTGCTGTCCAGTCTAAAGCGTTTCCTGTGACCTTGCTACTCTTTACCAGTTGACCTGATTCCTGTTTACCCGGCCTGTTCCTGACGATGTCTGTTTGCTGCCTGCCTCTGACCCGGCTTGTCCCGACTACGCTTCTCTCTCTTCCTTTGGTTGATCGCTGCCCGCTAGTTACCAATCCAGCCTGCCTGACTCTGCCTGTGTTCCTGCCTAACCTCATAGCATCCTCCTGCAGCCTGCTGATCCAGCTTTTCTGCCGTACTACAGGACACCTCCTTGCTGCCGGCTGTTCCAGGGTTCCTGCCCAGCTACAAGGCACCTCCGTATCACCACTGTTCCAGTGTTCCTGCCAGGTTCCAGTGCATCTCTTCGCAGCCTGCTGATCCAGTGCTCCTGCTGCACTACAGAACACCTCTGTGCTACCGGTTGCTCCAGCTGTGCTACAGAACTCCTCCCAGTTGTCTGTGGTGTTCCTAGTCATCGGTTCCAGATCGCTGTTCCCGCCAACCTTTCTTCTACTCCAGAGGTCCGGACTAGCCCCACACCTGCCATCAATCAGGCACTTGTGCCCTTCTGAACTCTTGAGTCCCTGTCCCCACTACCAGGGGTTCTCGAGCCAGAGGGTTACGAGAGGCCGCTCACTGCATTCTGGGCTCCAACACCAGGTACGTAACGCAGTGTTATCGTTGCAATGCATTAGGACATATTGCTGCAACTGTCCTCTAAATGATGTACCTATGCAATGCGATTATGCTTATATGAAAAGATGGATATCTCTTTTTGCACAGGTCGCATGTACTGCATCATGTCAGAGTCGCATTGAAAAATAAATGTGTGTTATTTCAGTGGATGGAAAGCCACTCACAGCCCTGGTAGACTCTGGTAGTGTGGTGACCCTAGTCAGAAATGATTGTGTAAACCCCACAAAACTACACCCCAGTACTATTGGGGACATTTGCATCCATGGGGACACTCAGGACTACCAGACAGCTGTGGTTGAGGTTGATATCCGTTGGGGCAAGGTGACACATTCAGTGGGGGTGGTGCCTTCACTGCTTCATGAAGCTTTAGTGGGTTAAGATTTTCCCAATTTTTGGAGATTATGGGAGAGCAAAGAGAGGCTGGTAGATAGAGCTCCCCCTGCTGGGGAAGCACAGGAACTCTCACTAGACCCTTTTTGCCAAAGGGAAGGGGAGGCTGTTGGGAGGATAGAGTAAGCCGGAGATCCTCTTCCTTTCCCTGTCATGGCTGGGGAGCCAGAGGACCTGGAAGCTAGCTCCCAGCCCAAGGGTAAGGAACAGGAGAACATCTCTGACCCTGACAATGAGAGTAGCCAGAATGTGGTATCCAAGGTCAGGAGAGAGGATTTATGTACTGAGCAACTGTGAGATGTCACCCTCATTAGAGCCAGAGAAAATGTTAAGATGGTGGATGGGGAACCGGTGGATCCTAACTGGGGGGGTGTCTTTCCCCTACATGGCTCTTAAAAACAATTTACTGTATCAGGTGGTAAAACATGGAGAGGACGAGGTAGAACAGCTACTGGTTCCCAAACCCTTCCGCAGGGTGGTGCTAGTCCTGGCCCATGGTCATGTAATGGGGGGACATCTCGGTATCAAAGACCAGGAAGAGAATCGCCCAGAGATTTTTCTCGCCCGGGATATATGCAGATGTCAGGAAATACTGTGAATCGTGCCCTGAGTGCCAAATGTCGGCACCATCGCCCCATCTTTGCAGCCCCCTTGTCCCTCTACCAATAATCAAGGACCCTTTTGAGAGGATTGGCATGGACCTGGTGGGGCCGGAAGTGAAGTCTGCCCGGGGCCACCAGCATATTCTGGTAATCCTGGACTATGTGATGCGCTATCCTGAGGCCATACCCTTTGCATAACACCTCCGTTAAGGCTATCGCCAAGGAGTTAGTCCAGGTGTTTCGTTGAGTGGTGATCCCAAAAGTGATATTAAACAATCAGGGTACCCCATTTATGTACAGGGTTACCAAGGAACTGTGTAAATTATACAAAATCGTCCATCTCCGTACCTCTCTCTATCACCCCCAAATGGATGGTCTTGTGGAAAACCTTTGAAAATTATGCTGAAAAACGTGGTCGACAAAGATGCAAGAAATTTGGATTTTTTGCTACCATGTCTCATGTTTGCCATACAAGCAGTTCCAAAGGCACCCACAGGCTATTCCCCCATTGAGTTCTTGTATGATTGACATCCCAGGGGGGTGCTAGATGTTGCCAAAGAAATGTGGGAAGGAGAGGCCACACCTAATAGAAGCATTATAGAGAATATCTCCTTGATGTAGGATCGAATCACAGTTGTCCTGTCCCTTGTACAAGAACATATGGAGCGAGCCCAGGAGGCCCAGAGGAGGGTCTATGATCAGGGTGCCAAGGTTTGTACTTTCAGCCCCGGGGACAGAGTATTGGTACTGGTTCCCATGGATTAAAATAAGTTCCTAGCCAAGTGGCAGGGTCCCTTTGAGGTTGTCGAAAGGGTAGGGGAGGTAAACTACAAAGTCTACCAACCAGGCAAAAGGAAACCACAGCAAATGTATCATGTGAATCTCTTAAAGCCCTGGAAGGACAGAGAGACTTTATTGGCCGCATCCCCGCCCCCAACAGACCGGGTACCAGTGACACCTTATGTGCCCATAACGGATTACCTGTACGTGGCACATCAAAGGGACATTGGGGGGTTTGTGTACAAAAATAGAGACTTTTTCTCCCCTTACCCGGACTGACCAACGTGATCCAGTATTATATAGTGACAGAACCAGGGGTTCACATAAATATAAAGCCATATAGAATCCCAGAGGCCAGGAGAAAGGCTGTCGCGAAGAAAAAATATGTTAGAGTTGGATGTGATAGAATAGTCCCGCAGTGATTGGTCGACCCCCATAGTGCTGGTCCCAAAACCTGGTGGCACTATCAGGTTTTGAAACTCAGCAGTGTGTCTAAGTTCAATGCATACCCGATGCCTCGGGTCGACAAACTCGTGGACAGAAAACAGGGAGAAATTTAAAACAGAAAAAATCCCCCCCCCCCCCAAGAAGGATGGCGGGAGGCCTGTTGCTCGATTTAATAATTATTTATTAATTGAAAAAAGGACAAAAAATAAAAAAAAACACTTCACACTTCCTATTGCAAAATAGAGATCACATAGGAAAATCCATAAAGAGTTAAAAATGACAACGTTGTCTGTTAAAAGGGGGGTAAATGCCAAATATCACAGCACTCACACACTAGCACACACCAACACATGACATATTCTGATTACAGACACTCTGGTAGTTGTGGTTTTAACCAAGTAATACAAGCACAGAAGCCTATACTTATAGTCCATGTATGGGTGGTTAGATCATGTGATTTATACAGAGTTTTTTCAGAAGCTCATGGAAACTTGTGGACAGGTTGGGACAGGCCCGCTACATAACAACCCTAGACCTAACTGAATCGTCCAAGGAGTAGACTGCCTTTTCCACTCCTGAGGGCTCATTTCAGTACAAGCGGATGCCTTTTGGTCTGCATGGGGCCCATACATTGTTCCAGCAAATGATGGACAAAACTTTGAGACCACATCGCCCGTACGCAGCTGCTTATTTGGACGATGTGGTCATACACAGCCCAGATTGGGATAGCACCTGCCCCGAGTACAAGTAGTGGTAGATTCCCTTAGGAAAGCAGGTCTCACGGCCAACCCAAAAAAGTGTGCCATAGGCCTCGAGGAGTCCAAATACCTTGGGTATATTATTGGCGGGGGACTGGTCAGTCCAATAAGATTGAGGCAATTCAAAAATGGCCCCAACTGGTAAACAAAAAACAAGTTCAAGCCTTCCTGGGCATTACGGGGTATTACAGATGTTTTATACCCGACTTTGCCACCATTGCCACCCCTCTGACTGACCTGACAAAGGATAGAGGGTTGGTCATGGTTAGATGGAATCCTGAAGCCAAGGAGGTGTTTCAGAAGTTAAAGCAGGCCCTTTGTGTACTCCTAGTGCTGGTGACCACAGACTTCACAAAGAGGTTTGAGGTACAGACAGACATCTCTGAGGTGGGCCTAGGTGCTGTACTATCCCAGAACAGAGATGGTTACATAGTTACATAGTTAGCTAGGCCGAAAAAAGACACAAGTCCATCCAGTTCAACCATAAAAAAAAAATAATAAATAAAAATAAAAAATATCGTACAATCCAATATACCCCATTCTATACCCACAGTTGATCCAGAGGAAGGCAACAAAAAAACCCCAGAAGAGCATGTTCCAATATGCTACAGCAGGGGAAAAAAATCCCTTCCTGATCCCCCTAGAGGCAATCGGATTTTCCCTGGATCAACTTTACCTATAAATGTTAGTACCCAGTTATATTATGTACATTTAGGAAAGTATCCAGGCCTTTCTTAAAGCAATCTACTGAGTTAGCCAGAACCTCCTCTGGAGGGAGTCTATTCCCCATTTTCACAGCTCTTACTGTGAAGAAACCTTTCCGTATTGGGAGATTAAATCTCTTTTCCTCGAGACGTAAAGAGTGCCCCCTTGTCCTCTGTGTTGACCGTAAAGTGAATAACTCATCACCAAGTTCACTATATGGACCCCTTATATATTTGTACATGTTGATCATATGCCCCCTTATTCTCCTCTTCTCAAGAGTGAATAAATTCAGTTCCTCTAATCTTTCCTCATAGCTAAGCTCCTCTATGCCTCTTATCAGTTTGGTTGCCCTTCTCTGCACTTTCTCCAGTTCCCCGATATCCTTTTTGAGAACTGGTGCCCAAAACTGAACTGCATATTCCAGATGAGGTCTTACTAATGATTTGAACAGGGGCAAAATGATATCTCTCTCTCTGGAGTCCATGCCTCTCTTAATACAAGAAAGGACTTTGCTTGCTTTGGAAGACGCAGCTTGACATTGCATGCTATTATTGAGCTTATGATCTACCAAAACCCCCAGATCCTTCTCCACTACGGATTCCCCCAGTTGTACTCCCCCTAGCATGTATGATGCATGCATATTCTTAGCCCCCAAGTGCATAACTTTACATTTATCAACATTAAACCTCATCTGCCACATAGTCGCCCAATTAGACAGAGCATTAATGTCAGCTTGTAAATTGGAGACCTCCTGTAAGGACGTTATTCCACTACATAGCTTGGTGTCATCTGCAAAGACAGAAATGTTACTTTTGATCCCAGACCCAATATCATTTATAAAGATATTAAAAAGTAAGGGTCCCAGCACTGAACCTTGGGGTACACCACTGATAACCTTAGACCATTCAGAGTAAGAATCATTAACCACTACTCTCTGAATTCTGTAATTTAGCCAGTTTTCTATCCATTTACAAACCGATATTTCTAAGCCTGTAGACCTTACCTTACACATGAGCCGTGTGTGGGGAACTGTATTGAACGCTTTTGCAAAATCCAAGTATACCACGTCCACAGCCACGCCTCTGTCTAAGGTTTTACTTACCTCTTCATAAAAAGAAATCAGGTTTGTCTGTTGCTTAAAATGTTTTTTTCCAGCAAGAACTTGTCTATGTGGTCTTTTATTAAACGCTCCAGTATCTTCCCAACTATAGAAGTTAAACTAACAGGTCTATAGTTACTTGGTAAAGACTTTGTTGCCTTTTTAAATATAGGCACCACGTTCGCCCTGCGCCAATCCAGTGGTACTATTCCCGTCATTAATGAGTCCCTAAAAATTAAATACAATGGCTTTGAAATTACAGAGCTCAATTCTTTTAGGATCCGTGGGTGGATGCCATCTGGTCCAGGTACTTTATCCACCTTTATTCTGTCTAAATATTTCTGGACCATATCACTTTTGAGCCATTGTGGATCATTCGGGGCTGTGTCAATACCACCCCCATTATGGACATGAGCCGAAAACTGAACATGCATGAAAACACGACGCCATTGTCGAAAGAGTGTCTCGCTATTAAATGGGCCTTAGACTCTCTGAAGTATTACTTGTTGGGGAGGTAATTTAATCCGGTCACCGACCATGCTCCCCTAAAGTGGATGTGTGACAACAGGGAGAAAAATGGCCGCGTGACAAGATGGTTCCTGGCTTTACAGCCCTTTCATTTTACAGTAGAGCATAGGCCGGGCAAGCTCCAAAACAATGTGGATGCCCTCTCCCACATGCACTTTATGCTTGGGACAATTGCTCAGCCACAGGGGCTTGAGCAGAGGGGGAGGCTATGTGACGGTATGCGAGGTGAGGTAATGGACAATCGATATATTTCACCTCTCATGCGTTCTGTGTAAGAGACTGAAGCGGAATCCAGCCTGGGTCTTTCCAGCCTCTGTGGCAGGCTTGGTTCTCAGGTGGACTTAAATGACCAGGAAGAGAGCACAGGATAGCTCTGGCCTGAGACTCAGAAGCAAATCTGAGAGAGAGAGCTCTGTTTGGTTTTAAAAAAGGTTCGCTTTACCACATGTTTTGTGGGTGACGGGGACCAGCCCCACACCGTATAAAGAGGAGACTACTGTATAGTCTAGCGCCGGGCGGAAAGGATTTGTTTTGCTAATTTCTTTGTTTTCATTACTTTGCAAACCTCTGCTAAATAAACCTGGCAACCCGCCAGATTAAAAAAAAATTGCCTGCACGCTGACCTTGTTTTCCAGAAAAGGTTATCCCCATAAGCTAAGCTAAGCTAATCTCCCACAATATATATATATATATATATATATATATATATATATATATATATACATACATACAGTATCTCACAAAAGTAAGTACACCCCCCACATTTCTGTAAATTTACATTTCTGTAAATATTTTATTATATCTTTTATGTGAACTCTCTGAGGATCTGAAAAAAGAATTGTTGCTCTACATAAAGATGACCTAGGATATATAGGAGGATTGCCAAGACCCTGAAACTAAGCTGCAGCACGGTAGCCAAGAACATACAGTGGTTTAACAGGACAGGTTCCACTCAGAACAGGCCTCGCCGTGGTCGACTAAAGAAGTTAAGTGCGTGTGCTCAGCGTCATATACAGAGGTTGTCTTTGGGAAATAGACGTACGAGTGCTACCAGCATTGCGGCAGAGATTGAAGGGGTGGGGGGGTCAGTCTGTCAGTGCTCAGACCATACGCCGCACACTGCCTCAAATTGGTCTGCATGGCTGTTGTCCCAGAAGGAAGCCTCTTCTAAAGATGATGCACAAGAAAACAGTTTTCTGAAGACAACCAGACTAAGGACATGGATTACCGGAATCATGTCCTGTGGTCTTATGAGACCAAGATAAACTTGTTTGGTTCATATGGTGTCAAGCGCGTGTGGCGGCAACCAGATGAGGAGTACAAAGACAAGTGTGTCTTGCCTCCAGTCAAGCATGGTGGTGGGAGTGTCATGGTCTTGGGCTGCATGAGTGCTGCTGACACTGGAAAGCTACAGTTCATTGAGCGAACCATGAATGCCAACATGCACTGACATACTGAAGCAGAGTATGATCCCCTCCCTTCGGAGACTGGGCCACAGGCCCCCAAACACACCTCCAAGACGACCACTGCCTTGCTAAAGAAGCTGAAGGTAAAGGTGATGGACTGGCCAAGCATGTCTCCAGACCTAAACCCTATTAAGCATCTGTGGGACATCCTCAAACGGAAGGTGGAGGAGTTCAAGGTCTCTAACATCCACCAGCTCTGTTATGTAGTCATGGAGGAGTGGAAGAGGACTCCAGTGGAAACCTGTGAAGCTCTGGTGAACTCCATGCCCAAGAGGGTTAAGGCAGTGCTGGACAATAATGGCAGCCACACAAAACCATAGGAATGGCATATGACATGATCCATTTAATTATCCTGTTGGAAGTCTTACAGGTATCATACAAGAAGAATATGAGGCTCAATTTGTATTGTGGTCATGTACTTTACAACCAAGCCATTGCATTTTGTGACAAGTTGGGTATAGTTTTGTTTATAAAATGTAAACATTTGTATGGCTCAGAAAAATTAAAAACAAACACATATTCAGTACAACTTTGCATTGCATGCACTAATACCTTTGTTTTGTCTGCAAGTACAGACATACAGGGGGTAATTTACTATAGCGCCGATAAATGATCCTGCAGTCCCGGAAAATAGCTCCCAATTAAAAAAATCCAAAGTTCTCACTGAAGGCTTATATGCAAGTTCTTTGCCATAAAAAGTGTATGAGGACCTGGGCCCTGCCCCAGGGGACATATATCAATTGGAAAAAAATGTTTTTAAAATGTGTATCAGGAGTAGTGATTTAAAGTGAAAAAAAATGTAATTAAATTAAATTAAATTAAATAAAATGTAAAATAAAATTTTCAATTAAATACATTTTCAATTAAAATTCCTTTAAATATCATGCCTGGAGGTGTCCTTAGTATACCTGTAAAGTAGCGCATCTTTGCCCTGTTTATTACTGTACCACAGCAAAATTGTTTCTAAAGGAAAAAATTTCATTAAAATTGCTTACGGCTGTAGTAAATTGCCAGTTCCCGGCAATATAGAGTAAAATAAAATAAAAAAACAGCGTAGGTTCCCCCAACCAGTCCATACCAGATCCTTTGAGTTTGGTATGGATATTAAGGGGAACTCCACGCCAAAATGTAATAAAAAAATGCCGTAGGGTCCCCCCAAAATCCATACCAGACACTTATCCGAGCACGCAACCTGGGAGGTCAGGAAAGGGGGGACGAGCGAGCGCCCCCCCTCCTGAACCATACCAGGTCACATGCCCTCAACATGGGGAGGGTGTTTTGGGCCCCCCCAAAACACCTTGTCTGAACTTGACTGGCCTGCTCAGAGTCCTGACCTCAACCCGATAGAAGACCTTTTAGCTGAATTAGAGCAGGGACTGCAAGCCAGGCCTTCTCATCCAACATCAGTGCCTGGCCTCACAAATGCACTTCTGGAGAGATGGGAGCTGGCAATTAGCCGACAGCTGAGCGGCCAGCTTAGAGAAGGAAGGGCTGTGCCCAGCCTTGACAGTCATGCACTCCACAAATCTGGCCTTTATGGAAGAGAGGCAAGAGCCATTGTTGAAAGAAAGCCATACAGCTTGTATAACAGTGTCAATTTTCTGTCCCCTCAAAATAACTCAACACACAGCCATTAATGTCTAAATCGCTGGCAACAAAAGTGAGTACACCCCTACGTGAAAATGTCCAAATTGGGCCCAATTAGCCATTTTCTCTCCCCGATGTCATGTGACTCATTAGTGTTACAATGTCTCATGTGTGAACGGGGAGCAGATGTGTTAAATTTGGTGTTATCACTCTTACTCTCTCATACTGGTCACTGGAAGTTCAACATAGCACCTCATGGCAAAGAACTCTCTGAGGATCTGAAAAAAAGAATTGTTGCTCTACACAAAAATGGCCTAAGCCATAAGAAGATTGACAAGACCCTGAAACTGAGCTGCAGCACGGTAGCCAAGACCATACAGTGGTTTAACAGGACAGATTCCACTCAGAACAGGCCTCCCTATGTGCTCAGCGTCATATCCAAAAGTTGTCTTTGGGTAATAGATGTATGAGTGTTTTCAACATTGCTGCAGAGGTTGAAGTGGTGGGGGGTCAGCCTGTTAGTGCTCAGACCATACGCTGCACACTGCATCAAATTGGCATGCATGGCTGTCGTCCCAGAAGGAAGCCTCTTCTAAAGATGTTGCACAAGAAAGCCCACAAACACTTTGCTGAAGACAAGCAGACTAAGGACATGGATTTCTGGAACCATGTCCTGTGGTCTGATGAGACCAAGATAAACTTATTTGGTTCAGAAGGTTTCAAGCGTGTGTGGCAGCAACCAGATGAGGAGAACAAAGACAAGTGTGTCTGGCCTACAGTCAAGCATGGCGGTGGGAGTATCATGGTCTGGGGCTGCATGAGTGCTGCCGGCACTGGGGAGCTGGGGAGCTACAGTTCATTGAGGAAACCATGAATGCCAACATATACTGTGATATACTGAAGCAGAGCATGGTACCCTCCCTTCAGAGACTGGGCTGTGTGGTGCAGTATTCCAACATGATAACGACCCTAAACACACCTCCAAGATGACCACTGCCTTGCTAAAGAAGCTAAGGGTAAAGGTGATGGACTGGCCAAGCATGTCTCCAGACCTAAACCCTATTGAGCATATGTGGGGCATCCTCAAACGAAAGGTGGAGGAGCGCAAGGTCTCTAACATCCACCAGCTCCGTAATGTCATCATGGAGGAGTGGAAGAGGACTCCAGTGGCAACCTGTGAAGCTCTAGTGAACTCCATGCCCAAGAGGGTTAAGTAAAAATAATGGTGGCCACAGACAATATTGACACTTTGGGACCAATTTGGACTTTTTTACTTAGGGGCGCACTCACTTTTGTTATTTTGAGGGGACAGAAAATTTACACTGTTATATAAGCTGTACACTCTCAACGTCACATTGTAGCAAAGTGTAATTTCTTCTGTGTTGTAACATGAAAAGTTATAATAAAATGTTCACAAAAATGTGAGGTGTGTACTCACTTTTGTGAGCTATTGTATATCGCCACACTAAGCAGAATGCATTAGTGTTATTTACAGTTTATTAAAATGGTTGTAAACCGTTACAGACCACTTTGACCTACAGGTAAGCCTATATTAAGGCTTACCTGTAGGTCCAAGAAATATCTCCTAAACCCACACGGTTTAGGAGATATTTGCAAAAAGACAGGCACCGCTGTCTATGGCGCATGTGCCGTAGACAGTGGCGTGCAGGCGCACTGAGCAGTCCGCTACTAACGGCGATATGCCGCTAGTGGCGGTTCCCGTGCGCATGCGCAGGAGTGACATCATCGCGGTGCCGGCAAATCACAGCGCCGGTGCCGCGAGACCCGGAAGTCACTCCGGGATACATGGCAGCGGTGGAGAAGAAGAAGGAGGACCGCTTCGGGGGCTTCGTTCTCAGGTAAGTTATTCATGCTATTTTAAAAAAAAAAATTCATTGCCTTTACTTCCTCTTTAAGGCATTCTAACAGAATGAAGATAGCTACAATGCTATAATAATCAATTTACTAATTAACTTAGTCAATAATCAGAACAGTTAAAATATAGTATAAAAATGTCACTAATTGACCAGAATAATAAATATATAAAAAAAAACGAAAAAAAATAGGCCTGATTGAAATAAAAATGATTACAAATTTTAAATTTGTACACTTTACAATCAGGGTGACAAAACTGTTGTTGACCAGAGCAGTGAGTATCATTGCTAATTTCAAATTACATATTTAACAAGATTAACGAATATACATTAAAACCTATTTTTATAATAGAACTTATATTAGGCTTTTTAGAAGTTTTAGCTTAGATTAGCCAGTCGCTAGAAGGCTCTGAGACACTGATCTTATTCAGATAGTACACCATTATTGATAAACACCTTTGTTTGTCATGGCTCCTTGTCAGGATTGATGCCAGCCTCACATGCTAGCATCAGCAGAACAGGTTGTCCCTGACTAATTTCATCACTAACCTTAACTGTCAGGCAATATCTATAATAGCTAATTAATCATGACATGTCAATGTTGGCTGATGCTTCAGATAACAACCTACCAAGAGCGTGAATACAAAAATATTCCTAGTTCATTTTATATAAGTAGAATATAAATATAGTCTCTTAAATAAGTTTAGGTAATAGTATTTACTTTAGAAAATAGGGATGAATGGCAAAGATCATTTAGGACAGTTACAGATATGTTGAGCTGTTGAGAAGAAAGTTTGGGAACTTGAAATGTTGTTAAAGCACAACATCTTGTGCGGTCCCTTAGGTTATCGGCTGACACATTTGAGATAAACAGATTCTCTATGTCATTTTCTTTACATTTTTTCAAGTGACTTCCATCTCAGTTCTCTCCCAGAAGCATATCACTGAGCTGTTCATGAATACAACCTTTGGTGGCACTAGAGATTTAGAATTTGCTGAGCAAAGGTGGTTATTACTGGAAAGACAAACAGTTGAATGGGCTATGATTGAAAACGTTCCTATAAAAAAAACTAAATAATGTTAGAAATATAAAAAAAATACAGAGAAGCATTATTTAGAAGCATATTCATTTATACAATTATGTTCATTGGTAGGTCATATCAGTTCTCATTTTTTCAATCCTTTTTAAAAAAAAAATCTCTAGTATCTTTTATATTTATATTTATTATAAAAGTAACACTTCTACACAAGCCCTTTTTATAATTTCTTAATATTACAAATTACCTTTACCATTTCTATTTTCAGCAAGACATGATTTACTAAAACTTCCTAATGAAATAATTTCTTTTCTTTTTTTTTTGTCTTGGCATGGTGATAGTTTTCAGTTAGTTGACCGGATTTTCCAGAATTTTCATTTTCAGCTCCAGTAATTGGCTCAAAGTATTTCCGAGAACTCTACAAATCTAAAGTCAAATTGCAGGCATTGCTTGTAATGTCCATAGGCCTACTGCACTGACATTTTCTTTTTTATTGAGATACTGGCAGGAGGTATTGTACATCTAGAGGGCTGCCTTGGTCCTTTCTAACAGTTCTGAGATTAAATAACCGCTTTTAGCAAAGGCTGCCCATCCTACTTCATAATGATTAAATTGGTCCTACCGTAAAAAAAAAAAACATTTTTTACCTCAATGCACTCCCTGATCAGACTCAGGTCTGGTGATAGCCTGTTATACTAAGACACGTAGGCAAAAAGATTTGACCTCACTGGAGACAATGACAGCAATAGGGGGCAGTAAGTGAGGACAGTATGGAAGGAGTAATGTATTATGCAGGGAGCCAGGATAAAGACAAAAATAAAAACCTGGTAGATGTTGTAACTCTGATACACTCTGAACTTGGGTTTTAAAGCTTCTTGCAACAGAAAAGCACCATAGCTTTCTTTACAGTTGCAAAAGTAAGTACACAAATATTATATGTTGTACTAGTACATGTTGTGCTTTGTGAAGGGTTTATTGTTATTTTTTTTTGTTATTTTTTTAATATAATATTTGACAGACGATATTTTCTGTTGGCCTGAAAAATACAAAATGGCATATGAACTTTATTTTCTCTATTCAAGCTTCATTGGTAGCAGACAACATTACACCCTTTTTTTTGTGGATCTTTTTTTGCCTTTTTTTTTTAAAGGTCTTGTACACATACCTTAAAAGTGGTTGTAAACCCTTAAAAAAAAAAAAAAAAATGCAAGACAAAGGCATAATGCGCTAGTATGCATAGCGTACTAGCTCATTATGTATTACTTAACTTTCATCAAACCCCCCCGCAGCCATCCTTGACCCCCCCTCCGGCCGCGGACATCTCTCCCGGAGCTTACTTCCGAGTATCGTGGCTCCGGCGCTGTGATTTGCCAGAGCCGCAACGACGTCACCCCCGTGCATGTGCGCAGGAGCCAGAAGTAACGGCACATCTAACTGAACCAACAGCATGACGTGCCATTGCTTCAGTGCGCATGTGCCGATCACTTTGGCACATGCAGACACAGGGGGATATCACCTAAACAGTACAGGTTTAGGCGATATCCAGGGAAGCTACAGGTAAGCCTATATTAACATAAAGTTATAAAAATGGGTTTACAACCACTTTAACCACTTGCTTACTGGGCACTTAAACCCCCCTCCTATCTAGACCAATTTTCAGCTTTCAACGCTGTCGCATTTTGAATGGCAATTGCGCGGTCATACAACACTGTACCCAAATGAAATTTTTTCCCCAAAAAGAGCTTTCTTTTGGTGGTATTTGATCACCTCTGCGGTTTTTATTTTTGGTCAAAATTTTTTTAAAAGACCGAATTTAAAAAAAAAAGTTTTTTTTTATTGTGTTATAAAAATTTAATATGGGTAATTTTTGACCGTCTTTGATGTACGCTGATGAGGCGGCAGTGACGGGCACCGATAGGTGGCAGTAATGGGCACTGATGGGTGGCAGTGATGGGCACTGATGGGTTACACTGATAGGCAGCACTTTTAGGTGGCACTGATAGGCAGCACTGGTGGGCATTGATAGGTGGCACTTCTGGCCATTGATAGGTGGCACTTGTGGGCATTGACAGGTGGCAATTATTGGCATTGACAGGTGGCACTTATGGGCATTGACAGGTGGCACTTGTGGGCATTACATGAGGCATAATTGCCTCTGACTTTTTGGGACCGATGCTCCTTTAAGATGAGCCAGCGTGTCAGCGTGAGGAGAAAAAAAAAAGATCACCGAGCTTTTGTTTTGATCACGTGATCAGCTGTCATTGGCTGACAGCTGATCACATGGTAAGGGGCCGGGACCCGCCCCTTTTTCGGATCGCTGATCACCCGAGTCTCAGTGACTCAGTGATCACAGCGCGCTCACAGGGGAGAAAGACATATGACGGCCTCCCGGGAATTGAGATCCGTACTGTGGCCGTCATTCAGCCATAGCGCGGATGTCAAGTGGTTAAAGCTGGCTACAAACATTAGATGATGGATAGATGTGCATGTACTGTACAAACTAACCAATGAACAGTCTTTCAATCATTTTTGTTGCATGATAAGCATTTCAACCTCAACTAAAGTCTCACACCATTTTACCTCCTTATCGACCTGTACCCCTGCAAGTTATGATTTGTTACTGACTATTTCTTTGAAATTCTTTATCTTATTTTTCCCAGTACAAATGCTGTTTCCCAACCTCTCGCTCCAGTGCTCTGTGCTGGCAGAGCTGAGTAACAGCCACACCTTGTAGCAGAAGCTTCCTCACATATTCATGCTGAGAAGAGGAAGTGGTGTGTTTGACCAGCTCTGTGTGAATACTGAGAACAATGGGTCTATTCTGGTGCCCTTTAGACTGCACAGCCATATTTGGACTCCTTGTAGAAATACTGTAACAGGAAAAGTTAAAAATAATAATGTGGTTGTAAAACATTACATTAACCCAGTGAAGTGACTGGCCTCAGGTGATACACAGGTGAAACAAATCATCCCACATAAGTTGTACCTGTTTATCTGCAGCGCACTCTTTACAGCCTTTTAAAACACACAGGTCAAATGTTTTAGAGCTGCAGCAGGCAGGTTACAGGGATCTGATGTCACAACTGCACAGCATACAGAAGGGAGCTAATTGTCATCAGAGGCCTTACTGGAGGGAAAGAATACATCACATCTACACAGTCTCATAGGGAAACATTCACAGCTGAGGCTGTCAATCTCTTTCTGTGTGCTGGAGTGGGGAGGGGGGGGGGCAGGGTCATTTCCCAAGATTCTGTTCTGAATAACCTGCCAGAGGTGACTAATTTAGACAGCAGTGGGAAGAGACAGGAGACAGAAATCACACTTGGTGCGTTGGATTGAGGCTAGTATACACTGTAGAGAGATATGCTCTGGTTTCATTTCAGAGGTGTACAACCACTTTAACCCCTTGATGCCGACTGAATACATATATGCGGCCTCATTGGACTGAGCTTTTTGCTGTGGGGCTGCATGTATGCATATCTCTCTTTGTGCTGAAAGCACACTGCACAGTGCACTCCTAGCACCTGGGGTCTCTCCAAGAGCCACGAGTCCTGTACAAACGATTGGGACCTGGAACTCCCGATTCTGGATCACCTGATCCCTGTGGTAGCCTCTGATTGGCTACCACAGTGATCAGTCACTGTGAAGCCTGCCTCTGTGTTTCCCTATCTGTGAATGGAGAGCATTACATTTTTGAGTTTTGATCTAGGTCAGTGCTAGGGTTAATGTTTGGGTCAAGTAGGAGTCAAAGGTCAAGGTAAGGTCAAAGGTCAGGGTCAGTATATTTTGGGCAGGATTTTTTTTTTTAATTAGTATCAGTGAGTTTTAGGTAGGACAAAAAAAAAGAAGCAAAATGCGCACTATTGATTCTGGGCCCTACTACGGGTACAAACAACAAATATACACATATGTGGTATCACTGTGATCGTCAGGAGCAGGAAAAATTATTTTAGGTTGTTCTTTGGTGATAGGTTATGATAGCAACAAGAAATAGATAGCTACATTTTTAAATATTTTTTCTTTTACTATTTTGGGCCAGTTTTTGATAATAATAAATAAATAAATAAAAAAAAAACAGGAGATATCCATTACCATTTACCACCAAATAAGAGCACAATTTGTCCTGTCCTGTTTTACTAACATATGTCACAGTTTCAAATGTGTGCTTAGACATTCATTTTTGTTTTATCCTTAGGTGTGAAGGGGTTAACATGGAGATAGTACAATGTCTATCTGACTGCATATTTATTTCTATACCTTTAATCAGACTTTAATATAAGCATACTTGTTTACTATGTACAGATGCCTAAGACTGGCCATACACCTATAGATTATCTGCAGATTTTCTATGGTCAGATGGAAAAAGTGGAACAGATTCCTCCATCTACGCTGAACTGTGTGGATGGAAGAATCTCGCCCATGCTTCCATAACTTGCTAGTCGGCCCCGCTGGCTCTCACAATAACTGAACATTCTGATTGGGTGGAGGCATTGTTTAGGTTGAGAACCAGTGGGGCCGACTAGCAAGATACTGAAGCTTGATCCAGTGGGAGATTGCTCCATCCACACAGTTTAGCATACATGGAGACATCTGTTGCACTTTTTCCATCTAACCATAGAAAATCTGCAGATAATCTATAGGTGTATGGCCAGCATTAGTCAGCACTGGGTGATGATCATCTCATGTATATAGCAACCCTAAATATCATACAAGGTGACAGATCAGCATTAATAAAGTGTTGTTTAAATCATTCAGTTGCGTTTAACCAATTAAGGACCGCCTCCTGCACATTTACGTCGGCAGAATGGCACGGCTGGGCACATCAACGTACAGTTACGTTGCCCTTCAAGAGCCCAGCTGTGGGTCGCGCATGCGGCGCACGCGGCACGCTCGCGACCCAGGGCACACTCGTGACCCAGGGCACACTCGTGACCCAGTCCTGAGCTTCGTGACCATGGCCCCGGGACCCGCAAACCCGATCGCCGCTGGTGTGCCACGATCGGTCAAAGAGCTGAAGAAAGGGGAGAGGTATGTGTAAACATACCTCTCCCCATGCTTCCAAGTGAGGCTGTCACTGATCATCTGTTCCCTGTCATAGGGAAAGACGATCAGTGATGTCACACACCAAGCCCCACCCTCCTACAGTAAAAAAACACACACAGGACATACTTAACCCCTCCCCGCCCCCTAGTGGTTAACCCCTTCACTGCCAGTGTCATTTACACAGGAATCAGTGCATTTAAATAGCACTGATTGCTGTATAAATGACAATGGTCCCAAAAATGTGTCAAAAATGTCCGATGTGTCCGCCATAATGTCGCAGTCACAATAAAAATCGCTGATCGTCGCCATTACTAGTAAAAAAAAAATATTAATAAAAATGCTATAAAACTAACCCCTATTTTGTTAACGTTATAACTTTTGCACAAACCAATCAATAATCGCTAATTGCGATTTTTTTACCAAAAATAATATGTAGAAGAATACGTATCGGCCTAAACTGATGAAAAAAAATGTATTTTTATATATTTTTTGGGGATATTTATTATAGCAAAAAGTTTTTGCTATATATATTTATATATATTTATTTTTGTTTATAGCGCAAAAAAAAAAAACCACAGAGGTGATTAAATACCACCAAAAGAAAGCTCTATTTGTGGGAAAAAGAGGATGCCAATTTTGTTTTGGAGCCACGTCGCACGACCGCGCAATTGTCAGTTAAAGTGACGCAGTGCCGAATTGCAAAAAGGGGCCTGGTCCTTTGGCTGCAAATTGGTCCGGGGCTTAAGTGGTTAAAAAGTGTCTGAAACCCCAGCTAGAGTCCAATTATACATTTCTGACTATTTCATCATTAGGATGAAAGCAGTGGCACGTTTCCGTTCGTATGTTTCCTCTTTGGTAACTTCTCAGGTAAAACACCTTAGGAACAAAGTGCTTGCTTGTTTTGTAACAATGCTCATGAGAGCAGCACAAGTTTTTCTGCTAGCAGTCCTGTGTCCAGCAAGTCCCAAACCTTTTAAAGTGCTGCATTAAAGAAGTCACTTTAGCAATGCATTAGTTCCACTTGGTCAAGGCAGCACATTCCTACTTATTTGTATACGTGTTGTGTATTCCCCTGATGTGTACTTGCTATACATTTTAAATGAATACTATATTATGAACAAATGTTCAGAGTGACAGTGAATGTGTTTCAGAGCTTTCCCTTTGCAGAAAACCTTGTATGCGCTGTCATTTGGGACTATGCCATTAAAACAACACTGTCAGCATTTAGACAACTGTGCAGAAATATGTGTTGTAAATAGCAACATAAAGAACGCTAAAACATAACTTTAAGGTATAATTTTAGGTATGTTAATTATACAAAATTATAATTACCTTTTTGTAACAAACTGAAGTCTATTTCTAACATTATGATTGTGGAGGCATAACGATAAACACTTCAGCAGAACAATGTATTAATCTGTTGCCATTGTCTTTTAGCTAGTTGTAAGCTTTCAGGCTAGCTGCATGTGAGAATAGTCATTCACTATATTTTTAAAGGTACAAGCTCTTGGGCTGTCATCTTTAAGGTTTGCTTTATTGCTTAGTCAGTCAATGAATCAGGGCAAGTATGGAGACAGTGAACCTGGGACTTCTGATATGTGCACCCGTCTGGGTCAGTCTGGGTCATCGTGTAGAATGCATTTTGGGTATATCAACAGTGTTAACTAACACCCCCCCCCCCCCCATTCACACACAACATGTATTCACCTTTCCTTTGTTTCTCCACAGCTTCATCTAGCTGTCTGTAGTAAAGAAATATAGTTGGTACTTTAGGATATGGAGGAGCATGTGATTCACTCCCCTTCTCCCATTCGGCAATGGAAGACCAGAAAACATCCATCCATTGATCTTCCCTGTAAGGCAGTGATATGCAATTAGCGGACCTCCAGCTGTTGCAGAACTACAATTCCCATGAGGCATAGCAAGACTCTGAGAGCCACAAGCATGACACCCAGAGGCAGAGGCATGATAGGACTTGTAGTTTTGCAACAGCTGATAATTGCATATCCCTGCTGTAAGGTATAGACCCATAAGTACTTAGCTTTGCAAGCTTTGAACACCTAAGGGTTCAGAGCTGTTCAACCTCAGCTGTTCTGTTGGGGAAAGCAGATGATAGTTTAATCAATTTCAGCACACTCTGTGCCCAATCAGCATCAGCAGAGTGCAGCGAGACATCGGGTCTAATAGATCCCTGATGTCTTCCTAAAGCGTAAGATCACCTTGTCAGAAAAAAATAAAAGGTGAACTAACACCCTACTGCTGTACTTACCTCCATAGGTGATGAGTTTTAGTGCCCACCCAGCTGGATCTTACCCCCCCATATACTGTATTTACAGGGCTTCCAGGATGGAATAGAGTCATTCTGATTGGTCAGTACTGGCAAGGAGCATCACTCTGATCTGTCCCAGAAGCCCTGCATAGAGAAGAGGGAGAAGAGCAGGGATTTAAATTCCCTCATCCACTGCACTGGCTGCTGTGTGGGTACTGACAGCTCATCACCTATGGAGGTAAATACAGCAGGGACCAGGGGGGTGGGGAGGATAAAGGGTGTTAATTCACATTTAATTTTTTTCTGAAAAGGTGAACTAACCTTTAATTACTTGCCGTCCGCGCTATAGCCAAATGATGGCCACAGCACGGACCTGAATTTCCGGGAGGCCATCATATGACGGCCTCCCCTTGGCAAGCTCCCAGCGCATGCGCTGTGATCACTGAGTCAATAAGACTCGGTGATCACAGATTTGAGTAAGGGGCCGATCCCGGCCCCTTACCACATGATCAGCTGTCAGCCAATGACAGCTGATCACATGATCTAAACAAAAGCTCGGTAATCGTTTTTTTTCTGACAGTGTGAGGAGAGATAAAAGCCGATCACCAGCTTATCTGCAAGGGACATCGATCCTGAAGAGGAAGAGGCAAATCTGCCTCATCTGTGCCCACCAGTACCCCCTGCCATCGCCCACATTGCTCACCAGTGCCACATATCAATGCCCATGAGTGCCACCTATCAATGCCCACCAATGGTGCCAATCAGTGCCACCTAGCAGTGCTGCCTATCAGTGTAACCAATCAGTGCCCATTATTGCCACCCATCAGTGCCCATCACTACCACCCATCAGTGCCCATCACTGCCACCTATTGGTGCCCACCAGTGCCGCCTCATCAGTGTACATCAATGAAAGAGAAAAATTACCTGTTTGCTGAATTTTATAACAAAATAGAAAAAAATATAAAAAATGTTTTTAAAAATTCTGTCTTTTTAAAAATTTTTAACAAAAAATAAAAACCCCAGAGGTGATCAAATACCACCAAAAGAAAGCTCTATTTCTGGGGAAAAAAAATATACAAATTTCACTTGGGTACGGTGTTGTATGACCGCGCAATTGTCATTCAAAATGCATCAGCGCTGAAAGCTGAAAATTGGTCTGGAAAGGAGGGGGTTTTAAGTGCCCAGTAAGCAAGTGGTTAAAGAGAACTTGCACTATGCTGTCACATAGGGGTTTCAGTCCATATGTGCTATCAATAAGTTACGTAAAGACATACAAAAAATGTTTTAAATAATTAAAATGTAATATAAATAAATAAAAACAAAATAAACCCAACATGTTAAAAAGCCCCACCCCCAGATATCCATATACAAATGCAAACAAAACATGTCAAGTGAAGCATACAAAAGCAACAATTGCTCTGCATATATTGCTATGAATGCCAGAGTAAAGGGAATAACTCTAAGGCCAAAATGCATGGTTAACTCTAAACTAATGAGCTGTGAAAGTTTTTAAAGCATTGCCTATGGACAACTTTGTACCATAGTTTTTCACCATTTCAAGGATGTGGAAATTTTTGAGGCTTGACATCTTTAGTATCTATTTACTCGACGCAACCTAATGCTTTATGTTTTACCAAAAAATGGGGATTATATTGTGTTTGTTTGCACTAAAAATGATGTGAATGTATTTTTTGATGAAAATATAAATGTGATAAACAATACTGCAAATATCATGGGACATAAAGAATTAAAACTGCCCACAATTTACTCTATAGGGTCCCTGCTTTCAAACAAATATATCACGTTTGGGATGTTTAAGTGCATTTTTATATTAAACAAATTTTTTTTTTTTTTGGTTTCATACATTTTTTAACAAAATTAGCATTTTAGTATGCGTGCACAAAAATTAAAACAATGACTCTGATAGTGAAATGGTTAAACTTAAAAAAAAATCATAAATTAAGAAATATCATAATGGAAAGTTTCAACTAATTTTAATAGCTATGGTACATGGTCTGTAAAAACCATGAAAGAAATAATAAAATGCATGCCAAGTATCCTGGAATCCTTATAAAATAATTATTCATACTGATCATTAGGTATTATCCTACACAAAGTTTGAGCTATTTCAACCTCATCACCATTATGAATACAGAGAAAATTTTCTGAATCATTTTCTTTGCCTGAAACATATGGTTGAATTTCTGACATATGGTGCAATAGCTAATAGACTAGAATTCCTGGTAATCAGATAATTAGGAATATAGCGCCAATCCTGATAAACTATTTGAAATGAAGGAGAGTGTAAAGGTTACAGATTAGTAAAACAGTCCCTGTATACTAAATCTCTACTCATCACAAGTTACCAAGAAATGGCAAGGTGATGGTGCAGAGGCAGGACACTGTCAATGAGTGATTAGCATACTAGCTCACTGCATATTGGATGCTCTGTACTGTAATGTAATGTTCTGCATTAGATTTCTTATAATATCTAGCCAATTAACTAACCTTTCACCCACTTGTGACATGCACACTCCAATGTTTTCCAGATGATTAGCTAGAATTGGGTTATGTCGCTTCTCCTTTCCAATTCAGTGCTTTGCAATGCATTGTCTACATACTGGCCACAGTAACAGGAGCTGTATTCAATGAACTATTCCTGGAATAGAAGCATTGCTGAGCATATGATTTTTATTAGCGGAGCCAAATGGTGCCAAGGTAGTATTTCCTCATTACTTATGCCCTATTGTATTGAATTAATGTAAATGCTTTCCTCGCCACGTAGTGTGGCTTCAATAACTAAAGAGACAAATTACCAGTAATTTTTACATGAAGCAGTGGAAATGTAATGAAGCAATGTCACAGTAAAATGTGTTTGCTATGCAGGAAACATTTAACATGTAATGTCTGTCCTACACATGTATAAAAAGGACAAGTCGTTTTATTCTTTCAATATCCATTTCACATTGCAAGAAAACCAATGGATGCACTATGGATTTTTCTTCCAACATTTAATTTGCAACATATATTCAGTCTTGGAAAAAAGTAGAGTAAACTTAGGAAAGTAATAAAAGTGATATAGCACACGTTCAACATAGATTCTACATATATTGATCTACATTTTATTAACTGTCTAGAGCAACAAAACAGATGTGAGCTTTAATCTTCTTATTTATAAAGGAAAACGAAAGCATAGGATCTGTATAGTTGTTTTTGGACAACAGCACACTCCTTAGCATTCTTAAAGTCAACTAAAGGCAAACCCTTTTTTACAATTTGGATAGTGTAAGGGAAGGTTGTAATCCCTGTTTTATTTTTGCTATCTGTGTCCCATTGGGGTGATATTTAGCAGTCATTTCACTTGAGATTGTAGGGGTGGTTATGCACACAGTTGTGTTTGAGTTTATTACCAATGGGGAGATATACCTTAATTTTCTGGCCCACCCTTCTCCCTGTCCCCTCCCCCCCCATTCCACATCTTACCCCCTCCCTCCTTCTCTTATCTGACTGCCTCTGACTTTTCTTTGCTTGCTCATTCTTCTCCCTCTATGTCTTTTTTTGTCTTTCTTCATCCGTATTTTGTTCTCTTGTGACAACCATATTTCCTATTTACAGTATCTACGGCTGTTGAATTTCACACAATTTTCATTATGATGCTTTACATTAACTTTTTTTGGATCATTATGTTGTACAAGTCTTTTCTGGTGTTTTCTACTTCCTTCTATAAACCGTTAAAACCAGACTGATGACTGTTTTGTTCTCACTCCTGCAATTATAAAAAAAAAAAACTACTGTAAACTTATTGTACATAAGCCTAATTAATGTTATTAACCCCATCAATTGCTTCCCGTAGCTTTTTATTGTTCAAAAATGAACATTTTATTTTTGTGTTAATTTTTGTAATGTCAAATTAATCTCAAAGAGCTTAGAGGGGAAGAAGCCCTTTGGTGTCCTCACCTTGGGTGCCAGAGGACCTTTACCAATGATGGATATCAGTAGAGAAGGAAAGAGTAATGCCACGTACACACGGTTGGACTTTCCGATGGCAAATGTGTGATCGGAGCTTGTTGTCGGAAATTCCAACCGTGTGTAGGCTCCATCGGACAGTTTCCACAAAATTTGAGATCTGGTTCTCAAATTTTCCGACAACAAAATACGTTCTCGTAAATTCCAATCGTGTGTAGACAATTCCGATGCACAAAGTGCCACGCATGCTCAGAATCAAGCAAAATCAAGCAGAATAGCAGCACTGGCTATTGAACTTAATTTTTCTCGGCTCGTCGTACGTGTTGTACATCACCGCGTTCTTGAGGTTCGGAATTTCCGACCAACTTTGTGTGACCGTGTGTATGCAAGACAAGTTTTGAGCCAACATCTGTCGGAAAAAAAACATGGGATTTTGTTGTCGGAATGTCCGATTGTGTGCACATGGCATAAGAGTCAAAGAATGTTCACATGACAATGGGGGGGGAGCAAGGAGATGCAGCTACAAAAAGCTGTACACATGCTGCACCCACAATACTCTGCCTAAAAGCTGCAACAAAAATTAAAAAGCATACTGCCGATGAATGTGACCCATTCAGGAAAAGAGGAGATGAAGTTGCAATTTTCAGGGATAAAACAAGCGGTAAGGAGGCAATCTATCGTCCCCTCACTGCCTGTCAAATTTCCTCTGAAAAGTAATCCACCATGGATCACTTTTTCACAGGGGCAGCAATGATACCCACATAGGAAGCACTCAGAGTAGGATCTAAAACAGAATTATCATTTTAACGGGTGTGTTTACATACTGTTTGTGCTTTACATTGGTGTTTTTCAATGAATGACCATACATGTATCAATTTGTGAACAACCTAGTTATGAGCAATTGGAAATAAGCAATTCATTATCCCATTAAATATCGAATGAGGCAACGCATACAGTTTTAATTGAAAATGGCATCTATTAGGAATGATCTATTAAAAGATAATTTAATAGGACGGTTATTGATTGGTTCTCTGACACACCCACAGATATTCATTCAATTGATCAGAAATGATCATTAGACTTGCCAGCACCAAAATCGATGTAAAGCACACTAAATCAACTAGATGGAGAGAGTCGGTAGTTTCAATTTGATTCTATTAGTCTCATTGAATGGTCAGTTGAATAATCATATTGATATGTGTGGCCACCTTAACATCCTTGAATTTCTAGCCAAGTATTGCCATTTCACAGCCAATGTTGTTACTGTTCAGATATACTGTATTTTATACTGCTTTATTATATAAGATTGTCACATATTTCACTGCCTTGCTATGCAATTCTGATGCAAACATCATAACTAACCCAATAAATATAGTCTACAGTGTAGACTCCTATAAGATTTATGATTAATACTTCTTTGTTTACAGAGATGGCGATTCATCCCAATTTATCATGTAAATTTCATATATTATTTTGGCACCTTACTGTGGGTGAGCCCTGGGGCCAAGTGAAATAACATTCTGCAATAATATGACATTATCTCTAAAATTTGAGATATCATCTGAGAATCCTACTATATTATCTTTTTTTTTTTTTTTTTTTTTTTGGACCCAGCAAGGAGTTGTCTGTACCTTAAGGATAATCTCTTTTTCTTGTACTGTTTCATAGTTAAAGTGAGGGATTTAATATTTTCTAGGATATGTTTTTTCTGCATATAAATGATCTGACGTGTAAGACAAAGAGAATGCGATGAACAGAAAGCAATTCCTTGTTGAATATACCCACAGCAGGGCATTTCACAGCTACAGTTCACTCTATTTAAATTGTTCCTCTGCCTGCTGCTTAATTTAAAGCTCCAGTTTTCCTGATGCAAAGTGTTTGTTTCTGTTATTAGTGTTGCTTTTAACATCTTCACAGTTATTGTAGTTAGGAGTGTAAATGATTGTGTACATTGTGTAGTTGCAGATTTCCTGTTATATTGTGCCTGAAAATAATTAGATGTGGCAGAAAAGGGCTTTTGTCAGCTGCTTTGTGATAATCACAGCTGTGACACATCAGCCCCTTGATGACATTTGCTACTTGTTACTTCCACTGAATATTATATTAGACAATATCTAACATGTGGGTTAGGTATATAATAACATGAGCACTCAGTCTCTGTTTACTGTAATTTTTTATTCTGATTATCGATTGTCCAAGGGTTATTTCATAATCTGGTACTCAAAAAAAACAACATCAACCATCAACCATTAGATTTCTTCTTCTTTTTTGAGCATGAGCAATTCAAATGATTGCTGATAGGTTATTATAGTCCAGTCTGCTTGTTGCATGTTCCTTGTATTACTGAAATAAATTACTCATTACAGTGCCACATTTTGTCATGTTACAACCAAAAACGTAAATGTATTTTATTGGGATTTTATGTGATAGACCAACACAATGTGGCACATAATTGTGAAGTGGAAGGAAAACGATAAATGGTTTTCAAAATCGTTTACGAATAAATAAATAGAAAAGTGTGGCGTGCATTTGTATTCAGCCCCCCTGAGTCAATACTTTGTAGAACCACCTTTCGCTGCAATTACAGCTGCAAGTCTTTTTGGGGATGTCTCTACCAGCTTTGCACATCTAGGGAGTGACATGTTTGTCCATTCTTCTTTGCAAAATAGCTCCAGCTCTGTCAGATTGGATGGGGAGCATCTGTGAACAGCAATTTTCAAGTCTTGCCACAGATTCTCAATTAGATTTAGGTCTGGACTTTGACTGGGCCGTTCTAACACATAAATATGCTTTGGTCTAAACCATTCCATTGGAGCTCTGGCTGTTTGTTTAGGGTCTTTGCACGTCTTTTGCAGACTCTAACAGGTTTTCTTCTAAGATTGCCCTGTATTTGGCTCCATTTATTTTCCCATCAACTCTGACAAGCATCCCACAACATGATGCTGCCACCAGCGTGTTTTACGTTGGGGATGGTGTGTTCAGGGTGATGTGCAGTGTTTGTTTTTCCCCACACATAGTGTTTTGCTTTTAGGTCAAAAAATTTAATTTTGGTCTCATCTGACCAGAGCACCTTCTTCCACATGTTTGCTGTGTCTCCCATATGGCTTATCGAAAACTGCATTCTTATGGCTTTCTTTCAACAATGGCTTTCTTCTTGCCACTCTTCCATATATTATTCTTATTTTTATTCTTGATATATAGGCATACCCCCCCTTTTTTACCCTCTCTATCCCAGCAATAAAGGGAATACCCTTGAATGGTTCCCAGCTAATCATGAGAGTTGTTGAACTAGGTCTCTGAAATTCCCACAAAATTGTAAAAAAAAAACTCCTCGTACAACAGTATCTCTAGTTCACCCATCTTGTCTGCAAGGCTCCTGGCATTGGTGAACATACCACGTAGTTTAGACCGGTCTCATACTGTCCTCTTATTGGGTGTTCCAAGGTTGCAAATAGGACTTACTTACCTCAGGTTTATGTGCTTTAGTCAACCTACCACTAGTGCCCCCAATTCTACCCTCTGGAATATATTCATTGCTGACTATCTCTACCTCTGGACCCTCCCCCCCCATCACCTAGTTTAAAACCCCCCCTAACTTTTCAGGCATCTTCACTCCCAGCAGATCTGCACCCTCCTCATTTAGGTGCAGCCCGTCCCTTCTGAAGAACTGGTGACTGACTGAAAAGTCGGCCCAGTTCTCCAGGAACCCAAACCCCTCCTTACTACACAAGCTCCTCAGCCACTTTACTTCCCTAATCTCCCTCTCCTTCTGGTGTGGCTCGATGTATCGGTAGTATTCCTGAGAATACTAACTTGGAGGTCCTTTTCCTCAATGTAGCTCCTAAGTCCCTAAAGTCATTCTTTAAGACACTCCATCTCCATCACTTCATCTGCCTCTGACTTTGTCATTGGTGCCAACGTGCACCATGATAGCCCCTTCCCCAGCCCATCCAATATGTGCTGAACCCGAGCGCCCGGTAGACAGCATGCAGTTCAGCGCTTCAGGTCTTTGTGACAGATTGCCCACTCTGTCCTTCTAAGAATTGAGTCCCCTACCACCAGAATCTGTCTATCCTTTCCATTACCTTCCCCCCACTCTCACTGAAGGAGTTCTTCCCCTGCAGCTAGGAGAGTCCCTCAGCTCCAGCAGCGCTGGTCCCTGACCGGTTTCACCAATTTCACTCAATAGAGCGTACTTATTGGGATGATCCATCCCAGGATTTGCCTCCCTGGTACTTCTCCCTCTATCCTTCCTGACTGTCACCCATCTACTCGTTTCTAGTGCCTGCACCTCTTTGTCTCCACCCACCTCTGAGCCGGCACCCGCCGGGACATTCCTGGCTCTCCTTTATGTATGGAGGGTCTTCTCAGTCCTGACAGTTGCTTCCCTAGATTCAGAACCTGGGCTTCCAGGGAAACAATGTGCCTACATTTTGCATGTATTCGCCCTCGATCGAATTATCAAGGAACGCATACATGCCGCAAGAGGTACACCGAGTCGCATCTCCACACCCTCCGGGCATCGTTTCTACTAATTTAATGAGAATTGGGGATTATACCCGGTCCAAATTACCTAACAACTAGCTTCCTGACAATAATACACAACAATATAATACACAGGTACTCAACAAAACAATACACAGATACTCGCTGCCCACGTGCACTCGCAGCCTACATGCACTCGCAGACCATGTGCACTCGCAGACCACGTGCACTCACAATACACAGGTACACACAATACACAAGTATACACAATACACAGGTACTAACGATCCACACACTACTCAGACAACACTCAGGTACTCACACTACACAGGTACTTTGACTCCTGTTATAACCTCATTTTTCAACTCTGGTTTTTAACTCATCACTTAGTCCTGTTCCACTTGATCTAAGTTCCAGCAAACAAAAAGGTGGCAAGCTCAAAGATGAGCAGGCTCAAAATTAGTTCTATAGAAAGTTATATAGGCTTTAAGCACCAGTGACCAATTAACCACTCTCCTTAATTAGTAGGCTGAAGGAAGGAAAGAAAAAAAAAAGGCTGTTTAAAAAGTGACAGAGAGGGTGTTAAAAAAAGCTAGGAAAAAGCTAAGCTAAGGAAAAAAAAGAAAAAATCTAAAAATGCAACACAGCAATCACAAGCAGTCAAAAGCAAAACTTGTTCACACTCTCCACTCAAGGTTCCCACTGTTTAGCTTCCAACCAACAAGTCATGACGTGACAAAATGTGGAAAATGTCAAGGGGTACGAATACTTTTCCAAAGCACTGTATATGGCCTTCCTTTTGTATAAGGAGTACCTGACTTATTTGAATTATTATTAAAGAGAATTATAGAGCCCATTAATTTTTTCAGTAAGCTGGACTATGAGCATTACCCAGAATTTGGAAATACAATTTTTGGCATGAATTAAGCTAAGATTCCATAGGCTTCAAAGGGAAGGAACACCTGCCAAATGCCCCCACTCCCTCTCACCACCAACTGCCAGGTCCATCAGTATGAACTGAGTAGGTTCATACTGTGGTAGTTAACCAGTGTTCCACTTCAGGCTCTGGCATCAAATTGACCTTCCCTAGCTTCACTACCAGGAAAGCATTTTGTGTGGAGTGTTTGGTAAACTTGAACACTGGATGTTCTTCTTTTGCATCCAGCACATGTGAGGACTTAGTTTAAGAGCTAATATCATATATAATCACTCAAGAGGATGCCCCTTAACACTTTAAATAAATTCAAACTTGGAATAGAAGTGGATAAATACTTATCTTTCCAGGGACAAGCAATCCAACATGTCTGGGTGTGTGAGATAGTGTATCCCTCACTGGAATTGTGGTTCCTCCCACATCGGTCCTGAGTCCTGTAGTGATCTAGTCATGGGCTAGAGTAACCATGATGCACAGTGGGGGACATGCTATCTGACACACCTGAAAGGGTTGGATTGCAGTAGTGCTATTAGCCTTGCAAGAGAATGAAAAATTGACTCACCACCCATGGGAGAGGTAAGTATTAATCCTCTTCTATTACAGGGTGCAGCTGTCTAGAGACAGGATTGCTTTAGGTGTCAAGGCTGAATAGATGTATACTGAGATAATGACCTTGAACCCATCTCCTTACCCCTGGCATGATAGAATTTAGCAAGCCACATGTTGGTCACATTGCAGCAAACAGCATATGTGTGTATGATCCAAGCAAGAAAGATGTACAGCTCAACCTCTCATTATGTCCAACCCCAATTTCCACAGACTAAGGCCGTATAGGCAGAAATGCTTCAGCAGTTTTCCTGTTGTGCACAAATGGCAAATTATAAAAAAGAATTTCTGAGGAGACACTTGAGTGGCTGTAATCACGTGTGTATGACCTGAAAAGGAAATAATTGAACACATTCTCTCCTGAAAAACATACAGTTTTACTACTTGGGATGGTTCTAACTAAAAATGAAGCAAAAATAGCCAGCATGATTTTGCACATTTTAACTTGTCCGCATTTTCAGCTGTAGCAATTTGTTATTTTTACCGGAGATCATATTCTTAATTCTAGACTACTAACCAAGTGAGTTTTCAACTTTCTCAGGTCAAAAATGCTTTGATCTTCTGGAAACTGACACATTAAAAAAAGTACATTATAACGCCATTGTTTCTAAATACAGGGTTAATAAAATAGCATGATTTCTGAAATACTCACCTCCCCAATTTAATAAGATGAGTGCCCCTGTACACCGTGCAGCCTATAGCACAGAGAACGTGCCAATATTACTAAAAGTATATTTTAATTACTGAATAGATAACTAGGTTATTTCTGCTTGAAGAACTTGTGCTTTTTTGTGCTCTTTTGTACATTTTTATTGAGCTTCTTCTAGCTTCTTTTAGCTGCTTTAAGGGTTTATGATCTTTTTTGAGCATAAGCATTTTTTTTCACAAACCCTCCCCTCAGCTCATGTTATCTTATTTTTTGTGCAGTTTCGAGCTCCCCTGAGTTTTTTTGCGTTTTTTCGCACATTTTTGGGCACTTAGGCATCTTTTCTGCTTGAAAGCTCCTTCAAAAACGTGAGTTTGGTGGTGGGGGGTTTCTGCCTATAAGAGCATATGCCTGTAAACTCCTGAAAAAGCCATAGTGTGCATGGACAGACACAGGCAGAAAAAAATGAGAGCTTAAAAAAACTGAAAAGCCTGTAGTAGCAGCTTCTTTGAGATGCAGTGTGCATGGGCCCTAAAGTTGCCTGTGTCCACATTGGGGTGATTTCCTCTCAATGCCAGTGTGATTTCCAAAACGGAAAGTAATAGGACACAGGAAGTAATAAAAACCTCATAGCCAATCTAAGCCTCCTCCACCTTTTCAAAAAAAGAAAAATGTTTGGGCTAAAGTCAAAGGAGGATATGTAAAAGTATATCAAAAGAATGCCTAGTAACCAAGACTAAATTAATGTATTCTACATTTTTCATTCGCTGTTGTTGAGTATCCCTTTTTCAAGGCAGTTATTCATTTCCTTGGTGTCTTTTTCTTCTTTAACAAGAAAAGGACATGCACACAACATGGGAATTATATGCAATTAGTCTAAAATTGACACATCTAATGAATCCATGCCACTGTCCAATGCTGCTGTTTTACCTGTACAACTATTTTAGGCAGTTGTCAAAAGTAAACCCAACACTAACACTATAAACAATGCAGACATACAGCTAAAATATGTGGTATGGTAAAGTTGCAGTACAAGAGATGATACTGATACACACAAAATGACAGGAATGTTATAGCCTCAATGCTTTTGAAAAAAGAATCACAATGTATATGTCCATAGTTGTTTTTTTTTGTGGCAAAAAAGAAATAAAAATGCTATCCGCATTGAAGATCTGACCCCTTTTCTCTTCCGCAGTTAATCACATTTAATAGGAATTTAATGTTAGTTTACATGCCAGCTAGAATTAATAGGCAGAGATCTAATGCAAGCTCTTAAAGTAAACAGTTCATAAACCTGAATACACAATGAAAAAAATAGATAAGCCGAGGTTACACCTACATGTCATTACGATCAGAACTTTCAGCAAGACTATGGACCTGTTAATGTCAAAGGCAGCCTCACTGAACAATACTAATTAGGATTGGAGGAGCCAAGATTTGCATGCAACTTTAAAGCAGACCCGGCACTCAATGCAAGGATTGCTTATTCAGTGTGGGTTCCTTCTGCCATCTCAACCCACTGCTCAAAAACACCTGATAGAGAAAAAAGTTAATATAGTCACCTTTCTCCTGGCTGCCTAGCAGGGGCGTTGCTAGGTCTACAAAAGATCTGGGGCTAGAGCCAATAGCAGCGTAGTAAAGAAAGTCAAATGCTTGGGCGGGCATACACATGTATATACAGTAATATACGTGTGTGTGCATATCTCCCCAGAGAGCCCCCCACTTACATCAGGGTCCCCAGAGATCCCCCCTTACATCAGGATCCCCAGAGAGCCCCCCCTTACATCAGGGTCCCCAAAGAGCCCCCCCCCCTTACATCAGGGTCCCCAGAGAGCCTCCTCCTTACATCAGGGTCCCCAGAGAGCCCCCCTTACATCAGGGTCCCCAGAGAGCCCCCCTTACATCAGGGTTCCCAAAGAGCACCCCCTTACATCAGGGTCCCCAGAGAGCCTCCTCCTTACATCAGAGTCCCCAGAGAGCCTCTCCCTTGCAACAGGGTCCCCAGAGAGCCCCCCCCCATTTACATTAGGGTTTCCAGAGAGCCCCCCTTACATTAGGGTCCCCAGATAACCTCCCCCTTAAATCAGGGTCCCCAGATAGCCTCTCCCATAAAATCAGGGTCCCCAGAGAGCCCCCCTTGCATCAGGGTCCCCAGAGAGCCCCCCCCTTGCATCAGGGTCCCCAGAGAGCCCCCCACTTACATCAGAGTCCCCAGAGAGCCTCCCCTCCCCTTGGGGACCCCTGCAGAGACTGGGGGCTATGGGCCCCAGATTCGGGCTATAGCCCCAAAAGCCACCCCCTAGCGATGCCACTGCTGCCTAGTATTCTCTGTGATTTCAGCAAGCTTCCTGAAGATGCTGACAAGCGAAATGCATTGAGGCTGCGTGTCCGCCATACAAGACGTAATTTCTGGCTTGATCTGCTTAGGACATTCAGCTGTTTGGAATGCACGCTGGCTCGGACCAAGCGGTGTGCATGACAACATAACCTGGCTGTTTGTGTTGGTGCTGACTATAGCACCATTAAATGTAAGTGGGAAATCCTTATTTCATCCTTGCTTTGGCTTTTAATAAAACATTATTACACTAGCCTGGATTATTTGTTTTTCCTTAGGTCTCGACCACTTATGCCTGAGGAGAAAAGCTGTTGGCAATTTCCCATATATCATTACCAGGGTGGCATCTGTGAATACAACATGCAAAAGGGTGGTACCCTAAGACACCAAAGGCGCATATTATATATGTTGTCGGTAAGCATGCATTTTGTACAAACTGTGGGGGAGCCCCTTTTATAAGGAATGTTTGAGGCACTCTTACAAACAGGAGCATGGCGACTGGAGTTTTTCCCTGCAAAGATTTAGGAATATATATTTTTTCTGGACTGTGATATTATTTAAAAGTTGTTCCCATTTTTTCACTATTTTGGACTTTCAAGCTTATATGGATTAATATTCACTCTTTGATTATATGTAATTACTATATATATGTGTTAGCGCCTTATTATTTATTGTTTTTCTTTAACTGCTCATTACCTTGACCTGCCTACACTATTGTATTGGCCTATCATTTTTGCTTTGCCTGTTATGTACTGTCTCCATATAGAAGTAACCATTTTGCTAAAGAAGAAAGGCTTTGCTTTCCCGTGTCAAACTCCCCACCTACACATTTAATTAAATATTCTCCCAAACAATTTAGATTTTTTTGGGGTATGGGTCCACTTTAAGAGTGGAAATCGGGCATAGGTAACTATTTATGTACTTGTCCCAAAATAGAACCTGAGATTGATGGGACCATATAAGCAGCTACCATAACATACACATTATGGCAAATTTACCTCTTAAGCCCCGTACACACGATCAGATTTTCCACAGAGAAAACCTTGGACTTTTGTCCGAAGGCGTGTCCCTGGATTTTGTCTTGCATACAAACGGCAAGGAATTGTTGGCCAACAAACATGAACGTAGTGACGTACTATGTGGTTTTTCAGATCTTTAGCGCCACCCTTTGGGCTCCTTCTGCTAATTTTGTGTTAGTAGAAGTTTTGGTGAGTGTTGATTCGCGCTTTTCATTTCACGCTTTGCATTTAGCTCTTTTCAGTTCATGCTTTTCATTTCGTACTTTTCAGTTAGTTTCTGAATGGCCGTTCATTAACCAGACATGTTGCGGAATCGTAGGAGATAACGTGTTATTTATTATTGGCCTTGGAGTTATTTCTTTGACCCAAGTCCAGTCCAGGAAAAGGAGGAGGAGTTCTTGGACCAAAAATTTGTTAATTTTTTTTAATCGTGACCAATTATTTCATATGCCTTTGTTGTGGGAGCTCCAGGAGAATAATCCAGATGTTTTTCAGAATTATCTCCGGATGACGGACCCCTGCTTTCACCAACTCTTGGCATTGTTGACCCCCTATATTAAGAAGCAGGACACATGCATGAGGCTTTTATTTTATTTTTTGGTTGAATAATAATAATTTGATTTGTTATGTTTTCTATATTTGTGGATGCATAGAATGCACTTTTTGGTTAAGTTCTATTGGCAGATAGCATGTCTAATTTTATTTGTTTTCTTTTTTAATGCACAATTAAAAAATTGTGGAGAACAATACTTGGCAATGTGTTTTACTTCAAATGACAGTTTGGGAGTAGACAGATACATTTAAAAAAATACAATGTAAAATTGACAAGGGACACCAACATCGTTGTAGCTTTGATCTCTAAAAACTACGGGATAATGGTGTTGTGGTAACTTGCCCAAAAAAAAAGCATAATAATATTATTCTTGATATCACTAGAAAAAGAAAGCCTTTGAAAATTTGTTTTAAATAACTCCATCAGTATCTCCAACAAAGCAGCTTCATTATTATCCCATTAAAGAAGATGAAAATGTGCGCTGCAATTCATAATTTGCCACGTCACTAATGTTAATTCTCCATCATGAAAGCTAGTTTACAAGACCGACCGCTTCTGGCTCGTCCTTGCTTCCGAGCATGCGTGTTTGTACTTTGGACTTTTGTCCGACGGACTTGTGTACACACTCTCCGACAATCTGACAACAGATATTTGTCTGCAAAAAATGTTAAAACCTGCTATCCAACATTTGTCCGTGGAAAATCCGACAACAATTGTCCAATGGAGTGTACAAACGGTCAGATTTTCCGCTAACAGCCTGTCATCACACATTTCCCGCTGGAAAATCCGATCGTGTGTACTTTAGTTTGTCTTCCACCAGTGCTCACATGTGTGTGGTCCACATCACTGCTCTGTCACCACCAATTCCATCTTCTCCATCACTTTTTCTGCACTTGACATCCAGCCTTTGAGAAGACAGCAATGATTTAATTCTCGTACATTATTTCTGCACCCAGCTCCATACTTATTATCTTGCAGATGTTGAGAGTAGAGTGTACAGTTCCGTGCACAAGAAGCATACACACACACAAACCCATATACTAATATAAAAAAATGCTTAGAGGAAGGGAGAGGAGTTGATTGGCAGAAGAGACAAAGTGTTTTATACCACATATATTCTAACTTCTAACATTTTTTTTTAACTTAATTTTACAGTAATTTTACAGGTACTCAGTGGACCTGAGCTATAGGAAAAATAGCAAACAGACACTTTGAACAGTAGGCTTCTCCAGGTCATGTCAGTTTTTATAGCGTGCCCCGAGAACTCTAAATGTTGGAGTGTGTTGATTCCCAGCTCTAACCATTATCATCACCAGATCTTGCCCTTCCCCCTGCGTCTCCCTTAAATAATAAAGTCACCACAATCACAGTGATCAGCCAGTTGTGTGACATAGGAAAAGAGGACAGGGGTGAGGCAGGTCAGATCACAGGAGCTGTCTGCTATTTGCCTATTAGTACACTCCAGTATTTGAGACTCCTGGAGTACATTATGAACAAGTAGTAAAAAAAGCCTACATATTTTATAGCTACAGATTTACTTTAAAAGAGCCTATCGTTAAGAAAAGAGATGAAGTTCGCTACCCATACAAGGTAAAATAATTCTGTATCTTTCAGTGTCTGGATCAAATTTACAGTGTAATTTAAAATTCACTGTGGGTGCTAATTCTCTGCAGTGGCTAGGCATACAACGCAGGAACATGCTACTATATCCAGAGTCATTCAGAAAACTGAAGCCTATTTAACAAATGTTTGGAACCCAAGGATGCTATCAACCACATCAGACATTCTAACATGTGCCAGTTTTGCCAGACTAGGCTAGACCTAAATACTATTACATGTAGGAGGCATGCCAGTTTATGGACAAAAATTGTATTTAATCTAATTTCAGTATGATTGGAAAAGACACCACTGAAACAAAGCTGTTTTAAAGCACAAGGGGAGGTGCAGCTGTGCATAGTAACCAATCAGCTATTATGGCAAGCCCTGCTATATGCAGAGCAAACATGGGGGAGCATGCAGGGAGCAGTATGTTTAATCCACAGGTTACTATTGGATATTACAGCAGCCTAGCAACAGCGCCTGGTTGGTGGACGGCGGCGGGCGCGCTAAAAGCCCGCAAATTCGGGAGCATTTAAGGAAGGATCAGTCCGGCCGTTACCTCCTCTTGGAAGCAAGACCGGGACCCCTGCAGAGCCGACACGATGGAGCAAGATGCGTCCAGGGAGCGCGAATCGCTGTTACGCCGCCTGATCGAGAAAGCAGAGGGCTTGGGAGGAGAGGAATGGCTGCAGAAATGCCTGGAGGCCGGCCCAAACACTGCCCAGCATGATCCGCCCCCCGTAATGGCCGCCGTTATCCCAGAGGCAGAGATGGAGGAGCCTGCAGCCGCCCTGCGCAGTCCGCGCCAGGCTAGAGGGAAAAAGAAGGCAAAATCCTCGGCTTCCCCCGTCCCTAGGAAGAAGGAGAGAGCCAGCAGCGTCCTTCCCAGTGATGCCACCTCGAGCCAGGAGAAGTGCGGTCTGCCAGCAGCTTCCAGCAGCCTGAAGGAGGGGAGTTCGCCTAGTGGTGAGACTTGCTATAACATCCCTGTTGATAATCTGCATTTGTTAATGTCATCACTTTCCAGTCTTGTAAATGAACTTAAAGGGGTACACACGGGTGGTACTGATTTAAAGGATGTATATGCTAGAAAATTCCAGGGTTTGCACACATTTGGTGCTGGTATGGATATTAATGCGGGTGCACATATGTCTGGTGCTTTCCCTTTCTCTGAAATTGACAATAAGTTTAAAGGGGCACAGCAGTCTGGTGCTAATTTGCAGAACACTGCGTTTGATGGTATTAGAGAATCTAATGACGCACAGTATCATGGTGCTTTTCAGGACGGAAGTGTTAGAGGGGAGTCGGTGGTTTCTCCGCGGGCAGCAGAGTCGTCTTTTAGATTACCTATGCATGCGCTAATGACGTTATTACCTGCTTCCAAGGAATTTTTGGCTAAAATTTATAAGCGTTCAGAGGAGAGGTCTGAGGAGGAGCGAAATAAAAATGTTCCGAAAGCTTTTCAAAATTGGTTGCAGGCCTTTTGCATTTATGCGGCCGTGCTGGGGGAACGTTATCCTGAAAAATGTTCAGGTCTTTTTCAGCATGTAGATATAATAGCTGAAGCTTTTCGCCACTTTGGAGGTATAGCATGGTTCACGTACGATGAAAATTTTAGGCAGAAATTGGCCGTCCACCCAACGTTGCAGTGGGGTTGCAAGGATGTGGGTCTGTGGCTTAACTTAATGCTACCGCAGAAGCCACAATTTGCTCCTAGGGCGATGCCCGCACAGAGTAGTTTTCGCAAAGGATGCTGTTTCGCCTTCAATGAAGGGCAATGTAAATTTTTCGCAAATTGCAGGTATAGGCACGAGTGCTCTTACTGCAATGGCGCCCACCCTGCAATCAGATGTTTTCGGAAGTCAGCAGCGTCTACCTCTGCAGCAGTTTCTAGGGAAACGGGAGAAAAGGGCCAAGACGCCGGTGGATCTGGCAAGCATGCACCCTTGGCTAGAGCGTTACCCAGACCGCATGATGCTAACTGAGGGCTTTGCTGAAGGTTTTATGGTCCCTTCTTTTTCAGGTTCTGGGTGCGTCCTCGTTGAGAATTTGGGCTCTGCTAGGATGCACCCTGAAGTTGTGCATGAAAAAATTACTAAAGAAATCACTGAAGGCAGAGTAGCAGGACCTTTTGAGCTACCGCCTTTTGAGAATTTTCGCCTCTCCCCCTTGGGTATAGTTCCCAAGAAGGAGCAGGGGAGTTTCCGACTCATCCATCATTTATCTTACCCAGCGGACAGTTCACTGAATGATGAGGTCTCAGGGGTCTTGGTCCCTGTGTCTTATGCATCATTCGATGAAGCACTGATGCTGTTAAGAAGATTTGGGCAGGGGGCGATGTTGGCAAAGGCGGATATTAAGTCTGCCTTCCGGCTGCTTCCCGTGCATCCGCAGGGTTTTAATTCCCTGGGTTTTCATTTTCGGAAACCAGTTTTATTTTGATAAGTGCCTACCCATGGTCTTTTCTTTGTCATGTTTTTATTTTGAGGCCTTTTCTACTTTCTTACATTGGGTAGTATCTCAGTCTATACCAGAAGGGGGTCTGTTGCACTACCTTGATGATTTTTTGTTTGTGGGTCCAGTGGACTCCCGGTTATGTTCCGAAGCACTGAATACCTTTTTTAGGACATGCGACTCTTTTGGTATCCCTATCGCCCATGAGAAAACAGTGCTCCCGTCTTCCACGATTGAATTTTTGGGCATCACGATTGACTCTGAGCGAATGGAGTTCAGATTACCGGAAGGAAAATTGAGCCGTATGAGATTGCTGATTTCAGTATTTTTAGCTAAACGTAAAGTATTATTGAAGGAATCTCAATCCCTGTTGGGGCTTTTTGCATTCGCTGCCAGGGTAATTCCCGTGGCCAGGATATTTTCAAGGCGCTTTGCCTTGGCCACGAGTGGGTTAAAGTCTCCATATTCGCATGTTCACTTATCATCGAATATAAGGGAGGACTTAAGGGTTTGGGATTCCTTCCTATCTAATTTCAATGGTGCCACGGTGTGGCAGCAGTCTCTTACGGACAATTTCCAATTAAATTTCTTTACAGATGCAGCTAGTTCATCGGGTTTTGGAGCCTTTTTAGACGGCCGTTGGTGTGCTTCTAAATGGCACTCCAGCTGGCTCCAGGAAGAAGTGCTGCGGAATATAGTCCTCCTGGAGCTTTTTCCTGTAGTGGTTTCCATCGTGGTATGGAGGGATTTTTTCAAGGATCGGAGGGTGCTAGTGCATACTGATAGCAAAGGCGTTCTATTTGCTATAAATATGCTGTCATCTAAGTCAGAGATGGTGGTTAAACCAATGCGTTTTGTGGTGTTACATTGTTTTCGTTTTAATATCTGGCTGAAGGCAAGTTACTTACCTGGTGTACAAAATAATATAGCTGACGCGTTATCTCGTTCTCAGTTCCAGCGTTTTCGGGAGTTGGCACCTGCGGCGGATGCAACGGGCACCCCTTGCCCAGATTTCCTCTGGGGCTTAATCTGGGACTGATGACTGATCACCTTCAGAACTCACTGGCGCTGAAAACTTGGCAGGATTATGGTTTGGCCTGGTCCAGATGGTGTTTTTTCTGCTCCCATCAGGGTATCGAGGTACTGGAAGTGAATGGTTATATCGCATTGGCTTTCGTATCTTCCATGATGGAGGCGGGTATGAGTCCTGGTTCGGTCAGCAAGATAGTGGCTGGAGTTTCCTTCTTTTTAAAATTTTCCGGCAGACCAGCGCTTACTTAATTTTTTCAGGTCAGACAAATTCTTAAAGGATTCCGTAAATCGGCCCCTTCTAAGGATGGCCGTCGGCCCATTTCAGTTGACATATTGCTTAGGCTGTTAGCTGTGCTAGAGGTGGTTTGTACTTCTAATTTCGAAGTGTTGCTCTTCAGGGCAGCTTTCTCTGTCACTTTCTTTGGTGCTTTGAGGATCGGTGAATGTACGGCTCGTAATAGATCGTCATCTTCTTTTCTGCTGTTTAAGCATGTAGTCATGGGGCCCGATAGCCTTCGGATGTTTATATGTAGATCAAAGACTTTTGGCCTGGGTAATGGCCAATGGGTACCGTTAGGGAGTTCACCGGATCAGAGGATTTGTCCAGTTAGGCTCGTATCTAAATTTTTGGAAGTGCGCCCCGCATGCGAGGGTTCCTTTTTTATCCACCAAGACATGTCCCCGTTAACCAGATTTCAGTTTTCATCTGTCCTCGCTTCTTGCCTAATTTTCATCCCACTCATTTAGGGTTGGGGCCGCCACAGCGGCCAATCTGTTGGGTTTCCCTCCAGAAAGTCAGAAAAGGGTGGGTAGATGGGCTAGCGATAGGTATAAAATTTATGTTCGCCCAGAACTATTAATTGTGCGATTTTGTTTCCGATCCAGCTACTGAGGCAATTTGGATCGTAGGCCACTCCTACGTTTTCTGGGCTGGTAAGCAGGCTTCTTCGAGGATTTACTCCAGTAATTTGGGATTGGATGTTAATACTTTTACAGTTTTTTGGTCAGGCATGCGGGGTCTAAGATGGCGTAACCTTAGAGGGCATCTGATCTATTTGGCCTCCATCTGGCCGCCTCCTAAGATCCTGGTTATTCACTTGGGGGCTAACGATGTTGGCAAGGTTAGAACTTGGGAACTATTGTGCGAGATCAAGAAGGATCTATACAACTTTAAGTTACTGTTCCTGGGTGCTACCTTGGCATTTTCGGAAATGATCCCGCGGCTCCTATGGTCCCCGTGTGGTAACCTGTTCTACTTGGATAAAATTAGGAGACGGCTAAATAGAACCATAAATAATTTAATAATTTCGTTAGGCGGTGTGGCATTCCGCCATTTTGAGCTGGAAGGGTTTTTCCCGGGGCTATTCAGGCAGGACCAGGTCCATTTGTCTTCAATAGGTCTAGATATTTTTAATATGGGCCTGCAGGCCTTAATTGAGAGTGCCATGGTGGTGGGGGGACCTCAATCAGGAGCGTCGCCCCTGTTTTCGTTCAGTGGGGATTAGTCGTCCAGCTTTGTCTGGATGGACAGCGTGTAAGAAATAAATTAAATTTTGATGGTTATAGCCGAGTTGGCTAAAATTATATTTATTTTAAAAGGTAACCCCTTGACCGACACCAGGGTCATAAAAAATCCAACAATAAATTGTGGTTAAAAGATATTGAGTTGTGTTTGTGTTTTTATATGGTGGTGACTCCAGAATGTTAGCCCATGTTTTATTGCCAAAGCTTCATTGAACAAGCTGAGTTACAAGTTTCATAGTTAGTAAGGTTGAATAAAGACACCAGTCCATCCAGTTCAACCTGAGTGAGTGTCTATAACTGTCCCTATCCCTGTACATTGCACACTCACATCAGTCCCTACCCTCAAGGAGCCCACAATCCAAGGTCCCCATTCATATACTAGGGCCAATTTTTTTTTTTTTAGTTAGAAGTTAGATGCTGATTGGTTACTAAGCACAGCTGCATCAGATTCTGTGTGCACCCATTTTAGTAAATCTCCCCCAATATGTTTTATTTCGTTTTAGAGCATGGATGTATAGCAAACTCTTTATGTCTATGTCCATACTGGGCAGATTCCTCTCACTTACTGTCAGGGCAGTAACTGGTGGGATAAAAACATAAACATCAGCCAAAATACATCTAAACAATGGTGATCTTGTGAGCTACCATACACAAATCGTCAGTTCTAATATATTCAGCTGCTAGCACTGATCACGTCCCATAAGGCCATGCATTTAGCAAAAAAATATAATTAAAAAGGTGTTGCGCTAAAAAGTGCCTGTATGTTTAATACAGATGTATACACACGCTATACTATGTCTGTAGTAAGCCACATAACAAATATTATAATGACACCACTAAATCAAATTGGTGTAACTCTGTGCTCAATTATATTGCAGCATGTGAACTACTAATTGATTAGTATCTCTGCTTATCCTCACTCTACTACTGCCTATAGAAAATCACATGGATATAGTGCTAATGAGTGCCACAACTACGGTAATTATTAATTAAAGTGACTCTGTGCAACAAAGTAAAATATATACATTAATACTCAAATATCAACATCTGTCATAAAATGAATCCAATATATATATATATATATATATATATATATATATATATATATATATATATATATATATGCTCAAAATATTCACAGACGTGTGCCATGCACTAAGAAGTGCTATGTGCAAAGTGCTATTGTGCTTGATTCACAAGCTGACATGCATTATATATACAGCCCATTCACAGTTCAAAACATTAAAAGCAACTGGTGATGCATTTGACACAGTTCCCCACACATGGCTCATGTGTAAGTTAAAGTCTACAGGCTTGGAAAGATCAGTTTGTAGATGGATAGAAAACTTGCTAAAAGACAGAATTCAGTAGTGGTTAATGATTCTTACTCTGAATGGTCTAGGGTTATCAATGGTGTACCCCAAGGTTCAGTGCTGGGACCCTTACTTTTTAATATCTTTATAAATGATATTGGGTCTGGGATGAAAAGTAACATTTCTGTCTTTGCAGATGACACCAAGATGTGCAGTGGAATAATGTCCTTACAGGATGTCTCCAGTTTACAAGCCGACCTCAATGCACTGTCTAATTTGGCGACTATGTGGCAGATGAGGTTTAATGTTGATAAATGTAAAGTTATGCACTTGGGGCTAAGAATATGCATGCATCATACATACTAGGGGGAGTACAACTGGGGGGATCCATAGTGGAGAAGGATCTGGGGGTTTTGGTAGATCATAAGCTCAATAATAGCATGCAATACCAAGCTGCGGTTTCCAAAGAGAGCAAAGTCCTTTCTTGTATTAAGAGAGGTATGGATTTCAGAGAGAGAGAGAGATATTTTTGCCCCTGAACAAATCATTAGTAAGACCTCATCTGGAATATGCAGTTCAATTTTGGGCACCAGTTCTCAAAAAGGATAATCGGGGAACTGGAGAAAATGCAGAGAAGGGCAACCAAACTGATAAGAGGCATGGAGGAGCTCAGCTATGAGGAAAGATTAGAGGAACTGAATTTATTCTCTCTTGAGAAAAGGAGATTAAGGGGGGATATAATCAACATGTACAAATATATAAGGGGTCCATATAGTGAACTTGGTGTTGAGTTATTCACTTTACGGTCAACACTGAGGACAAGGGGGCACTCTTTACGTCTAGAGGAAAAGAGATTTCATCTCCAAATATGGAAAGGTTTCTTCACAGTAAGAGACGTGAAAATTTGGAATAGACTCCCTCCAGAGGTGGTTCTGGCTAACTCAATAGATTGCTTTAAGAAAGGCCTGGATTATTTCCTAAATGTACATGATATAACTGGGTATTGACATTTATAGGTAAAGTTGATCCAGGGAAAAAAAAATGGGATTGCCTCTCTGGGATCGGGAAGGATTTTTATTCCCTGCTGTAGCAAATTGTGTCCTGCTTTTCTGGGGGGGGGGGGGGGGGGGGGGGTCGCTTTCCTCTGGATCAACTGTGGGTATAGGATTGGGTATATGGGATCGTATGATATTTTTTATTTTTTTATTTTTTTTATGGTTGAACTGGATGGACTTTTGTCTTTTTTCAACCTTTGTAACTATGTAAGTATATGCGCTTACCTTGCGTGAGAGTGCTTGACCCTGCAATTAAGCCTGGTCAGAAAACACATATGAACCACCTCTGGATTCAGTGTTTATGTTGAAATCATGGGCTGGTTGCTGGTAATGTGTTCCACATGTGTATGGTGAAAAAAACTTGATAGTGTGATATTGTTTAAACAATTTATTGTATAAATAAAACTTAGCCCCTACTGTGGGGTACTCACATTTCGTGGGTGCTACAGTGCACCACTCTTTACAAGCTCAGGGATACTGCTGAAGTAATGTGTCCTTTCCTTTAGCTGAGAACGTTCCACTGCCTCCTACAGCATCCTGTCCCCTCCCCTATATGTGTTGATACCGGGATTACCCCCTGAGAAAGATACCAGCTAACCACTTAAGAATCGAGCCTCTTTCTGAAATTTGTTGTTTACAAGTTAAAAACAGTTATTTTTTATAGAAAATTACTTAGAACCCCCAAACATTATAAATTTTTCCTAACATCCTAGAGAAATGGCGGTCGTAATACTTTCTGTCACACCGTATTTGTGCAGCGCTCTTACAAGTGCACTTTTTAAATTAAATTGATACCTAACATGTCACGCTTCAAAATTGTGCCCGCTCGTGGAATTGGGACAAACTTTTACCCTTAAAAAATCTCCACAGGCGACATTTAAAAAATTATACAGGTTGCATGTTTTCAGTTACAGAGGAGGTCTAGGGCTTGAATTATTGCTCTCGCTCTACCGATCGCAGCAATACCTCACATGTGTGGTTTGAACACCGTTTTCATATGCGGGCACTTTTTATTTTGACACAGTTTTTTTTTTTTATTGCACTTTTATTCCTAATACAAGGAATTTAAACATCCCTTGTAATAGAAAAAAAGCATGACAGGACCTCTTAAATATGAGATCTGGGGTCAAAAAGACCTCAGATCTCATATTTACACTAAAATGCATAAAAAAAAAAAAATAAAAAAAAAAAATTTGCCTATTTTTAACTTAGCAGAGCCTGCCAATACATGACCCTCCATAGTATATCTTCCTCTAGCAAAGACTGGTGATGCACCCATGCAATCCAGGCTAGCTGGTGACTAGTTGTTTTGCTGACCCTCATTATGACATTATCAGGTTTCTGAAGTCTTCTGACCCTGTGTGCTCCCAGATGATGGACTACCAATGGGGAGTATTGATAGCAACAGGGAGTAACATTGGCACCCAAAAAAGGAACCTCCCACTCTGCAGCTCAAAACAAAGAAGACATGAAACCTGATGTGTCATGTGACTGCTGATTCAGGTAACCAAATTGTACTTTTAGGTAGATTCTAGTAGTGGGTACTTTAGGTAGTTAGGTGGTAGAATAGTTAACCTCCCTGGTGGTATGATTATTATTTCAGATTTTTGATGCTCAAAGCGGTACAATGTTTTGCATGGAAATTTGGAGTTTTATATTGAAGGCCTGTAATTCTTAGGAACAACACACTTAAATCTGTCCAAACAAGAGTCTAGTAGACAGTCCGTGTATGATAAAGTTTAAAACACAAAATCATAAATTAGAATATAATAAATAAATTTATAACAAATAATAATAAAATTATTCAATAATGTAATTAAATCAAAAACACTGAAATTTGCTCAGTTGCAGAATTGTCGCTGTCATTACTTTGAGTGTTTGATGACGAATTTCCCTATGAATCACTATCGCTCAATTCTGCAAGTGTTTCTAATTTATTATCGCAGTTTTCTAGCTGGTCTAAAACTAGTTTTGATGTAAAGGGACGGTTTTGGTTGCCATGGACAATCTCCAGTTTCCAGGCAGAAAGAACAGTATTTATAATATAAAACTGCATGCAGGGCACTGGACAAACCACTAGGGACAAAAGGGATGTGAAATTATTTGATACAGTAATGTAATCTGTAAGATTACAGTGTACTGTATGTATAATGTGTGTTTCATATCGCAACGCTCGCAGGGAACGGAGCTCAGCTCTGTGATACATCGAGCGGAGGACGGCTCGCACACAGAGCGGGGAGGACATTGCAGGATCCTGGGGACAAGGTAAGTAACTGTACCTTGAGCCTGTGATGCGATCCTGAGTGTGGCTCGGGGGTTACTGCTTTTGGTACTGAAAATCCACCCCGAGCCACACTCGGGAATACCGCCAGGGAGGTTAAAGGGGGTATTGCTGGACTTTAGCTAAAGAGTCAGACAACCCTAAACTAAAAGTACGCAGTTTAATAAATGCTACAGAGTTAAACTGTTTGGTGAATATTGGTGACTCTATTGGTGACATATACATTTGACTTCCTCGGTATGGACACTTGCTGTGACCATTATAAAGGGGCCTCACTAGGCCTTCTAGATTTTTAATCTTATTTTACATTATGAAGAATGCAATAGAAGGTCATAGAACATGCAACGATGGAAAAGAACATCCAAAAGTCACTGACAGGGGGATCTCACTAATGGGGTACCCAAGTCATATAAAGAAACCAATGGCTGAATCAGCTTGTCATGATCCACCTTTAACTAAAGCACCACTTTTGGATGGAATATAAATGCTATTTATAAATGCTATTCTCCAAAACAGGTCCGTTTATAACTAAATTGGCTTGCCTTTTGTAATGAGATAAGTTAACATTACATACATTTTGGGCACATTTAATGTGTTAGCTCAAAGTGCAGTATCCTACAGCAACCATCCATGTTTTAGTTGTCAATAATAATTGAAACAATGAAAACTATAGTATGTCTAAAGGATTATAGACGGATGTTGCACTAAACATATCATGTATAACACAAGATATACTTACCTATACTTAATGACCCAGTCTTTCTTAAAAATGTGTTTGCTGGCTTAGAAAACGATTGCACCCTGTATAATTTTTCCAAGCAGTCCTTCCCATTCAGGTGCTATAGGATAATACTAGAGATCCAGTTATTCTGCCTGGCTGGCCTTTCATTGTTGCTCATCAGTACAGCACCAGCTTCAGTGGACAGCTCCGTCAGTAGCAGTTCAGCAGGGGAATTGCTACACCCTGTTATACCTCCAATCCAGTACACATCACGTCCAGGTCAGCCAAGCGTGGAGGAACTGCTAGAGCTCTACATTTTCCCAACTGAACGTCTCACACCAACACAATACAAGTGACAGCGTGTTCCTATAATTGCAAAATGAATTTATTGTGCCCCTGAAGGCTCAATAAACCAGGAAGTCGTCAGCTCTGTATTTAAAATGTTCACTTGCTTTAGCAAGCTGCATAGAGTATTTTCTTTAGGTGCCACTAAACCATAACAGAATATACTGTGGATTTGTTAATGCAATGGTTAGGTGTATGAAAGAAGCTCTCCTACATAATGCCTCCATAAATATTTGTGGATGTTTGAAGACATGGAAAATGATATACTTAAATTGGATTATTTATTATCAATGGAATGTAGCACCCAATTCCTCCGAGGACGAAAGGCAAAGAAATATATAACGTGATCTCTTATTCTTAATAGCAAAGCAAGAACTTTTCGAAAGTTTTTTTAGAAATGTATTTTATTACATCTTGCTACTTATTTATGGCAGTAAAATGGGTCACAGTGATTGATTTACTAAAGGAATACAGATAGTTCACTTTGCAAAGAATATTTACTGAGCTTAGCAAATAAGGTGAAGCTGTATTTACCGCAATCAAGTATTTATGCTAGCAAAAAAAAAAAAAGCGTACCAAGACTGACTTTATTTACTAACTTTCTTCATGCAAAGTGAGTATTCCTTTAAAGCTAAACTCTGGGAATTACACAAAAAACTCCCTTGCAGTGCTCCACATCCCCCCACGCAAGGGCTAAATTCTTGCTAAGTCTAGGGGTTTATAGGTTACCTTATTCCTCGTTCCATCAGTCTCTCTCTATCTGAGCCTCCAGTCCACCGAAGCCTCTTTTCTAAGGCACTCCAGCCAGCAGTCACATGCTGACTTTGTCAAGTACAATGCAGGACCAATAAACCCAGAAATATTCAGGATGACCCATCCACAACCCAGAGAGTCTGGGAGAAGAGGAGGGTGCCAGAACGAGGAATAAGGTAAGTACTGCACATTGTTCAGCTATCCCTAGACTTAACAAGCATTTAAAGTAGAAGTTCAGCCAAAAACTATCTATTGCTAATGATAGGTTCACATATATGCGATGCAGGAAACGCAGGGAACCCTGTGCATTTCCCACACTGCATTGAAATCGCACGGCATTCATGCGATCTGCTGCAGGTGTCAATGTTAAATTAACGACACCCCAAAACAGCTCGCAAAACGCAGTGCGATTGATTTTAATTTTCTTTCTGTGGTGACTGGGTCATTTTAAAGTTGAACTCCAAGAATTGCACAAGACACACCTCTGTCCTAGCCCCCATCGCCTGCAGTGCAGTAGTTAAAGTGGAAGTTCAGCCAAAACTATGCTAAACCCACTCTCAGCCACGTTCCAAACCTAATCTATCTAACCCTGTTAAGAAAAAAATTGCTATACATACCTTTTTTAAACCCATGTGATCTGATTTTGATGCAGCAACAGACATCACATGTGATTTGCACAGGAATGCGGTGTGATTCCAGTGTGAATGACATGCGATGTGCCGCATCGTGACACTGTGAACCTAGGCTTAACCTACTCTCTGCCACATTTTAAGCCTAATCTATCTAGACCTGTAAAGAAGCGATTACTTACCGTATTTATCGGCGTATAACACGCATCGGCGTATAACACGCACCCCAAGTTTAGGAGGGAATTTTAAGGACAAAAACTTTTAGGAGGGAAGTTTAAGGAAAAAAAACGTACATTTAAATGCCCATCAATGCAGCCATATCAGTGTCCATCTGCAGCCAGTGTCATTGCAGCCTTGTCATTGCAGCCTTGCTCAGTGTCATTTGCAGCCTTGTCAGTGTAGCCTTACTCCAGTGTCATTTGCAGCCTTGTCAGTGTAGCCTTACTCCAGTGTCATTTGCAGCCTTGTCAGTGTAGCCTTACTCCAGTGTCATTTGCAGCCTTGTCAGTGTAAAAAGTTTAAAAATGGCACCGCCGAGATACAGAGCTTGATGTCCTGTGTTAATCTCGGCAGCTCTCGGCTCCTCTCGGCGGCTCTCTGTCGCTCTCGGCTCCTCTTGGCCGCTCTCGGCTCCTCTCAGTGGTTCTCGGCTCCTCTCGCAGTCCCGCCCTATGATGGACATAACACAGGTCCAATGGCGGGACTGGATGTGACTGTGAGCGGAGCCGAGCCTCGCCGAGTACACTCGGCTATGTGTATCTCGGCGGCTCGCTCTGCTCACAATCGGAGGGGGGGTTGACGTATAACACGCACCCACGAATTTCCCCTAAGTTTAAGGGGAAAAAAGTGCGTGCCCAGAACTATTTTGGCCGCTCGCATCACGTTCGTGTGATGCGAGCGGCCCCGCAATGCATTGCGGCCGGCGCGGCCGACGCAGTGCATTGCTGGCTGATGATTGGCCAAGCATGCACTGTGACCCCGCATGCTTGGCCAATCACAGCCCGGAAACTCGAAGAGCCATAATTGGCTACAGCAGGACGCCTGTAGCCAATTACAGCTCAGGGGCTGTAGTACACGCCCCCCCCTATAAAACGCCGCCACGCCGTCTGCGCCGGTCACATGCTGTTCCGGCGCAGATTGAGCAGGCTGTTCCTGTGACACTCTGCTGCATTTAGATAGATAGAGAGAGAGATTCACTTGCAGAGATTGAGTTAGATAGATTCAGTTACAAAGATTGATTGACAAAGAGGGGCTTGTAGTGTGCTCGTGGCAGGCAGGCAGAGCTCCTATATTTTGTTACCAGAAGCACCTATAGGACTTGTAGTGTGTTCGTGGCAGGCAGGCAGAGCTCCTATATTTTGTTACCAGAAGCACCTATAGGACTTGTAGTGTGTTAGTGGCAGGCAGGCAGAGCTCCTATATTTTGTTACCAGAAGCACCTATAGGACTTGTAGTGTGTTAGTGACAGGCAGGCAGAGCTCCTATATTTTGTTACCAAAGCACCTATAGGACTTGTAGTGTGTTAGTGGCAGGCAGGCAGAGCTCCTATATTTTGTTACCAGAAGCACCTATAGGACTTGTAGTGTGTTAGTGACAGGCAGGCAGAGCTCCTATATTTTGTTACCAGAAGCACCTATAGGACTTGTAGTGTGTTAGTGACAGGCAGGCAGAGCTCCTATATTTTGTTACCAGAAGCACCTATAGGACTTGTAGTGTGTTAGTGGCAGGCAGGCAGAGCTCCTATATTTTGTTACCAGAAGCACCTATAGGACTTGTAGTGTGTTAGTGACAGGCAGGCAGAGCTCCTATATTTTGTTACCAGAAGCACCTATAGGACTTGTAGTGTGTTAGTGGCAGGCAGGCAGAGCTCCTATATTTTGTTACCAGAAGCACCTATAGGACTTGTAGTGTGTTCGTGGCAGGCAGGCAGAGCTCCTATATTTTGTTCCCAGAAGCACCTATAGGACTTGAAGTGTGTTAGTCCCATCACACACACAGAGCTATATTTTCTTCCCAGAAGCACCTATAGGACTTGAAGTGTGTTAGTCCCATTACACACACAGAGCTATATTTTGTTCCCAGAAGCACCTATAGGACTTGAAGTGTGTTAGTCCCATCACACACACAGAGCTATATTTTCTTCCCAGAAGCACCTATAGGACTTGAAGTGTGGTTAGTCCCATTACACACAAAGAGCTATACTTTGTTCCCAGAAGCACCTATAGGACTTGAAGTGTGTTAGTCCCATTACACACACAGAGCTATATTTTCTTCCCAGAAGCACCTATAGGACTTGTAGTGTGTTCGTGGCAGGCAGGCAGAGCTCCTATATTTTGATCCCAGAAGCACATATAGGACTTGAAGTGTGTTAGTCCCATTACACACACAGAGCTATATTTTGTTCCCAGAAGCACCTATAGGACTTGAAGTGTGTTAGTCCCATCACACACACAGAGCTATATTTTCTTCCCAGAAGCACCTATAGGACTTGAAGTGTGTTAGTCCCATTACACACAAAGAGCTATACTTTGTTCCCAGAAGCACCTATAGGACTTGAAGTGTGTTAGTCCCATTACACACACAGAGCTATATTTTCTTCCCAGAAGCACCTATAGGACTTGAAGTGTGTTAGTCCCATTACACACACAGAGCTATATTTTCTTCCCAGAAGCACCTATAGGACTTGAAGTGTGTTAGTCCCATTACACACACAGAGCTATATTTTCTTCCCAGAAGCACCTATAGGACTTGAAGTGTGTTAGTCCCATTACACACACAGAGCTATATTTTCTTCCCAGAAGCACCTATAGGACTTGAAGTGTGTTAGTCCCATCACACACACAGAGCTATATTTTCTTCCCAGAAGCACCTATAGGACTTGAAGTGTGTTAGTCCCATTACACACAAAGAGCTATACTTTGTTCCCAGAAGCACCTATAGGACTTGAAGTGTGTTAGTCCCATTACACACACAGAGCTATATTTTCTTCCCAGAAGCACCTATAGGACTTGTAGTGTGTTCGTGGCAGGCAGGCAGAGCTCCTATATTTTGTTCCCAGAAGCACTTATAGGACTTGAAGTGTGTTAGTCCCATTACACACACAGAGCTATATTTTCTTCCCAGAAGCACCTATAGGACTTGAAGTGTGTTAGTCCCATCACACACACAGAGCTATATTTTCTTCCCAGAAGCACCTATAGGACTTGAAGTGTGTTAGTCCCATTACACACACAGAGCTATATTTTCTTCCCAGAAGCACCTATAGGACTTGAAGTGTGTTAGTCCCATTACACACACAGAGCTATATTTTCTTCCCAGAAGCACCTATAGGACTTGAAGTGTGTTAGTCCCATTACACACACAGAGCTATATTTTCTTCCCAGAAGCACCTATAGGACTTGAAGTGTGTTAGTCCCATCACACACACAGAGCTATATTTTCTTCCCAGAAGCACCTATAGGACTTGAAGTGTGTTAGTCCCATTACACACAAAGAGCTATACTTTGTTCCCAGAAGCACCTATAGGACTTGAAGTGTGTTAGTCCCATTACACACACAGAGCTATATTTTCTTCCCAGAAGCACCTATAGGACTTGTAGTGTGTTCGTGGCAGGCAGGCAGAGCTCCTATATTTTGTTCCCAGAAGCACTTATAGGACTTGAAGTGTGTTAGTCCCATTACACACACAGAGCTATATTTTCTTCCCAGAAGCACCTATAGGACTTGAAGTGTGTTAGTCCCATCACACACACAGAGCTATATTTTCTTCCCAGAAGCACCTATAGGACTTGAAGTGTGTTAGTCCCATTACACACACAGAGCTATATTTTCTTCCCAGAAGCACCTATAGGACTTGAAGTGTGTTAGTCCCATTACACACACAGAGCTATATTTTTCTTCCCAGAAGCACCTATAGGTCTTGAAGTGTGTTAGTCCCATCACACACACAGAGCTATATTTTCTTCCCAGAAGCACCTATAGGACTTGAAGTGTGTTAGTCCCATTACACACAAAGAGCTATACTTTGTTCCCAGAAGCACCTATAGGACTTGAAGTGTGTTAGTCCCATTACACACACAGAGCTATATTTTTCTTCCCAGAAGCACCTATAGGACTTGAAGTGTGTTAGTCCCATCACACACACAGAGCTATATTTTCTTCCCAGAAGCACCTATAGGACTTGAAGTGTGTTAGTCCCATTACACACACAGAGCTATATTTTCTTCCCAGAAGCACCTATAGGACTTGAAGTGTGTTAGTCCCATTACACACACAGAGCTATATTTTCTTCCCAGAAGCACCTATAGGACTTGAAGTGTGTTAGTCCCATTACACACACAGAGCTATATTTTCTTCCCAGAAGCACCTATAGGACTTGAAGTGTGTTAGTCCCATTACACACACAGAGCTATATTTTCTTCCCAGAAGCACCTATAGGACTTGAAGTGTGTTAGTCCCATTACACACACAGAGCTATATTTTCTTCCCAGAAGCACCTATAGGACTTGAAGTGTGTTAGTCCCATTACACACACAGAGCTATATTTTCTTCCCAGAAGCACCTATAGGACTTGAAGTGTGTTAGTCCCATCACACACACAGAGCTATATTTTCTTCCCAGAAGCACCTATAGGACTTGAAGTGTGTTAGTCCCATTACACACACAGAGCTATATTTTCTTCCCAGAAGCACCTATAGGACTTGAAGTGTGTTAGTCCCATTACACACACAGAGCTATATTTTCTTCCCAGAAGCACCTATAGGACTTGAAGTGTGTTAGTCCCATTACACACAAAGAGCTATACTTTGTTCCCAGAAGCACCTATAGGACTTGAAGTGTGTTAGTCCCATTACACACACAGAGCTATATTTTCTTCCCAGAAGCACCTATAGGACTTGTAGTGTGTTCGTGGCAGGCAGGCAGAGCTCCTATATTTTGTTCCCAGAAGCACTTATAGGACTTGAAGTGTGTTAGTCCCATTACACACACAGAGCTATATTTTCTTCCCAGAAGCACCTATAGGACTTGTAGTGTGTTAGTGGCAGGCAGGCAGAGCTCCTATATTTTGTTACCAGAAGCACCTATAGGACTTGTAGTGTGTTCGTGGCAGGCAGGCAGAGCTCCTATATTTTGTTCCCAGAGGCACCTATAGGACTTGAAGTGTGTTAGTCCCATTACACACACAGAGCTATATTTTCTTCCCAGAAGCACCTATAGGACTTGAAGTGTGTTAGTCCCATTACACACACAGAGCAATATTTTCTTCCCAGAAGCACCTATAGGACTTGAAGTGTGTTAGTCCCATCACACAGAGCTCCTCTATTTTCTTTGCATAAGCACCCACAGGACTTCTAGTGTGTTAGTGGCATCACACAGAGCTCCTATATATTCTTCTCAGCAGCACCCACAGGACTTCTAGTGTGTTAGTGGCATCACACAGAGCTCCTCTATTTTCTTTGCAGAAGCACCCATAGGACTTCTAGTGTGTTAGTGGCATCACACAGAGCTCCTATATATTCTTCTCAGCAGCACCCACAGGACTTCTAGTGTGTTAGTGGCATCACACAGAGCTCCTCTATTTTCTTTGCAGAAGCACCCACAGGACTTCTAGTGTGTTAGTGGCATCACACAGAGCTCCTCTATTTTCTTTGCAGAAGCACCCACAGGACTTCTAGTGTGTTAGTGGCATCACACAGAGCTCCTCTATTTTCTTTGCAGAAGCACCCATAGGACTTCTAGTGTGTTAGTGGCATCACACAGAGCTCCTATATATTCTTCTCAGCAGCACCCACAGGACTTCTAGTGTGTTAGTGGCATCACACAGAGCTCCTATATTTTCTTTGCAGAAGCACCCATAGGACTTCTAGTGTGTTAGTGGCATCACACAGAGCTCCTATATTTTCTTCTCAGCAGCACCCACAGGACTTCTAGTGTGTTAGTGGCATCACACAGAGCTCCTATATTTTCTTTGCAGAAGCACCTATAGGACTTCTAGTGTGTTAGTGGCATCACACAGAGCTCCTATATATTCTTCTCAGCAGCACCCCACAGGACTTCTAGTGTGTTAGTGGCATCACACAGAGCTCCTCTATTTTCTTTGCAGAAGCACCCACAGGACTTCTAGTGTGTTAGTGGCATCACACAGAGCTCCTCTATTTTCTTTGCAGAAGCACCCATAGGACTTCTAGTGTGTTAGTGGCATCACACAGAGCTCCTATATATTCTTCTCAGCAGCACCCACAGGACTTCTAGTGTGTTAGTGGCATCACACAGAGCTCCTATATTTTCTTTTTGCAGAAGCACCCATAGGACTTCTAGTGTGTTAGTGGCATCACACAGAGCTCCTATATTTTCTTCTCAGCAGCACCCACAGGACTTCTAGTGTGTTAGTGGCATCACACAGAGCTCCTATATTTTCTTTGCAGAAGCACCTATAGGACTTCTAGTGTGTTAGTGGCATCACACAGAGCTCCTATATTTTCTTCTCAGCAGCACCCACAGGACTTCTAGTGTGTTAGTGGCATCACACAGAGCTCCTATATTTTCTTTGCAGAAGCACCCATAGGACTTCTAGTGTGTTAGTGGCATCACACAGAGCTCCTATATTTTCTTCTCAGCAGCACCCACAGGACTTCTAGTGTGTTAGTGGCATCACACAGAGCTCCTATATATTTCTTCTCAGCAGCACCCACAGGACTTCTAGTGTGTTAGTGGCATCACACAGAGCTCCTATATTTTCTTTGCAGAAGCACCCATAGGACTTCTAGTGTGTTAGTGGCATCACACAGAGCTCCTATATTTTCTTCTCAGCAGCACCCACAGGACTTCTAGTGTGTTAGTGGCATCACACAGAGCTCCTATATTTTCTTTTCAGAAGCACCCACAGGACTTCTAGTGTGTTAGTGGCATCACACAGAGCTCCTATATTTTCTTCTCAGCAGCACCCACAGGACTACCGACTACAATGGCTGGAAGACCGCCAAGGGGAGGCAGAGCGTGCAGAGCCAAGAACACAGGGCAGACAGTCTCTGTTTTCTAGTGGACGTGGCCGTGGACGTGGACGTGGTCGTGCATCGTCATCAGCACGTGGCCATGGGACACGCGCGTCTTTGTTTTCGGCAGCTGGACATGTGGAGCCGCATCATGCTGAAGGCTTGGTAGAATGGATGACCAAGCCCTCCTCATCCTCCTCATCCTCTCTCACCCAGGCTCAGGGTACAGACAGAGCATCAACAGCCACCCCTTCCCTAGACCCACCATGTCCTCCTGAGGAGTCCCCCGAACTCTTTGAGCACAGTGTTGGGTACATGCTCCAGGAGGATGCCCAACGATTCGAAGGCTCGGATGACGATACCCAGCTTGAGGAATCTGGCAGTACAGTTCCACCAGCTGCAGCTTACTGCCAGGTTTGCTCTAGTGGTGAAGAGGGAGGGGATGATGAGGTCACTGACTCCACGTGGGTGCCTCAAGGGAGAGAGGATGAGGAGGAGGACGAGGAGGAGGAGGATGCGGCGTCACATGTCCAACGAGGCAGGATGCCCCCTGGAGGCCAGGTAGAGGCCAGCACAGCAACTGTACAACACCGCAGAGCTCCGCCTGTGCAGGGCGCTGCCTCTGCACGTTATCAGAAAAGTTCTTTGGTGTGGGCCTTTTTTGAGACGAGTGCAGCAGATCGCACCACTGCTATTTGCAATATTTGTCTCAAGCGTATCTCGCGTGGCCAAAACATCAGCCGCTTGGGCACGACAAGCATGACCAGACATATGGCGACCTGCCATGCAGCTCGTTGGCAGGCACACATAAAAGACCCACACCAAAGAACTAAGCGGACCTCTCCTTGCTCCTCCTCAGCTGGGATCTCCATCCCCACTACACCTTCAGTCCTCTCTGAAAGCTGCTCTGAGAGGACTGAAGGTGTAGAATTCGGTGTGTCACAACCAAGTACTTGCAGTACACCGACGTCCGAATGCAGCAGGCAAATTTCCCTGCCCCAGCTGCTGGACCGTAGAAAGAAGTACACTCCCAGCCATCCACATGCCCAGCGGTTGAATGCTAGCCTTGCTAAATTGCTAGCACTTCAACTGCTGCCTTTTCAGTTGGTAGACTCGGCCCCTTCCGTGAGTTTGTTCAATGTGCGGTTCCTCAGTGGCAGGTTCCCAAACGCCACTTTTTCTCGCGGAAGGCGATTCCGTCTCTCTACCGGCATGTGGAGGGCAATGTCCATGCCTCGCTGGACAGGGCGGTCAGCGGTAAGGTGCATATTACCGCTGACTCATGGTCCAGCAGGCATGGACAGGGACGGTACCTTTCTTTCACGGCCCATTGGGTCACTCTATTGGCAGCTGGGAGGGATGCAGGACAAGGTGCAGTAGTGTTGGAGGTTGTTCCGCCACCACGCCTCCAAAACGCGACTACTGCTACTGGTTGTGACACACCTCTCTCCTCCACCCCCTCCTCTTCTTCTTCCTCCAGTGCTCTGTCCTTGGAACCAGCGGTGCTCCGTAGGCGTACAAGGGGCTACGCAAGTACGCAGGCAAAAAGATGCCATGCCGTGCTTGCGCTGGTGTGTTTGGGGGACAGGAGCCACACTGGGCCAGAGGTTCTGGCAGCTCTGCAGGGGCAGGCCGAGAGGTGGTTGACGCCACGTCAGCTTAAGCCAGGAATGGTCGTTTCTGACAATGGCACCAACCTCCTCTCCGCCCTGCGACAGGGGCAGCTCACCCATGTGCCCTGCATGGCTCACGTCCTCAACCTGGTGGTGCAGCGGTTCTTGGGCAGGTTCCCAGGCTTACAGGATGTCCTGAGGCAGGCCAGGAAAGTCTGTGTGCATTTCCGCCGATCTTATAATGCCAGTGCTCGGCTGACTGAGCTGCAAAAGGAGCTGAACCTGCCCAAGAACCGCCTAATATCTGACATGCCCACCAGGTGGAACTCAACGTTGGCCATGCTGCAGCGACTGCACACGCAGCAGAGGGCCATCAATGAGTACCTTTGCGACTACGGCACCAGGACAGGGTCAGGGGAGCTTGGGTTTTTTTCCCCACGTCAGTGGAGCATGATCAGGGATGCATGCACTGTCCTCTCACCATTTGAGGAGGCCACGAGGATGGTGAGCAGTGACAGTGCATGCATCAGTGACACTGTCCCTCTTGTCCACCTGTTGGAGCATACGCTGCGTGGGATAATGGACAGGGCACTTGAGGCAGAACAGAGGCAGGAAGAGGAGGACTTCCTTGCCTCTCAAGGCCCCCTTTATCCGGACAGTGTTCCTTCTGTCCCACCCATCACACAGGAAGAGGATGAGGAGGAGGAGGAGGAGGAGGAGGAGGAGGATTGTGTGAGCATGGAGGTGGAGCCTGGCACTCAGCATCAGCAGCAGCAGTCTTTTAGGGATGATGTACAGTCCCAACAAGCCAGTGGACTTGTACGTGGCTGGGAGGAGGTGGCTGGCGATCATGTCATCCTCAGTGACCCAGAAGACTCCGGACCGAATGCCTCAGCTAACCTACGCTGCATGGCCTCCCTGATCCTGCAAAGCCTGCGGAAGGATCCTCGTGTTCTTCGGATCAAGGAGAGGGACCATTACTGGCTGGCCACTCTCCTTGATCCGCGGTACAAGGGTAAGGTTGCGGACCTTATCTTGCCGTCGCAGAGGGAGCAGAGGATGAGACATCTCAGGGAGGCCTTGCAGAAAGGTCTGTGCAACGCGTTCCCAGAAACTGGGAGGCTACAAACTCCTGGTCCTGGGCGACGAGTTGCTGAGGCTTCGGTCAGTGGCAGAAGGAGCGGTGGGGAAGGTGGACGTCTGACCGATGCGTTCAGACAATTTTTTAGTCCGCAGCCCCAAGGTATGATCGGTTCCAGCAACCATCGCCAGCGTCTGATATACATGGTGCAGGAATACCTTGGGGCAAGGTCAGACTTGGACACCTTTCCCACCGAAAATCCTCTGGCTTACTGGGTCCTGAGGATGGATCACTGGCCAGAGCTTGCACAGTATGCAATTGAGCTACTGGCCTGTCCTGCCTCCAGCGTTCTTTCCGAACGCACATTCAGTGCTGCTGGAGGATTTGTGACTGATCATAGGGTGCGCCTGTCCACCGCCTCGGTTGATCGACTGACATTCATCAAAATGAATCAGTCTTGGATCACCACCAGCTACCAGGCACCTGAGGCGGATATAACCGAATAATTTTTAATGTCACATCCCTTCAAGACTGCCTATGCTGATGCTGAGTGACTGTCCTCTTATGTTCACTGACTATCCTCTTCCTCCTCCTCAATGATCCATGCCACAGCACCAGTGCCTAAGGCACAATTTTTCAGCCCCTGTTTAACAGGGGCGTGTACTTACAATTTTTTAAAAAAATGCTTCGCAACACGTGTGACTGCTGTGCTCCAAGTACAGTCTCTGTGAGGGCCGTGTTGCAGTGTTGTGGCACCAGCACCAGTGCCTAAGGCACAATTTTTCAGCCCCTGTTTAACAGGGGCGTGTACTTACAATTTTTTAAAAAAATGCTTCGCAACACGTGTGACTGCTGTGCTCCAAGTACAGTCTCTGTGAGGGCCGTGTTGCAGTGTTGTGGCACCAGCACCAGTGCCTAAGGCACAATTTTTCAGCCCCTGTTTAACAGGGGCGTGTACTTACAATTTTTTAAAAAAATGCTTCGCAACACGTGTGACTGCTGTGCTCCAAGTACAGTCTCTGTGAGGGCCGTGTTGCAGTGTTGTGGCACCAGCACCAGTGCCTAAGGCACAATTTTTCAGCCCCTGTTTAACAGGGGCGTGTACTTACAATTTTTTTAAAAAATGCTTCGCAACACGTGTGACTGCTGTGCTCCAAGTACAGTCTCTGTGAGGGCCGTGTTGCAGTGTTGTGGCACCAGCACCAGTGCCTAAGGCACAATTTTTCAGCCCCTGTTTAACAGGGGCGTGTACTTACAATTTTTTTAAAAAAATGCTTCGCAACACGTGTGACTGCTGTGCTCCAAGTACAGTCTCTGTGAGGGGTTGCAGTGTTGTGGCACCAGCACCAGTGCCTAAGGCACAATTTTTCAGCCCCTGTTTAACAGGGGCGTGTACTTACAATTTTTTTAAAAAAATGCTTCGCAACACGTGTGACTGCTGTGCTCCAAGTACAGTCTCTGTGAGGGCCGTGTTGCAGTGTTGTGGCACCAGCACCAGTGCCTAAGGCACAATTTTTCAGCCCCTGTTTAACAGGGGCGTGTACTTACAATTTTTAAAAAAATGCTTCGCAACACGTGTGACTGCTGTGCTCCAAGTACAGTCTCTGTGAGGGGTTGCAGTGTTGTGGCACCAGCACCAGTGCCTAAGGCACAATTTTTCAGCCCCTGTTTAACAGGGGCGGGTAATTACAAATCTTGATCTAATAGTTCACAGCAGGGCCCATTCCTGCGCCCACCAAGAGTAACTATGAGGGCCTACAGTCTTGTGGCAACACCGTCCACCACCACCGCCAAAGGCCCAATTTTTCTGCCCTGTTCATCAGGTGCTTGCAATTACAAATCTTGATCTAATAACTCACAGCAGGGCCCATTCCTGCGCCCACCAAGAGTAACTGTGAGAGCTTACAGTCTTGTGGCAAAACCGTCCACCACCACCACCACCACCACCACCACCACCCCCAATTTTTCTGCCCTGTTCAACAGGTGCATGCAATTACAAATCTTGATCTATTAACTCACAGCAGGGCCCATTCCTGTGCCCACCAGTCTTGTGGCTACACCAACATCTAATAGGGCAAATTTCTGCAGAGTATATACGCCAGGCCCCTACTTTCAAACATCCAACTTACAAACGACTCCTACTTGCAAATGGAAAGAGAAAACAGGAAGTGAGAGGAAATCTACCCCTAGGAAGGGAAATTCTATCCTGTTAGATTTAATTTGGGAAAAAGGTATCTCCTCTCTACTGATACTTTATCACCAATCCTTGTTTCAATAAAAACCCCACTTTTCCAAAAACATTTATCATTGGGACGGAAAGTGAGGTGACATGTTCTGAACAGATGTGCAAAGACAGCAAATGTTACAGGGGTGATAACCCCTCCCTATGTTCTCCAAAAAGCTTAAAAAATAGATTTTTTTTTGGGATGGAGCTACACTTCATAATGTACCTGTTCAGATTCTACTTAAGATCAAACCTAAAGCCGCAAGTGGTTTTAAATGGCTTCTTTTTTTCCTTTACAAATGTCATTTTGTGCAAGGACAGTTCTAAACACGGGAAACACATGCCACTTCACAGGCATACTTTGGACACCCCCCAGGTACCATATTTAAAGGAAAATGTCACTTTTTTTTTTTTTCACTTTATGCATCATTAAAATGACTGCTCCCGAAAAAAGTGCGTGCTATTCAGCGGCTGCTCCATTGTGGGCCTACGCTGAGCTGTCAGTTGTGGCTTCAGTGTGTGGGAGTGTGCAGGAGAGGAAGCCGACAAGGGAAGCCCCTTTGTAACGCAATAGGTGACTTCACTTCCCAGGCATTTCCCAGCCATTGTCAGGCTGTCTCTCTCTACAGAGCAGCCGCAGCTGGAAACTGGACTGGATCAGCTTCAGAAAAGGTTTGCACAGCAATTTTTTTCTTTACAGGGTTAGACAGATTAGGTTATGAATGTGGCTGCAAGTAGAATTAGCGTTAGATTTTGGTTTTGGCTGAACTTCCACTTAAACTACTTCATTACAGGGGATGGGGAGTGATGACAGGGATGTGTTTTGCGCAATTCTAAAGAGTTCAACTTCAAAGTGACCCAGTCACCACAGAAAGAAAATGAAAAGGAAGTGCATAATAGGGAGAAAGTGTTATACTGACCTGTCCAGCAAGAGGTCAATTACATTAATTATCTATTGAAGAGCTCTGTGTGCCACTGCTATCTGACCCTTCCATGTGTGTGAGATAAGGAGAGTGGGCTGAGAGTGTGTACTGCAGTGTGCATAAACCATGACAGTGAATATACAAAAAATGCTAGGAATAAGGGTACAGGGATTTTTGGAGGTGAAAGAGACATACGAAGTCTCCTCATCCAAAACAAATCTACTCCCTAGCATTTTTTTTTTTTAAACGTTGCTATGTACAGCCTCCACAATTATACTACATGCCCACTCTAATTAGAAAAAAAAAAGTAGAATGTCAAGTAGCCCATAGCATGGTAACTTAAAGTGGTTGTAAAGTCAGAAGGTTTTTTATCATAATGCCTTCTGTGCATTAAGATAAAAAAAGCCTTCTGTGTGCAGCAGTCTCCCTTTAGCCCCCCTAATACTTACCTGGGCCCCATCTCTATCCAGCGATATTGTAGGATTGTCGCAACTGCCCGGGACTCCCCTCCTCATTGGCTGAGACAGCAGCGCAGCACTATTGGCTCCCGCTGTTGTCAATCAAAGTCAGTCAGCCAATGAGAAGGGAAAGGGGGTGGGGCTGGGCCGCAGCTCCGTGTCTGAATGGATACACGGAGCTGAAACTCGGCTCAGGTGCCACCACAGCAAGATGCTTGCTGTGGGGCACTCGTCAGTAGGGAGGGGCCAGGAGAGCCAAAGAGGGACCCGAGAAGAGGAGGATCAAGGCTACTCTGTGCAAATCCACTGCTCAGGGTAGGTAAGTATAACATGTTTATTATTTAAAAAAAAAAAATAACGAGATTTTACAATCACATTTTTATATTATCTAGTTCCTGGTGGGACAACATACAAGTAGTACTTTGCCCCATCTTCCTAAGTGCCCCTAAACACTAGCTCTGATGTCAGACACTGCGCAGACCTTGGTGCACAGCTGACCGACACCACAACTAGCAAGGAGACAGCTGTCTCCAATCCCCAGCATTTGCCAGGGGAAAACATCAGCATGAGGAATGTAAAAAGAAGCGATTTGTGTCAGCCTCCTGTCCCTCTGCATTTCTTGTGCCAGTGCTTGCTGTGAACAAGAGCTGAGAGCCAGAGCCAGCCACGAAAAAGCAAAGCAGCTGTCTCCTTAAAATCTGCTTAAAAGCTTTATGAAATGTCACTGTGTAAAATATCAATAATTTATTTAGAAAAAAGTGAACAGTGCGATGCACTGGGATCGGCGCATCAGCACTGCTTCCACCACAGCACACACCAGCCACTGTGTTGTAATGCTGGTGTGAATGGACCCTGAAGGTTTTTATATAACTTTGCACCAATCTTTACTCTACACAAGGCCATGTGTTTTTGGCAGGGTTTTCTGCTTAAACACTTCAATACTGGGCACTTACAAACCTTCCTGCCCAGACCAATTTTCAGCTTTCATCGCTGCTAAACAAATAAAAAAAAGACCGAAGATTTTGAAACAAAAAATTTTTGTTTGTTTCTGTTACAAAACTTTGTAAATAAGTTTTCTCCTTCACTGATGGGGCTGCACTAACAGGCCCTGATAAGGCAGCACTGATGGGCACTGATGAGGTGGAACTGATGATGAGCACTAATATGCAGCACTGATATGCAGTACTGAAAGGTGGCACTGATGGGCACTGAAAGGCGGCACTGATGGACACTGAAAGATGGCATGGATGGGCACTGATAAGCGGCACGGATGGGCACTGATAGGTGGCACTGTACACTAATGGATGATACTGATGGGCATCACTGATTGGCAGGCATTGTTGTTTGGCACTGATAGGCATCCAATGTGGGCACTGATTGGCATCCATTGTGGGCACTGATTGGCATCCCTGGTGGCCATGGGTGGCATACCTGGTGGTGACTAGTGGTGGGCTTCCCTGGTGGTCCTGGTGGCATCCCTGGGGGTCCAGTGTGGGCATCCTCGGGGGGCTGAGCTGCTAATCAATCAGCATAGACCCCCACCTGTTAGAGGAGCAGCCGATCGGCTCTCCTCTGCTCTCGTCTGACAGACGCGAGTGAGGAAAAGCCGATCAATGGCTCTTCCTGTTTACACTGTGATCATGTGGTAAGAAGTCACCGTCAGAGACTCTTTACCTAGGTCGGAGTTGCAGTGTGTAAGACTGACACACCGCAACAACGATTGCTGTGATGCACGCCCATGGGGGCTTGATATCCTGGGGACGTCATATGATGTTCGATCAGGATATCGCAACCACTTTGCAGATGTCATATTGCTATATGGTGGGCAGCAAGTGGTTAACAGTCTCCTCCTGCTAGCAAAAAAGCATGAAATATGAAAATGTGCATCCAAAATGCACCAAAACGCACTATAACATATTGAAAAATGCAAGATTGCACAGCAAGTGCTGGTGTGAATCTAGGCTTACTATATATGTCCAGACAACAGTGTATATTTGATGTGTAACCCTAATGACAGAATCCTTTGATCTTCTGGCGCGGCATGGGTTAATACCAGTGGCTGAACATCCAAAGTGCGGACTATTCTCGCCTTTTCTGCTCCCCACCCCCCTCATGATCAGTTCATAGAAGCTTTACTATTGCTTCCATGAACAAAACACAATATGAATGGAGGATGAATGGAAGGTATGCCTCCTTCATTCATAGAATGCTTTTAATTATGGGGAAGGGATAATATGGCTTCAATGATTGGAGGATAGAAACAGATCAGATGGGCATAATCAGCACTTTTGACAAGTGCCTATGACAGGTCCAGCGGCTCATAATAACCCCTGCAGCAGCAGAATATCACAGCTGTGGGCGGAATAAAGATTTCAACCTAACACAGCAGCCACCAGCACACAGGATGCTTTTTACAGAATGGAGGTGCTGTCCATGGTGCTGATTTAAGGAAAAAAAGTAACTCTAAACTTAAAGTTTAGTCACTTTGTGACTTTACATATATTCCCTCTGGTCATGCTACCATTCACTACAGTGGGTTTGTTTCATTACAAATGAATTACAAATTACATTACAAATGAAAAGGCTAAATACCTTTTGTCACCCCGCAGCTGTGTGATCATGTGATACCCCTGTGCTGCCCTGACTATGGGGAGAAGTGGGAGGGGCAGAGATTCTCCTGTGACATCAGCCTGCCTCACTGCTGTCCACTGCCTATTAAGGCTTAAAGAGGGGGGGGGGGGGGGTGGTTGTAAGGTGGCAAAAACGTGGCTCAACCATGTATTGGGCATTTGAGCTTTTTTTTCTTCTCTGCCTAAACCAGCCTCCCCCTACTACTTACCTGAGCCTGATGGGGGCACTCGGCAGGAGGGAGGGGCCAGTAGCACTGGTGGGGGACCCGTGCTGTTCTGTTTAAAACTACTGCACAGAGCAGGTAAGTATAACACCACATCTTCGATCATGGTAAAGAGCCTATGACATAGGCTCTTTACCACGTGATCAGCTGTGTCCAATCAAAGTGTATATAGGAAGTGCCGATTATCGGCAATCCTCTACTCATGCTGACAGTGCATGAATAGAGGAGAGCTGATAAGTGGCTCTCCTGACAGTAGGGGTCTCCACAGATAATCAGTACAATGATTAGCAATGCAGTCCCATCAGCAATGCCTGCCGATGCCCACCTGTGATGCCAATCAGTGCCCACCAGTGGTGCCAATCAGAGCCCACCAGTGGTGCCAATCAGTGTCCATCAGTGATAACAATCAATGCCTATCAGTGATGCCTTTCAGTGTCCATTAGTGATGCCTGTCAGTGCCTCTTCATCAATGCTGCTTATCAGTGCCCATCAGTGCTGCATAGCAGTGCCGCCTCATCAGTGCCCATCTGTACTGCATATTAGTGCTGCCTATCAGTGCCCCTCTGTGCTGCACATCAGTGTCACCTATCAGTGCTACATACCAGTGCTGCCTATCAGTGCAGTATAGCAGTGCCACCTCATCAGTGCCCATCTGTACTGCATATTAGTGCCGCCTATCAGTGCCCTTCTGTGCTGCACATCAGTGCCACCTATCAGTGCCCATCAGTGATGCATATCAGTGCTGCTTATCAGTGCCCATCAGTGCTGCATAGCAGTGCTGCCTATCAGTGCCGTCTCATCAGTGCTGCATAGCAGTGCCGCCTATCAGTGCCCATCTGTACTGCATATTAGTGCCGCCTATCAGCGCCCTTCTGTGCTGCACATCAGTGCCACCTAGCAGTGCCCATCAGTGCTGTATATCAGTGCCGCCTATCAGTGCTGGATAGCAGTTCCACCTCAGCAGTGCCCATCTGTACTGCATATTAGTGCTGCCTATCAGTGCCCTTCAGTGCTGCATATCAGTGCCACTTTTCAGTGCCCATCAGTGCTGCATATCAGTGCCCATCAGTGCCCATCAGTGCCGCCTCATCAGCACCCATTAGTGCTGCCTATTAGTGCCCATCTGTGCTGCCTATCAGTGCCCTTCAGTGCTGCATATCAGTGCCCATCTGTGCTGCAGCCCGTCAGTGCTGCATATCAGTGCCCATCAGTGCTCCATATTAGTGCCTCTTGATCAGTGCCCCTCAGTGCAGTCTCATCAGTGAAGGAGAAAAATTACTTATATTCAAAATTTTGTAACATAAACAGAAATTTTCGTTCTTTTTTCATTTGTTTAGCAAAAAAATAAAAACTCAAGTGTTGATTAAATGCCACTAAAAGAAAGCTCTATAAGCGCACAATTGTCATTCAAAGTGTGCCAAAGCTGAAAATCAAAGTGATTAAAAAAAATGGACTTTAATTGAAATGTGGCATAACAGTGGAATAGGTGGTTGCCTAAGGATCGATTATTGATTGGGAAAACAATTGATCCTTTGTGTAAGCCTGCTCCTCCACCATAGCAGTGCTTGTAGAGTGTGAGCGGTGACCTCTGCAGCAGGTGACTTTGTTGGGGAAGCCCCATAATGACATAGATAAAGATAAAGATAGTATATTCCAGGAGACCCCCTGAGCAGTCCTGGCAGGACCCGACCGTCACTGACAAACTTCCTGCCACCCTTGGAACACAACACACCGCTTTCCCTTCAACGGAGCAGCGTGCGTGTTAATGACCGAGCCGCGGAGAGGGCGAGCTGTGCATTTGCCAGGCCCGCATCATTAAGCCGTGCTGCACACTGATTGGACCCGCCGCGCGGTTGCTACGGGCAACTCCCGCCCGTAATAGAGAGAGTGTAGCGGCGGCGAAGGAAGGTGGTGGTGGAGGGGGGGGGGGGGTGGGGGTGTCTGAGGGAAGAAGGGGGGGGGGTGCACTGTGACGTCACAGAGAAAGTTGCACCGGGCTCGGGACTGACAGACGTACACCTCTATTACCATCCAGCAAACGCAGCGAGGGAGGTCAGATTTCCTCCCAGAAAAAAAAAAAAGAAGAAGCAGGAGGGGGGAAAAAAAGGAGGCAGTGCAGCCCCCGCAATCAGCAGCAGACAGGGAGCCTGCAAAGCTGCAGCACTGCACGGAGCTCAGCCCTTCCTTCCTTCCATCCTTCCCTCCATCCATGGAGCATTGCATCGGAATGAGAAAATAATAAAAAAAAACAGAAGAAGAAGAAGGAGGAGGAAAAAGCGTTCATCCCCAGGGCGGGCGGGAGCCTCTCCTCACTCACTCCTCACTCCTCACCATGGTGCAGAGCAACACGTAAAGAAGAAGAAGAAGAAGAGGAGGAAGCCTGCCGGACTCGGTGCACCTGACCCCCACCCCCGAGGAGCGCCCATGGGCGCCGGGCTCTAATTCATGGCCGCCGCTGTCTATTGCGCAACTCTGAGGAACAGAAAGCTGATTCATGGAGGGGGCCGCCTGACCATGCCGATGTGCTAAGGGCGGCCGTGTGCCGGGGAGCCCCTTCATCTATATATATATATATGTGTGTGTGTGCTGGGGGGAGCCTCTCATATATGTGTGCCGCTGCTGGGGAGACCTTCATTTGTGCCGCTGCTGGGGAGCCACCTTATATATGTGTGCCGCTGCCGGGGAGACCTTCATGTGTGCCGCTGCCGGGGAGACCTTCATGTGTGCCGGGGACCGTTCACTTGCTTTACTTTCTGCCTATTCGCTGACTTGGGAAGCGACATGCAGCTCCTGAAGGCTTTATGGGCACTAGCAGGAGCGGCCATCTGCTGTCTTCTCCTATTCCTCATCCACTCGCACTTCCTAAAAGAAGGTAAATGTCTAGCTATGTGTCTGTATCTGTGTGTGTGTGTGTGTGTGCTGGGTGGGCTGCGGAGGAGGAATGCAGTGCTGAGCACTAGGCACTCTGTAGCCGCAGGTGAGCTTAGGAACAGAGGATGGGTAAAGGTGGTGGTGGGGGTGTGGGGGGGCACATCCATCAACTACCCCCAACAGGTCATGGCTTCAGGACCAGGTGCTTCAAATCTACCAAAAACTGGATCAGCTGCCAACTTCAGCTTGCTCATAAAGCTCCCTAAGCTGCCAGCCATGCCCAGATAAATGCCCCTCAATGGTTTTATTTGATCCAACCCCCCCCCCCCCCCAAAAAAAAAAACATGGCCTGTTGGAGAGGGGGGACTTAAGGACGGAGGCTTTGGCTTGTTTAGAATCCAGATCAATAGGTGCCCTCATTCCCCCCCCCCCTTTTTTTTTTTTTGATTCAGCAAGTTTTCAATAGATGGCACCAAAGTTCTATGGAAAGGGCAAAGAGGAGCGCTCAGAGGGCCCACCTCCGTTCTATAGAGCCCCAGCAACTCGCCCAAAGGAATTTGGGGTGGTGGATTTTTTTGGCTTTTTTTTTTTCTATGAAATCTTTCTGCTGGAAATGCACAGTGCTAAAGGTTAAAGGAGTTAAATGATCTCCTCTTTATGTACATAGAGCCCAGTCTGCAGCTTGAAACGTAACCTGCATTGAGCGCCGCGTTTCTTTTCTGGGCTCCCAGTGGTAAATGTTCACGTTCGCTTACTGCCTAGTGATCATTATTATAGGTTCCAGCCTTTTCAAAGCAGCTCTACATCATAGCCAGCTGTAAAGTTATGGAGGCTCTCCCACCTCTGGTAATGCAAAGTGGTCCATGGAGACCAGGCATCCAAAAACTCATGTGTAGCACTGTCATTGATTTTTTTTTAGTTGCTCCAGTTTGCTAATTATGTGTTTGCTTCCTGTAGTCATGATAATGTTATAAGCAAGTGGTAACCCAGAGCAACCAATTAGACTTCCATTTTCATCAGTTTGGAGCAGGCTAAACATAGCTACCATTTATATTACACCTTTCATCTATTTAGCACAGGCTAAGAACAGCAGATGCTGTAACCCATAGCAACCAATCAGATTTGACCTCTCATCTGTTTAGAGTAGGCTTAGATCAGCAGATGTTGTTACCCACAGCAACCCATCAGATTTCACCTCTTATCTGTTTAAAGCAGGCTAGAACAGCAGATGCTGTAACCCATAGCAACCAGTTAGATTTCACCTATCATTAGTTTAGAGCAAGCTAAGAACAGCCGATGCTGCAACCCATAGCAACCAATTCGTTTTCACCTCTAATCAGTTTAGAGCTGTCTAAGAACAGCAGATGCTGAAACCCATAGCAACCAATCAGATTTCACCTCTAATCAGTTTAGAGCTGTCTAAGAACAGCAGATGCTGTAACCCATAGCAACCAATCAGATTTCATCTCTCATCAGTTTAAAGCAGGCTAGAATAGCAGATGCTGTAACCCATAGCAACCAGTTAGATTTCACCTCTCACCAGTTTAGAGCAGGCTAAGATCAGCAGATGTTGTAACCCATAGCAACAAATCACATTTCATCTCTCATCATGTAAAGCAGGCTAGAATAGCATATGCTGTAACCTATATCAACCAGTTTTTTTCAACCAGAGCTGTCTAAGAACAGCAGATGCTGAAACCCATAGCAACCAATCAGATTTCACTGCTAATCAGTTTAGAGCTGTCTAAAAACAGCAGATGCTGTAACCCATAGCAACCAATCAGATTTCACCTCTCATCAGTTTAGAGCAGGCTAAGATCAGCAGATGTTGTAACCCATAGCAACCAATCACATTTCATCTCTCATCATGTAAAGCAGGCTAGAATAGCATATGCTGTAACCTATATCAACCAGTTTTTTTCAACCAGAGCTGTCTAAGAACAGCAGATGCTGAAACCCATAGCAACCAATCAGATTTCACTGCTAATCAGTTTAGAGCTGTCTAAAAACAGCAGATGCTGTAACCCATAGCAACCAATCAGATTTCATCTCCCATCAGTTTAGAGCAGGCTAAGATCAGCAGATGTTGTAACCTATAGCAACCAGTCAGATATCACCTCTCATCAGTTTAGAGCAGGCTAAAAACAGCAAATTTTGTAACCCATAGCAACCAATCAGATTTCACCTCTTCTCAGTTTAGTTTAACCCATAGCAACCGGTTGGCGTTCACCTTTCATCCGTTTAGAGCATTAATACCCAAACTTGACAGGGCCATGGGGGTTGCCTTGGGATATACTGCACTTATTAGCATGTAATCTAGTGTTTTTTTTTTTGGAAGAAGAAAATCCAATATACATGCAGTGGGGTTTATTTTATTGGCTCGCTACTTGTGGTGCATCACCGTTTTTTCTATAAAGAGGAATGACAAAGCTCACATCTGTTGCTATAGCAGTATTTATTAGCAGGGCATATTGATGTAAGTCCGGATATTCTGGTATGTTCTGAACAAACATCAGAGGAAATTGCTCATGGCTTTATTGTCCTGTGAACGTGATTTTCTGTCACTGTAGGCTCAGCACACAAAGCTTTAGCGATACGAGAAGGTTCATTATTTTAGCCATGTGGCCAATTTTTGAAATCTCACTGGACCCTGCTGACAATAACTGTCACTTTTTTTTTTTTTTTATTGCGGTGTATTATTTGTGGTGTGTAAATTGAATCTTATGTGCGTAGAAGAGATCACCAAATTGAAATAAAATATATAATTATATAATTTTTTTTTTTCCATTGGGGGAGAGTGACGTCTATGAAAATGTGTCGGTTAATGTGCTGGTGGTTAGTTAAGTGTCTGGGGAAGAGAATATGATGATGAGCTGAGGAGGCTTCATACAGAGCCTTGTTGGGCTGTTGTGCTGCTTCACCATTAGACAGCGTTCCCACGCTGCACTTAACATAGGCTACTTTCACTGCCATCCACTGATCACTGCAACCCTCTTTCCGGAGACTGGCTGCTCTTGTGTAGTCTTCTCCTGCCTTCAGTTCACCAACAATACATTGTGAAAGAAAAGCTCCCCCCTTATGTGCTTCCCATTGCTTGTCTGGTGGGATGGCTGTTGTGGTGCTGAAATTGCGGTCTTTGAAAAAAAAAAAAAAAGGACAATATGCAAAGTTCTGAAGGAGAGTTTTCTTCACTGATCAGACACCATTTTAGTCTGGATTGCATCTATTTTTTTTTTCCAATAGCACTTTTAGAGGACATTTGTCTGCTTAGAGCTTTAACGGGAAATGTACAGTGGACTTTATGATGTGTTTAATGATTGCAGTTGTTGTTTAACACATCATGCATATGAAATTGCTTCTCCTTCCCGAGTAGTATTGTCTCCATTGCTTAACACCTTAGCACACCAAATTGAATTATGAGCTTCTCACTGCAACGTGAATGAGCCAGTATTATTTGGTTGTAAGGTATCCTATTTGGAAACATTCCTACTTTGCTTACATTTCATTAACGTAAGACCACTTATCTGATTATTAGATTTTTTTTTTTTTTTTTTTGCAGAATGATGTCTGGAAATGCATGTAAATGAATACAGTAATTAAAGCCTAATGTTTTTATTCCACCAAATTACACAGTAATCCAGAACATTTACTTTGGCATAAACATGTAGAGCCATGCTTTCAGATAAAGGGACTAGCCGGTAATTCATTGGTCTTTATGCATTACATCTCTATCTCAATAATATTAAATGCCATGCCTAAAAGAAGCAGCACATGTGTCTAGGAAGTTAAATGGCTGTCGGTGTGTGCGATTTTGCTTAACCCTCTACATGTTATACCTGAATTTTAGTAGAGGAAGGCCTGTATGCTTTATTTTTTTATTTATTTTTTGAATTTTGAAAAGCACAATCATTGTTGAGGCTTGTTTGGTAATTAAGTTGACTTGGTGATAACACTGCTTGGGTATAAGAAGGGCATACAATCAAGGCTTGTTCTGAAATGAGTGGGAAAGCGCTGTTTAAATGCCCATTTCCATGAATATGTTTTCTTCAGGAAGTGAAGAATGGGTGACACAGGGTGCCATTTTTCCACACTTAGGCTTTTGTACTGAAATACAGGTCGTCCTGTGGCTAATCAGTTCCCTGATGTCCGATCTGTCTCTCAATGTTTCAAAAAGATGAATAGAACTGTGAACTGGGGAAAGGGCATTGTAATTTATAATTGCAATTCCAAGTCTGCCTGTGTTTTATAGAGAACATTGGAAACATGTTTAGTCTTTCTCAGGTTTTCACTTAAGGCTAAATAAATAGCATGGTATATGTGCCTGAGATACAGCTGTCATTATTTGTCTTAGCATTACATCATACCTGTAGACTTGAAATATAGGGGGGTTATTTACGAAAGGCAAATGCACTTTGCACTGCAAGTGCACTTGGAAGTTCAGTCGCTCTAAATCTAAGGCTGGATTCACAACCTATGCATTTTTAGTGCTTTTTGTCTTTTGAAGATTTGCACTACAGAACGTGTTCCATAAAAAAATATGTTAAATGGACTGTTGTGCAAATCTGCAAAATGCAAAAAGCACTAAAAATGTGTGAATCCAGCCTAAGGCTGTATTCACAACCTATGCATTTTTTGTGCTTTTTGCACTAAATGTGTTCCAGAATGTGTTCCATAGGAAACGATGTTAAATGAGCCATAGTGCAAAATGCAAAAAGCACTAAAAATGCATAGGGGGGGGGGGGGGGGCTGTGCATGAGCACAGGTGGGACTTTGAATGAGGCACATGCTGTGTGCCTCCATCCCTGATAAAAAAAAAAGAAAAATGCATAGGTGTGAATACAGCCTAAGGGCTAGATCTGAAATGAGGGGAAGCTCTGCTGATTTTATCATCCAATCATGTGCAAGCTGTTTTTTATTTTCCTTGCATGTCCCCCTTGGATCTACAACAACTTTACTTCCAAGTGCACTTTCAGTGCAAAGTAGATTTTCCTTTAGTAAATAACCCCCATAGAGATAATGTAACAATAATGTCAGCCACATACCATAGAGGATGCATTTCAGTTATATTCAAGAATAAAAAATTGAAGCAGCTGTAATTGAAAACACTGATGTAAATCTTCTGAATGTTCTTTTGAGCAGACGTGTACTTGTAAGGTTGTGAGTTTTGCAGTGCTGCCACTGAGCAGGACATTGTCACCAGGTCCTTTGTGTTTGATGTCCATGCCTTGAAATATCTCTATTAAATAAAAGTACTCTGGTAGCTAATGGCAGAAAATATGACACACATCTTCAAGTCCATTAGTTGTATGGCTTTGTTGTCAAATATTTTTTTTTTTTTTTAGTTTCTAGTTTATTTTGAGCAACATGTTCAGAAGATGTTTGGAGACTATGCCGATAATTTAATTATATACCACGTGTTGTTTTGTTATTAACTTTTGTGCACTTGTCTGTATACTGCAATGATTTTGTAGTACAAAATTGTCTTGGTTTCTATGTTGTTCAAGAATTGGATTATTAAGTAGAAAAAAAAAAGCACAACACTGTTGGATGTGTCTCCTTCTGCTGCTTTATTTTTAATGAATGCTTCTTGATTAACATATGATGCGTGACTAATTATGTGTTGAAGCCTGCTTACAAGGGATACACTGCAGAAAGATCACAACTGAGGTGTTTACTCACCAAAATAAACTCTATTGCCATTATCTTTTTTTAAAGAAGAAGAACTATTGCCATTATTTTGACTTATGTGAATATATTCAAGATTTCTAAGTTTTTGTTGTATAAAGAAAGTTACATTATAAGTTAGTTTAATGGCGCATGTTAGTAGCTTTTCTTTAACTAGTTGGTCCTAAGGCTGGATTCATGCATTTTAGTGCTTTTTGCATCTTGCAGATTTGCACTACACGTGTTCCATAGGAAACCATGTTAAATGGACCATAGTGCAAATCTGCAAAAAGCACTAAAAATACATAGGTGTTAATCCAGCCTAAGTTTTCCCCAGTTTAAACCCACTGTAAAAATGCGCCAGTTTTTTTTTTTTTTTTTTTTTAATGTATAATGGTATTTATTGATGTTAGCTATTTGATGACACTGCAACATTCCCCATCTATTTTATAAGCTTTATAAGCTTCAGAACAGAAGGAAAGCTGGGGACAGTTTGATAAGCTGTCAATGTTTTAATGCCTTACACAGCATGTGGTATTATATTAGGTAGATTTTATCATATAAAACTGGATAGATGGTATTGATCTCTATGATAGATACTACATGATAAGTACTTCCACTGAGAATGCTCAATGTCCATTTAGCAACCAGGGCCGGTAGTTATTGCTCAGTTCCAGTTCATTTTCAATATATGCACCTTTGTTTTTTATTTGGTTAGTTTTATGTGATATCTTTTATGTGATGTTGTGGTTACCAAAACAGTTCATACAGCAACGTAAAATGTGTTTTTTTTCTGAAAGGACATAATAATCAGAAGTAATTCTGTTACTTTTGAAAACATTGTGTAAATCTGATAATTGTGCAGTATTGTAGGCTGTGACTAGTTATAGACTGATTTATTAAACATCATGTGACAGCAGCTGGTATACAAGGATTTGCACCTTTTATATATACCCAGCCATTATCATGTGCTAAAGTTATACATTGTTTTTCTAATCATTCTTTCCTTAAGAAAGTATAACTAAATGTTATTGCTGAAGTGTACTGTAGCAAGTTCACAGATCACTTAAGGTTAGACTTATTTAATTTGCACTTCTATTTTCTGAAAGACTGCTTAGTAAAATATGTGACTTTCAATGCTATATCTAATACGAGCATGTACATATTCTTTTAATGCTGTATTAACTCATGCTTCCATTAAAGTGGACATGGTTGCCAGCTTTGTGGTTGAAAGATGAGTTATTTTCTGATTTGTTCATTTATTCTTCTATTGCAATCACATCCTCATTAGTTAGTTCTTTGCTGTTGACTGCAGTTTAATGAGAGGGCATAGCCTTTGTTTAGTGTCTGATGAGATTACATGACAGGTGTTTGATGCTCACATGTTACAGGGAAGCAATTTCACATTTACACCATCGACTATTACCATAATTGGCCATATGAATGACTTCTCAAGCCTGTAACCCAACTCCAGAATGTAAAGTGACATTGCACATTTTATTGGGAAGGTTAAGAAGGTGTTAGTTAGCTTTTAGACTGCTCTTCTGGTTGTCCATTATAATGCAGGTAATCTTTAAAAAAAATGTAAATTAATTTGTGTACCTAGCTATTCTGGAGAACTATGTCTCATTAAGAACTCTGAGAATATGTGGTCCTTCTCAGAGGTAGGTAGTACTAAGATATAACAAGCAAACATAATGACTGGGGCAAGTGTGTGTCTATGGCTATATATATATATATACAGTATATATACCTTGTCTGTTGTGCAGGCTGTCTATTTATAGTGTAGGTTTTTGAAGGCATAACAGTCTTTCAAATTCAAAAGACTACCAAAACCTTACTTGCAGTGTATAGGGGCCGACACTTAAATTTTTCATGACATGTCACGTGTACAATTCTGCCCCTCTTTCCAGTTGTAAAATATGCAATGTTATATATGTTCATATATGTGCATTTTCTCAAATTACTCTGCCGCAAACTATTCTAATGTTATACAAGATTTTCTTTTTTTCTAGTACTAGGAGCATTGAAGGACAATGACCATAATCTCTGTCAGTAAATTACATTACTACAGTGTCGTGATAACATGTGATAATTGTTATCTGCCTAACACTCCGATACGATTATAGAGGGAACTATACATCTATAACATACAGTGTAACATTTGTTTACGTATACAGTTTTTTTCAGATATATAGGTCAAATGTGCTGATAAAAGCAGGTGTAAGGCACACTGGAAGGGAATAAAATCTAAACATTTGGGTTGATCTAGTAAAGCAGCAAATAAAAAAAATGATATTAGCGCAGGGAATGTTCATTCAATTTAGCGAATAGGGTGAAGCTATGTTCATTTTGAATATCTAATCTTCTCAAGTGTATTAAAAGTATATCTGTATTTTAATTCTTGCATGCCTGGCTGAATTAAGTAAAGGTAGCTTGTTTTGCTAAGTGAAAATTCTTTATTCCTTTAGTAAATCAACCCCACTGCGCAAGATTGTACTGCTAGACAGGACATGGACAATGCAGAGAGACAGGAACTTCTTCTACTTTGTGTGCTGTGATGGCGGTGGGGTGTAGCCAGGGCTGTGAGTACTCTTTATTATTCGGCTGTCAAACTAACAGCCTGGCTGCACATATTATGAGGCGCTCCAAGTGTAAGCTGCGAGGTTAGACTGTAAAAGCCGTCAACTGTGCTGACAGCCGCACTCAATACATAGAGCATGAACAGCTGAGAGCCCAACCCCATCACGTTCCACAAACTGCAGGTTACACCTGGAGAGCCAGGGTTCCATTTATTTTTTGTTTTACATTTTCCATTTGTCTGTTGTTTGTGTATTTATTTTTTTGGCCTGCATTAAAGATACATAAAGCAACAAAAAAAGCCTATATATCATTTGCAAATAATTTCACAATGCTTGGTATCAGATTATGATTTTAGAGCTCTTATTTAAAGAGCTAAAATGCAGTTAGTCCCCAGATGGTTATCAAAACGTTAATTAAAACTTGGTTCTGTTATAGCATGCTTTTGTTTAGCTCACACTGGTGCTGGTTTTACTATGTCACTAAACCTCCAGCCTATTCAACTTTCCGTAGAGCATAAGGTGGCATTTTGCTAATGTTGGTTATACATATAGCAATTTAAGGCAATTTCATCTATATAATCAGCTTTTATTAAAAAAAAAAAAAAAAAGAAACAATTAATTGAGTTAAGGAATCTTGTCACCAGTTCGGATTGTTTAACTGTTTTGATAGCAGCCATTGGCAAAAGTTTGCCCTTTGACAATTTTTCTGATTAATATCTGGTTTACAGTTGCTGAAAATTTCCATGTGTGGTTAGCAGGTGACCAAAGAAAAGTGGCTGTCATTTTGCCCCCTACACTGCCCTCGTCACAGTATGTGCTAGTCTCAGTTTGGGAAGGTGTGTGTGTGTGTGGGCGACACTTTGGCATATTCTCCCTGGGTGCCAGAGAACCTTGTTCTGCCACTGCTGATAAGTCCATATATTTCATGTCTCATTAATTAATTGTACTCTGACAGTTAATTGGGCACAGTCATTTACCTAGTAAACAGTTATTTCTGTATATGTAAATGTATATAGTAAGCAGTGAACAGAAACGCGACTGTCCAGGATTTGTAGGGGATGAAAAAAGTATGGATATATATGAATGTAAAGGCCTAAACAGCTACCAATAAGTGTGTTTATATGTGATCTCCAGAAGGTACATTGCGTTGTACTATTAGGTACTAATAGGTTGATCATTTTGTGATTTTGTAATTACATCTAATTCATTTCTGTTTCCTGAACACACTATGCAAGGTCTTCCAGGAAAAATGTAATCAAGTGTCCAATATTTAGTATTGATCAGGCTTACAGCAAACTTAAAGATGACACTTTTTACATCTCCAATAGAGCATTTGCAACATTGTGTGCAACATTGTAACCTTCATTACAGTAGTCAATAAATAATGCTACATTGTAAGCTGTTAATATTCACATTGAAACAGTAGAAAATCGAATTTGACCATTTTAGGACAGGCCTGGATTACAGTATTTATGCAACTTCCGCTATGTTTTTAAACAATTATCTATAAGGTAACAGAGAATGCTGCACTGACCTATTTGCAGTGTCTCAAAGATTTAACCAAATGACAGTACAGAAGTGCAGAAGGGTGATAGGTATATATAAACTAGTTAAAGTCATACCAGACCATACAGTGCAGTACATTTTAAGCTGAACTCCCAGCAAATACCCAAATGCAGTTGAAATACATTTATAGGAATGGTTTGCCAATTAATATGTGATTTATTTTTTCCAGCCAGCCTTGTATTATAAGAACTTCTTAAATAAAGCTCACCTAGGTCCAAAACATCCTATCTCCCCACTACAGACTCTACCACAATGTAGTAATACAGCCTGGTCTAAGATCCACCCCGGATTTAATTGGACAGTTAAGTAGCAGCAGCATGCTGATGAAGATATCTGCTCTCTCCTACTATCAGTGTTAGATGCATAGTACTATGAGGTGCAGTAGAGCATGATTGGCTAACACTGCTTCCCCCTCTTTCTCTGAGTACTGCTGTGCATAGGATTATTGGAGGTTGATATTAAGTTTTTTTTGGTAGCTGTCAGTAAAATACAGCTGGTGATTTCAGAGAGTCGGTAGCAGGATAATAGTGTTTCCATAGCTCCCTGGAGTTCAACATGAAGGAATTGTGTTTTACTGAAGTTTAGTTAGAGATGTGTAACACATTTCAAAGGTTCTAGTTTAGTATTCTGTGGACTCTAATATCTGTTGTTAATAGCAACTAATAACTTTTAACTGTTATTTCAACAGTCCAAAGTTAAAAATGAAAAGGTGTTTCTAATTGATTGCTATGGGCAAGAAAAAAATGTCTTGTTAACATGCTATTTATACATAAGCCTCTATGGGCACATGGTTACGTAAACAATTACATATTCCATCTAAATACTGTAGTAATTCAGGGTAATTAGGCCACGCTTTGAATGTACAGTACTACCGTTTCTTAGTACAGGCATACCCCACTTTTAATTACGCAATGGGGTTTATTTACTAAAGCTGGAAAGTGCAAAATCAGGCTCACTTCTCCATAGAAACCAATGAGCTTCCAGGTTTTATTACCAAAGCTTAATTGAACAAGCTGGAGTTAGAAGCTCATTGGTTTCTATGCAGAAGTGAGCCTGATTTAGCACTTTCCAGCTTTAGTAAATAAACCCCATTGTGTACTTAAAAGTGGGGTATGCCTGTACTTCCCTGCCCTTGTACCTTTTACTTCAAGTAGCTGTCAGGATTTGCTGCTCCTTTTGTCTTCTTCTGACATACACAGTACTAATGCCGTGTACACACGGTTGTTTTTTCCATCGGAATAAATCCTGAAGGTTTCTCCGACGGCATTCCGACGGAATTCCGCTCAAGCTGTCTTGCATACACACGGTCACACCAAAGTCCAACCGCCAAGAATGCGGTGACGTACAACGGAAATAGAAAAAGGAAGTTAAATAGCCAGTAGCCAATTCAGAGCATGCGTCGTTTTTGGTACGTCAGAACAGCATACAGACAAACGGTTTTCCCGATAGGAATTGGTTCAGTCGAAAAAAATTAGAACATGTTCTCTTTCTAGGTCCGTCCGAATTTTCGACGTAAAAAGTCCATTAGGGCATACACATGATCGGAATATACAATGAAAAGCTCCCGTCAGACTTTTTCTGTCGGAAATTCCCCTCGTGTGTACACGGCATAAGAGTTGGGAGGTTACCAGGGGGGCATTGCAGTATATTTTTAAAGGAAAGCATTTATTTTAAAGCAAGGGACCTGTAGCTACTGTAATAAGCAAAGCTAAAATCTGGCTAAAGTTAAAGAGGCACTTAAAGTTGTTTGCAGTTGTTTCTATTGTCAGGTAGTATAAACCTAGTGCTACTCTTTTACAGTAATATGTCTCATGAAAGCATCCGTACAGGAGCCTTACAGTGTTCAGAGCCTGCGTATTTACTTTCTTGGGACTCTTCCGTAGGCCGCTTGCACACAGATGAACAAAACTCTGCGTTTGTTGCTGTGTAGTGTTTTTGTTTGTGGATCGGAACACAGGCAAATTGTTGTCTATGGGACCATGCACACAGCTCCGTAAAGATCCGCAATGCAGTGTATATGCAAATTTATATAGGCTTATATGTTTAGATTGAAACAGAAGAGTTTTACATGTGTATACACATATGAGCGTTTAGGCACTTGTAGACACGTATATGCAATGTCTATACAGAACAGAACTTGCATTTTTACTGATGATCTTTCTAACAGCCTCTGCCAGCAAGATCCTGCATATAAACATCAGTAAATTATAATGTCTGTGTGCAAAAAGTGTACATAAAGTGCCAGGGTGCCCACTGCGGGATTAAGGGTGTGGCTCAACAGACCAGCAATAAATAAAGGCGTATACTTCATGCATATCAAGAGCTTATTTCCTACTATGGGTTTATTCGTTATTATATAATATTAGAGATCTCACAAATGCAGAAGATTTTGGAGAATAGCATTCTCTCAGATGTATCAAAAGTATTTCTCATATTCACCTACAGAATTAATATGGGGAATAAACTCTTAAACAGCATTGAGCTACCCCACTGAGCTGTTTATTCTGAGATGGTAAACAACTCCTTTGATACCTTAGTAATCTTTCAAGTTATCCTGAAATCAAGTTCTTTGCTAGTATAGCAGCTGAAATGAACTTCATACTGCATAATGAGGTGCAACCCATGATCATTTGTTAAAAGGAAATCACTACCCTCTATTAGTCTGGCAAATGGGGTATAGAAATTATTTTGGCACTTTTAACTTTAGCAAGTGTTCCATTATACAAATTTTCAGATGAGGAAGATTCATCTTATTGAATACATTGGATCACCCTTGATGTTCCCTTAATATAGCGTCTTCTAATCTGCAAAGCAATCTAACTGTTTGAAACTCCAGTTCTCCTTCAGATGTCTTTTCTAACATTTATTTTAACTAGCACTACATGTTTACAGTTATTAATAATTGAAGTAGAAAGAGACTCTCACAAAAATATACCATAAGCCTCTGTTCAGACCGGTGCAACTTGTCATGCGATTTGACAGATGAAAATGGCATGACAAGTAGCACCCTATTTCTGACTATGGAACTGTTCGAATTAGTGCGACTCCGACATGCACTGCCTTGGAAAAGGGTCCTGCGCTATTTTTGTCAATTTCACGTGTGACTTGCATTGGTATCTGTATATTAGATTGCACAGTTGCAAGCTGCACATGAAATCGCACTGACCGGTGGTTTTGAAATCACACTGAATTAGCACGATTTCAAAGCCGTACTCGGTGTGAACCAGGGCTAAGTGTAACAGGATTCCATTATTTGTTCCAACAAATACATGTGTACCTGTGCACACCCTGTAGACTCTTTGCATGGGATTCCTATGAATTTGTGCACCCTCCAGCAGATAATAAATATCACAATTTTACTGCGATATGGAAGATTGTGCCTCTGGGTGTTGGCAGCTGCATGTAGTCTAATTCAGCAGTGTGTAAAAAACAATACTGTAGACTGTCCGTAGTCAGGGCCGCTCATCTGCAGGTAATTGCCTAATGCCCATTACATGGGAACAGCCACGAAAAGCTAGGGGGGGCTGTCAGCCTCCCATTGTTTTGAATGGGGTTTCCTGCCTGGAGCTTTTCGCATGGAACCCTGCAGAGTTTTCTGTGGGCAATTGCATTCTGCCCCATTATGGGAGCATGTGTAACAACATATTTGGCCTAAGCGTTTAGGTTTAGATGTACTTGAGGTATATCTGATTTACTATTACACTCCATTAAATGTGAAACACAATTTTGGATAATAGGGCTCAGATTAGTTTGTTACATGTGCATTTTTTTCTCATGCTGTGAATTTTTTTCAGCTATTAATCTCAGGAAACATTAGAGATGTAGAGTAAACTGCAACATACCTAAATAAGAAATATTAGCTATTTCCAGCACTGTATACAGCTGTGACTCTCTGCTATCACATAGTTCAAGCCATAAGCTACTTTTGACACACATAACTACAAATATAACCACCTTTAAAGATTTAACCCAATCTTTGCAACTGTGTTTACTTAGAGTTAAAGGGTCAAATGTAATATACCAGTTTGTACTTTAACCCCTTAACGCCTCCTCCCAGCAGCCCTTTGAGTGGGATTTATGGCCAAGAAACCAGCGTGGCTTCTGTATCATGTGAACGCTGTGAATGGCTCTTACAGCAATCACATGATTGGGAGCCCATCCTGCTGGTTGCCATTAAAAGTTGTGACCAAGAGCTGTTGGTGAATAGTGCCAGCTTACTCAGTGTGCTAAGAGTGCACTCTAAGCACACATGCTCCTGCAAGAATGAACACATGTGTGCTGTGGCTTGTAAAGCATACGGTATGTATAAGGAGGAGGGGCTGTGGGGGCACTGTTTGCATGAGGTTTTTTACCCTAATGCAGAGAATGCATTAAAAGAGAAGTATGGAGGTTTTTTCTTTTCAGAATCATACTTACCTAGGTGGATGCAGCATTGGTCCGATGTTGCAACTGTCCCCCGCCAGCTCTGAATAGTTCAGGGCTCTGCTAATTTATTTATAGCATCCTCCCCAACACAAAACTCAGGCTGCTTTTATCATATGTGACAGGGAACTTGTCAGGAGTTATCAGGCTGATAATAGAAGAACGGAGCAGGAGACAGCTACGGGACATAGTGCTTTGAAGAGAGATGAGAAAACACTGCAGATATATGTGCCCAGCTCAAATTTCATCAGGTTTACATCCACCGTAAGAGACCAAGCTGTCCAAACAAAACAGCAGTTAGAGGGTTGAGACAAACCATTTAACACTGACAAGGGTGCTTAAAGGAAAAAAACAGTTTGCTGTAACTGCCTATAAAGTGTTAGCTGGGCTTCAGCTTCAATTTGTTAGTCATGTCCATCCTAATCTGCTGGTCTAACACAACCCTCTTCCAAGACTGACAATGTTGCTGTCCAAAGGTGTCTGCATTAATACTTCATCCAGAATGCAGACACCATAGGACAGGAAGTGTGTTACTGGCATGATCATCAGGTGAAATAAAAGAAAAAACGTATGCAGCTGCCTCATTTAAAGAGGAAGTAAACCCTGATGGGTTTTAGTTCCTCTTTTGTTCCCTGCAAAGTAAAAGCAGAATGCATACTAGCTTGCATACTAGCCCATTATGTGCCACTTACCTGCAAATGAAGCCCGCAATGTCCCCAATGTCCCCACTGTCCATCTGCACCCCTCTTCCTTCCAGGGCCATGGACTCTGGCTCTGTGACTGGCTGGAGTCGCTTGACATCACTTCTGCACATGCACCAATGATCACGGCATGCTGCTGAACAAACAGCACGATTGTGCCCTTTCTTCAGTGCGCTTACGCCAATGACGTTGGCACAAGTGTATATGGCAAATATCTCCTAAACTGTGCAGGTTTAGGAGATATTTCTAGTACCTACAGGTAAGCCTTATTATAGGCTTACCTGTAGGTAAAAGTGGTATGTAAGGGTGTATAACAACTCTAAGGTCTGTTAAGCTGCAATATACTACATGTTTGTTTGGCTTTACCAATTAAAGCCATTTGAACAGTTGTCTCTTTAAAACAATATATGTAATTTTAATTAGGCAGGTGTGTAAAGTCTATTTATTTATCATGACATGTAGAGAATCAATTGGATTCCATGATTTTACTGCTCTAAACCTTTTTTCTTTACAAGTTTATATACTATCCATCAGGCTGTCATAAATCCTCATGTATTTTCTTCCATTTCCTAAACAATAGCTCTCGTTATAAGGTTTGATTCCATATCACCACTCCTTTTAGATGGTTTCCTTTTAACTCAGAGATATAAATGCACATATTTGAGATATATTTGCATTTTGTATCTTGGGCTGTGGAAGGTCTTGAATGTATTTTGAAAAGCTTTGCTTGTTCACTTTTCTCTTTCAAATCAAGAGAAGACAGATGCAGACAGTTCTTAATGATGAAGGACGTACCCTAAACAAGGCATCAGTCTTTTCTCCAGTTTTGTTAGGTTAATTTAGGCTAGCCCTGATGACCTGAAGATGAGAGTTTCATTTTTTTTTCCTGGAGAAAAATATAATGTAAATGTATAAACTCATTTAAGACTGTGGAGCTGTATTTCATTTCATTGTTCAGTGGAGCCGATCCAAATTTCTCTCCACGGAATCTTGCCATTTACTACAGTTACTGGATATACAGAATACATATATATAAGATCCTTTATTTTGGAAAATAATCTTTATTCTTAAAAAAGAATCTCAAAGAAATGTCAATTTCAGAGCCTTTTTTAATTCTTTTCATTTACCCTATAAATTATTTCTATTTAGTTTTCTAGTTAGTTTAACACAAACCTGTGTTTAAAAAAAAAAAAACTTTTGTGCATTTGATTACCTTCCAACTCCAGGAAATACCTTTTGCAACCTCTTATAACATTCCAAGCAGGAACTGACCATATACTGGTGGCAGGCATGCCTACACTACCCAAGTGAGAGTGTTTGAGCTTGTCAATTTTCTATTCAAACGCTGAGCACTGCATTGAGGGAGTTGACTAACTGGATTTTTTTTTTCACTACGTACATATTTTAAGGTATACTTTGTGGATTTAATTTTCAGCATAGCTTTAGAGTAAACTGAATAGAGGGTCCATTTCCCCCAGTTTATTGACTCTGGTATTAGATTTAATATTTATTTATTATTAAATGCACATTTTTCCAAAAACAATATTCTTTTAGACTTGCTCTTAAAATGTAAAGCCTGGGCATAGATCACATTGTCTTTGGCTACCCAAAGATATGGTTCATAACATTTTGGATGCAAACAATGTACACAACACCCCCATTATTGTCAAGCTTTCTCTGGTTACAGGGATGTAATCTTTGAAAGTTTCGGCAGTTATAGCAATACACAGCTGTCTTCAATTTGAAATAGAAGGGTTAATTTTAATAACATTAAAATACAGTGGCTTGTTAATATATTTCTTTTTAGGCCTGATTCACACCATGGTGCAGAGACGTGAGTTTTTCTGCACACGTTCTTCAAGGGCACAAAAAAACAGTTGTTCTCTATGTGCCCTGTTCACATCACAACACTGGTATCTGTGCAGAAATGTGGGACATCAGTACTGTGGTGTGAATGGGGCACATAACTGACGCGCATGAAAACTGATGTCGGCAAGCATAAAAACTGTCTGAAACGCGGATGAAAACTGAGGTAAACTGATGTGAAACTGAGTAAAATTGCATGGTTTCCCCATCAGTTTTCATGCATGTATGGTGTGAACAAGCCCTTAGTGAATTGCCTTGCAAGCGAAAGCCCTGGATATTGTTTTTTAAACAATACATGCCTTTTTCCTTAATCAAAATACCAAATAGTTGACAGTACTGTTTTGGCCTATGTGGCCATATCAGGAAATGGCCAGTATTCCTTATCAGCTTGTGAGGTTCCAGGGGAGAGTAGAGTATAAGCACAGTGATGTCATGCTGTACTTCCTGGCAAATATATGCAAATAAGCCTTTCTTAAACAAGAAAATATAATCATAAAGGGACAGCTGCTGGCACAGGTCAACAGATACCAACCCAATCTATAAACTTAAACAAAAGTTCAGTGCTTATTATAATCCAGTAAAAAAAAAAAAAAGGGAGTACAGATAGTGATACAAACAAACAGTCCACAAAGCAACCCATACATATATAATGATGTGTAAATAAAAATTAGAAGTCCACAAATGTGCAAAAAACAGATGATGTTTCTCGAAGTGACTCCAAGAATGATAGACAAGCAGGTTAAGGCTCCCCAAACGGCCAGTGGAAGGTAAAAATGTCTGCTTACCAAAAGTTGTTGGCTTTTAAATGAATGTGAAGCCAAAAAAAGCGTTTATGGGGTAAACCTCAAACCGATCCACACTGATTGGAACAGCCTCAGGCACTCACGGCTCCTTGACTCCACTCCCAATATAAGGGGGCATTTATGACATAAAGACTCATGGGGGTTATTTACTAAAGGCAAATTCACTTTGCACTACAAGTGCAAACTACAATTGCAAAGTGCACTTGAAATTTCCCTGAAAGTGCACTTGGAAGTGCAGTCGCTGTAAATCTCAGGGGTAGATCTGAAATGAGGGGAAGCTCTGCTGATTTTATTATCCTGTAATGTGTCTAATATGTGTGAATGTAATTTTATATTTATTTCTTGTGATATTCAACTCTATCTTGTGGCCATAATGCAGTATTTTCCCAATTACGGCCAATTACGGTCTTTCAATAAAGTATGACACTGACCATCATAGTAATTAAATAAAAAATTAAATTTCATCTATAATGCCTACACTGCACCGATAATTTGTGACATTTACACAGTATTTGTTTTATAAATAGACCCCAATGTTTTCTTTCTGTTAATTGCTACTTTTTAATTGCTTGGTAACATGTTTATACCCTCTCTAAAGCCAGCCATAGACAGTTTGAATCTCAGCTGGCTGAGATTCAAACCATGTATAGGCAACCTGAATTTACCAAGTTGATTGATCGATCAACTTGGGTACAACCAGCCTGCCAGATGTATGCGATTATTGCTAGTGGCTAGAATAGCCACTAACAATAATCACTGTCTTTTCCCAGCAGGAACAGCATCCCCTGATGCTGCCCCAATACAATTTCAGCCAGTGGTTACAGGAAAGAAATCCACTCCATGTATGTGCTGCTTAAGGTTCATGTTCTTCTATGGTGAATGGTGAACCAGCCACTTCACACCACTTACTAACTCTGTGAGGACAAGTCCTCCCACCTCTCCTGTGTAGCTCCCCATCTCACTGAAGATTGATGTAATTGCCCTAGCAGGCAGGAGAGTGAGGCAGTGTCATTCTATTGCCACTCTCTGCACACGATCTGCAGTGTACTATCACCTCCTCCGATCTTCCATCTCTGCCCCCAAGTTCTGGAGAGGAAAACATCATGCACACTATCTGGCCTGCCAGTTTAGATGAGCAGAGGAAACAGAGCCAAAAAAAACCTTGAATATGAAATATACTATTAAATTCTTTTAACAGCTTCCGCTAATTAATCGCTAATTGTGATTTTTTTTTACCAAAAATATGTAGAAGAATACGTATCGGCCTAAACTGAGGAAAAAATATGTTTTTTTAATATATATTTTTGGGGATATTTATTATAGCAAAAAGTAAAAAAATATTGCATTTTTTTCAAAATTGTCGCTCTATTTTTGTTTATAGTGCAAAAAATAAAATCCGCAGAGGTGATCAAATACCACCAAAAGAAAGCTTGATTTGTGGGGAAAAAAGGACGCCAATTTTGATTGGGAGCCACACGACCGCTCAATTGTCAGTTAAAGCGATGCAGTGCCGAATCGCAAAAAGGAGCCTGGTCCTTTGGCTGCAAATTGGTCCAGGGCTTAAGTGGTTAACAACCATCATGGGCTGTTAGTGGGCTTGTATGTTTATGATAAATTTCATTTTTTGCAGATCAGTGCAGGTCAACTACTTTTGTGGACACTGTATACATTTTGTGTCCACCAGTGTATGAACCTGCTATGACATCTGACATGTTCTGCAATCATCTCTGTCTATTATAGAGATGAAGAGAGGTTCTCTGACAGCTGTTGATCATAGTCAAAGTTAACTCAGGGCTGCAGCCAAGAAGGCCACTGATCTTTGCACTCTTTTAAAGACTTTGGTGTGTTGTGTGATTTGTATAATAAACATTTTTTGAATTTTAGAATGATTATGGAATGATTATGTAGGCTATTATAGATCATTTGTGAAATGTAAATGTCTTCAGGTAGTGAACTGTAGCTTAGAACTGCATATATTTCATGTCATTTTTTGGAGGTCCTAATAATAATTTAGAGGCAAAGTTAGAAATGCAGGAGAAAACTTTTCCTCTTGCAAGTCATATCATGTGTAGACTCATAATATAAGTCCACTACCGGTAAGCATATCCCAGCCAAACAGCATTAGTTAATATTAATTTCCTATTTAATTGTTAATGCACTTATTTAGCAGTCACCAGTACCTGCTCTTGTGCAAGACAACTAATGCTCATGTACAAGTAGCTTTTAAAGTGCATTGATCAGGAACCCTTGCACTGCTTTGCCTTGTGTTTTTTATTCATATATTTTTATCTTTCCTAGTTAGTTAGCTTGGAGTATTTATCCTTGACATAAAAAGGTTCCAGTCTCAATTCCTGTGCTTAAAAAACATGTAGTGCAAGGCAAAGCTAGAAAAGAAAACTGCAACTGGGCCATTTTCAGCTGCTGCTTGATGGTAATGTTGAATAAACTCCTTGCCAACTAGGTCAGCCAAATGTCGGATTCCTCTGGCAGAAATGATTGCAAGTTTCTATTTTGTGACATTTTACAAAGAAGACAAAATGCATGTTTCTTATAAAGAACACATTTTTTATAGAGGGCAACATTTTCTTGATGGGGACAAATTATGAAGGCTCTGCTAAATATCGAAAATTTGAACAATACAAAGAACAGCAAGAGAATAAACATTAAAATAAAAACTTACTACAGCTCACCTTTTCTTCATCTTGTTTTATTTTATAACGTTTTAGTATATTTCTGTATTTCCCACTGGTTTGTGTGCATTTCTATGAAATACATGCCAACATATATATATGTATATATACATATGTGTTACAACTACTATATTTCAGCTATGGTTTTAGATAACAAAAACATTGCAGTTTGGTTTATGTCATATTTCTTATTGGTTAATACAACATAATATTGGTAAACCTTTAAATATGAATTCCACTTAAATTTAATTTAGCTATTTTAGCTTGAAATATGTCTGGCATTTAATGTTTTTTTACAAACAATGCTTCCATCTGTCATCGTTTAAGACTTTTATTTGCATCAAAATACATGAACAACATGATAGAAGTTAAGGTCCATGTTGGTGGGTAAATATTTTGTTTGGTGAGCTATGGAGATCTATTGTGGGTGATATTTCCCACCCTATATTATGTAATTGATCAAATAAGGAATCACTTCATTCTCAAATTAGGTTCTACCCTAAAAAAATTAATAAAACTGGATCCCAAATAAGTCCTGTTCATTCTTTGACCAGGTACAAGCCTATAAAATGTTCATTAAAAGTAACTAGGCGGTAACCTGTTAAGTTTACAAAGCATCCCTTTATCATGTTGCAAAAGTATGGTTAATTTCACTCACTAGGCATTAGGTAATGAAAACTGTTTTATGTTTATACTATTCTCAAATATTAAATGTAATGAAGACTATTTAAAGTGGATGTAAACCCTCTCATAAACCCAGTGAAGTGAACAGCCTCAAATGATACACAGAGGTTAAAAAAATCTATATACATAAGTTTTACATGTATAACTGCTGTCTTCAGCTTGCTATATTCTTTAGAAAGTGCACAACTTGTTAGAGATGTTTTCTTCCTGTTGAGCGCTCGGTGTGAATTCTTGGCATACACTGTGTAACAGCTTATTGGAGGAAAGGTACACACCCCCACTCCACATAGGCAAAGGAAGGAAGGAATGTGCAGGGCTGTGCTGGGAATCGACAAGCTCTCTGCTAATCTATTTATAGCACCCACCTGACACAAATTTCAGGCTGACTTTATCTCGGTTGTCAGAGAGCTTTTCAGAAGTTATAATGTTTATAACAGAAGAATGGAGCAGCAGAAAGACATGGGACTTACGGCTTTGGAGAGAGATAAGAAAACACTACAGATATATGTGCTTAGGTCAAATTTCTTAAATCAGGTTTACATTCACTTTAAGTATATAAAGGAATATGCGACAGAGAGTTGGTCTGTGGTTTACCTGATAGTGAGGCTGAATAGGTTCAATACGTGTGGCCAGTGGGTCATGCTCACTAGCCACATGGAGTGATTTATCAATCACAAAACACATGCCCCTGAATCTGAGACTCATAGGCATGTGTTTTGTGATGTTTTTATTTTTTTAATATGCACTTGATTGTAGCCACAAGACGATGTGATAGAAGTGATTATGTAAAAGGTTGATAAAAAGGCAAAAAAAAAAAGACACTTCAATCCTAGACAATTTGTTGTTTGGCTCACTTTTTGTAATGCTCATTCTTTAAAATCAGAGTTGGTTCTTCAGTTTTCTATATTCTTTTATTCTTTGGATTTTGACCACCATTTACCAAAGAAGCAATCATATGTAAGTAGAATTTAAGACAATATAGACTAAGAAAGAACAGACAAAGAAGGCGCATAAGAATTCTTAGGATATAGAAAACCAAATTACTGCACCTGAAAAATGTTGGAATAGCCTGAACAATTCTAAACATCAACACATTTTTCATGGTTATCATCACAAATTGCATATTTTTTAATTTGTCATAGTCCATAAAATTGTCTGAGGCGCTTCACGATAATAAAATTAAAGAAGTCTTTTCTAGGTCTTTATTATCATTTGCTTTAGGACTCCAGAAGTAACAGTTTGCGTTGTTATAAAGTAATTTGAGTGAGTTAAACAGAACTTCCCCAGTTCTTAAGACTAATAAAGTACAAGTTAATTGATACGTTTGGGAGATTCCAAACACAGTTTGGTAGATAACTAGATATCAGTTTGAATAATAAAAACAAACACCATATGAGTAATATGCTGTGAGTGAAAATTAACCAAAATACGCTTTATTATCTGATAGCCTACCCAAGTTTTCTTCCTGTTTTCCAAACATAAATTTTAAAGTGACACTAAACTCACATTTTTTTTATAAAATGAATGCAATAGGTTTAAATATAAGTAGAAAGAACCTTCTATATCTCTCGTCCTTTGTTTCACCTCTCAAATGGGAGCTTTTTTTCTGCTGTTTTCAGAATTCTTGTTGTAGGGTAGCTATGTTTATTTTACATGCCCTTCTTGTGTATGTGAACACAGCCACCCTATTCCTAATCGCCGCCGAGATAAACTGCACTTCTATGTTCAGATGCAGTCAGTGCTATGGGAATTGTAGTACGCATAGAGCGGAGCATGTCACCAGAAATAACAGACTCTGCTCACTCTATACTTGCAGCAGTGAGGTGCATCAGCAGTGGTTTAGGAGAGTACACAGGAAAAGAAAAAGCCTGAAAATAATTTAGAATTATTGATGTAAAAAATGTGCGTTTAGTGTCACTTTAAGTTTGTCAAATAAAGCGTAATTTCCAAAATGTCGCCAATATGCCTACAAATCTTTTATGATAGTAAATAGCCTCAGGTACAGCTGATTTGCCTCCCATGTCGAAAACTAAATGGGTGGCTCAGGCATGAACCCACCACTCATGTTGTGCAGAGATAAGAGGAATAAGCAACGATACAGGCTATCATATGAGGTTCTCAAGAATGAATCAGTTCAGTAAAAAGTTTATCTATCTATCTATCTATCTATCTATCTATCTATCTATCTACCTATCTATCTATCTATCTATCTATCTATCTATCTATCTATCTATCTATCGATAGATCGATCTATCTATCTATCTAGCTATCTATCTAACTATCTATCTATATTTCTTGTAAAGTGGCAAGTATATACATATGAGATGAAGAGCCACGTGAGTTTGAACCTTTACAGAAATTTATTGTAGAGTTGACACAAGTTTAATAAATGCTTGTATGAAAAATCATAAATTAGCTTCAGTGTTCAATAAAAAAGGATTTGTGGATTTAATACAAAACACAATGAATATTGGAGTCTACATTAAACTACTGGGAGTACTAGTGTATAACCTGTATATCCACCATTCCCAATAGCTTCCAGTAATTTGAAACTGAAACGGTTTACCCACCCATAATGAACTCCTAGCCCCTAGCTAGCCATAAGGAGAGCTACTTTTTTTTTTACATACATGTCTTCAGCTAAATATCTGGCACCACTAAATTAAAAAATTCTGGTTTAAAGCTATATTTTATCCACTCCTATATTTTTTAGACATCTGGCTGACATTTTCACACACCTACATTTTTTTAATAAGTATATTATATATTGTGAACTGCAGTTAATTTAGTGTTTTAGAGTGAGTAAATTGTGAGTACATTGTTAGAGTCTAACACATAAGAAAGCAGTGTGCATCTTCTTTAAAGTACTATGTGTGAGATTCTGTAATATGTACATGTAAGGCATTTTTTGCTATTCAGCACTGCGATACTTTACTGTCAATTGTGCAGTCATGCAACACTGTACACAAATTACATTTTTATAATTTTTTTCACACAAATAGAGCTGTCTTTTGGTGATATTTGTTCACCACTGGAATCTATAAAAAAATTTTTTTCAGTATTAATAAAATATATTTTTTACACTTTATTTGCTGTTACAATAATGATCATTGTAACAGCAAGGTTTTGGGTTACATTTATGATAGCTATGATTAGTAGTGATCTGTGATTGGGTACAGCTAATCACATGGTACAGGTTGCTTTGATTGGCCCAGGTACCATGCCAATCACAGCATAGGAAACAGCTGTTATGAATGAATTCATTTGTAACAGCTTTGTTGACATTGTGATCATGTGATTGCTATCCCCAGCCTGTGGGTACTGGGATTAGTGGTTGCAGGAGTGGCATTCTGCGCACCCCTTACCCGGAGCAAGCTGGATGACGTACGTGTATGTGATCCAGTCTGCCTGTAATGGCTGCCCGCAGTAAAAGTACTGTGGGCGGTCGGCAAATGGTTAACCAATGGCATAAACAGAATGAATAAAAAAAAAATACATTCTTTCCTCGCCACTGACATCTACCCCTAACCTTCTTTCGACTTTGGACCAATTTGCATCACTCTCAGGCTTAGTTGTGAACCCACAGAAATCGAAAGCACTTAATGTCTCTCTACCCCAACCTATAGTATCACATCTTCGCCATGCCCTTCCATTTTCATGGTCACCTCACTCAATCCCCTAGCTTGAAATTAAATTGACAGCTGACCCCACCGCCCTGTAGTCGGTTAACTACCCACCGATGCTAACCCATTTAACCAGCAGTATGACTGCTTGGTCACCCTTGCCCCTGGCATGGTTGGGTCGCCTCTCTAAAAAAATGACAATTCTACCCAAAATCCTGTACCTATTCCGGGTCTTCTACCGGTCTGGGTTCTGTCCCATTATCTCCGGATCTTACAACGCGGAGTCCTCACCTACATTTGGGGCAAAACTAGGCCCTGAGTAGCTAGGACAACCCTGTACTCACCTAAGCACTCCGGGTCTCCTGCACTTCACCAAGTATTATCAGGCAGCTCACCTCCCCCAACTTCCAAAATACCACGCCTTCCACAAAGTACCCCTGTGGGTAGCATTAAAGTCTGTGGACTGTGACTCACTCTCCATAGCCAATCTTCTATAGCTTGGAAGAGTAGAGGCTCATAATGTCAATATCATACAGCTTATCACTATTAACCACTACAGGGGGTCCCGACTTACGAACGCCCAACTTACGAACCACTCCTACTTACGAACAGGGCGCTGCGGAGACCCTGCCATTCTGTGCGGACCATCTGCCGTTCTGCGCATGCGTGGCCAGACGGAGCCTCGAAAAATGTCGGAAATGTATATAATTTCTTGCGCGTACGCAAGAACGGCATTCGGCGGAACATTGGAAATGTCCGTAATTGTCATATTGTTATTTAATACAATAATTTAAATGAAATATGTTAGATGCAAATAAAAACAACAACTCATAGATGTATCACTGACTGGAATATTACATGGCATAATAACAAAAGTTATTATACAGTATCTTACTGCTTCATTAGGAACTGTGGGGTTGATTTACTAAAACTAAACAGTGTAAAATCCGGTGCAGCTGTGCATAGAAACCAATCAGCTTCCAGTTTTTTCTCAAAGCCTAATTAAACAAGTTGAAGTTTGAAGCTAATTGGCTACCATGCACAGCTGTACCAGATTTTGCACTCTCCTGTTTTAGTAAATAAACCTCTGTAGTTCATAGCTATTGTATATTGTACCTTCTTTCCTTTTTACATCTATTTATGTGAGCGACATAACAAAAAAATGCCTTTTTTGGAACTTCTGCTTTATACTTGATGTAGATTCCATAATGATTTGCGTTCTCTAGAACTCTGATTAACTTTGATTGCTGCTATTAAGAATTGTGATTATCTGCAGTGTTTAGCATATATTGGCACCTGTTCGTTCACATGTAAATGGATTTGTTTCATCAGTGCTTGAAATCTTGTGATTAACACAGCAATACTGTGTGAATAGTTCCATGTATTTTCAAATATTGGGCTATAAGCTATAGTTTTGCATTGACAAAACACTATTGCTAGGCTTAGTTACATTTTACAAAGAACACTAGCAAAATGGTGCCCATTTATTGAACAAGCTAAATACTGAAAAGCAGGCATTGGTGTAGTGGCAAGTTAAGTAAGGACATATGGGAGAGATGTTGAGAACGTGGGGAGAGCAAGGGGCTTAGGTGCAGTGATCAGAGTGGGGTTTGATATGCAGATGTGGTGCAGATAGAGGAGGATGAGGGTTAGTTGTGGTAGTGAGAGTGTAGGAGAGTTGACATGTAGGTACAGTAGTGGGACAGTTTTAGGCATGACAATGAGAAGAGAGGTGCAGACACAGTGATGATGAAAGGTGGGGTGGCGCTGTGGTGCTGAAGGCGGTGGTTGCAGACATAGTGATGAGTGATACCTCTGTTAGGAGCTGTCAGCTTTAACTCCAGATGCTGTCTTCCCTGCCAGCGGTTGGGTAGGGGGTTGGTGGCATGAGAAGAAAGTGTCACCAGCACACCAGGATCTCCAAAATTGGGTCCAAAACTTTAATCACATAGTATCAAAAAATAAAAGTGACGTTTCCGAGCCACACAGGACCCCTTCATTAGACATGCAAAAGTTTTGTACCCAATTTTGGAGATCCTGGTGTGCTAGTGACACTTCTTCTCATGATTGCAGTCTGTTCCAGCTATTGGTCATTTCAGCACCCAATCTAAGATACAGCCATTTGTGCAGCAATGTGTGCTTTGGGAGTATTGCATTGGGGGTTGGTGGCATACTCACCTACTGCAGGAAGGAAAAGGATGAGGAAACATTCAGAAAACGCTGTTTGAAATTCTATGTTCTGCACAGAGATACCATGTGACGCACCCTCTAAAGGTACTTCCTTTTCACATTTTCAGGACTAGAAATCTACCTTGGCAACAAAAACCATGGCATAGGATAGTATGTCCAGAAAGGGCTGTTGGTCTGACAGACTAACCACTTGACCTAAGAAGGTTTTACCCCCTTCTTGACCAGACCAGGTTTTTTCTATTCAGCACTGCACTACTTTAACTGGCAATTGCACGGTCATGCAACACTGCATGCAAATTAAATTTATATAATTTTTTCCACACAAATAGAGCTATCTTTTGGTGGTATTTGATCACCACTGGGCTTTTGTTATTTTTTATTTTATAAGTAAAAAAAGACCAACATTTTTAAAAAAAATCAAATTTCTTCATAAATTTAAGATAAAATATATTCTGCTACATGTCTTTAGTAAACAAAAAAAAACATGAATAAGTGTTTATTAACCCCTTCACGCTGACCATACGCAAATTTGCGTTCATGACTTAAAGGGGTTATACCGGGATGATGCCAGCAGCGGCAGGCATCACCCCAATACCATTTTTTAGAGCAGGCGGTTGGCTCTTTAGTGATAACAACCGATGTGGCTAAAAGCTGCTCGGCTGTTATCCTAAAGGAGTGGGAGTGGATGACCCCAATACCTTTTGCCGCTTTTCCCAGGCCTCCTGTCCCTCCGGGTGCCCCGTGCCACCAGCCGGCACACCTGCCGGCTAGGCTGAGACACGAACAAAGCCAGATTCGGCTCTGATCGGGTCTCCGATGTAAAATCCCGAAAGCAACGCCACAATGTCATTCCGGTCTACTCGGCTGCCAATGGCGCTGATTTAAAAAAAATTTAAGTATTCAGAGTCGCCAATTTTGGAGATCTGAATACTTTTAAGTGCAAAGGAGAGATTTTTGCACCCCCTAGTGGCCGTCTATGGTACCGACGAACCATAACGGCGATTCGCTTGCCTGTGCCATTCTTCGGTGGACGGTCAGCAAGCGGTTAAAGGGTAAAACATTTTTTTCCAAAAAGAAATGCCAGATTTTTAACGTTTAAAGTTTATCTTAAAGACATGTTGGGTGTCAATTTACTTGGCGTAACATTATCTTGCACAATATAAAAAAATTGGGCTAACTTTACTGTTGTCTTATTTCTTAATTCCAAAAAGTGTATTTTTTCCAAACAAATATGGTGTGACATAAAGTATTGCAACGACCGCCATTTTATTCTCTAGGGTGTCTGACAATATATATATTATGTTTGGGGGTTCTAAGTAATTTTCGAGCAAAAAAAAATATTTAAACTTGTAAACACCGAGTCTGAAAAATAGGCATGGTCCTTAGGTGGTTAAAGCGCCCCCTTCCCCATGTGCTTGCGTAACAAAGAAAACATACGTAAGTCGCACCTGCAAATATAAACAGTGTTCAAATTACACATGTGAGGTATCGCCGCAATCGTCAGAGTAAGGGCAATAATTCTAGCAAAAGACCTCCTCTGTAATTCGAACCTGATAACGGTAAAAAAAAATTAATACGTCGACTATGGATATATATATATATCATTATTTTTTAAATATAATTTTTGGAGAAACTATTTCAATTTGTACTATCAAATAACTATTTTCTGTTTTTGTGCAATTGAAATGATTTGCGATGGGCTCAAATGTTGCCGTGCCATATGCTTGTACGTTTATGAACGAATTTGAGCACAGCACAGTATTTCAGAATGATCTATTCAAAAATAATTGCCCCACCTGGTGGAGCTATATAGACGACGTCTTTGCTATATGGCGGGGCAGTACTGAGTCCTTATTTGCCTTTGATGCAATGTTGAACGAATTCTGTCCGGAGATACAATTTAAAATGAACATGGGGGGTGAATCAGTTCCATTTTTGGACACAAGAATTTACATTGACAGAAATCGGATAGAATCCGATTTGTATGTCAAATCAACAGATATAAACCAACTATTGCTATATGACAGCTTCCAGCCCCCCCCATGTTTTTCGATCAATTATAAGGAGTCAACTCCTTTGGATTAAAAGAATAGTTAGTGATGAGGCTGTGAGGAGTACCAGATTGAAAGATATGTGTCTTAGGTTCCATGAACAAGGATACCCTACAAATATTATTTCACAAGAACTCAGAAAAATACAGCAGGAGGGAAAGGATATAGTTTCAGTAAGACATAAACCACAGATGATGCAATTACCTTTTTCAATGCAATTTCACAGCTATAGCGAGCATGTGTTAAGAATCATTAGGAAGCACTGGCCCCTTCTCAAACGTGCCTATCCAAGGATATAAAAGCCTTTAGAAGGAATAAAACGTTGCCAGATGCACTGGTGAGATCTGAATATAGACCCAGGGAATATACAGCAACAATTATGTTTCTGGGCAAGAAAAGGAAAGGGTGTTTTCTCTGCCTGAATTGCATTCAGTGCAAACTCATGTTGAAAGGTGACCATTATATCCATCCCAGCAATGGGGATAAGGTCGCGATAAAAGGTTTCTTCACATGTCAATCCTCCTACGTGATTTATATCCTCACTTGCCCATGTAAACTATTATATGTCGGTGAAACCACCTAGAAAATTAAGAACAGAATCGCTCAACATCGCAGCACCATAAGACATAAAAAGTCAGGTCTGCCAGTCTCCAGGCATTTTTTAGATAAAGGATATCAAGACTCAGACCTGAGATTCATGGTGCTTGAGGAAGTTCTCTGAGATAGAAGAGGAGGTGATAGGATACTAAGGCTTAGACAGAGAGAGGTTTTGTGGATTAATAAATTACGATCCCTATATCTGGAGGGAATTAATAGGGATTATGATTTATACCTATTTTTATAAATGATTAGTTAGCGATTACATTGCATGTTTCTTTTCAGATAGAATGGAACCTTGATCAACGGGAGACATGGGATGCATCATAGAATGATGAACGAAAATTAGGATGAAGTCACAAGCAGATTTTTTGTATATTAACGTATGATGTAAATCAATGATTAAGTATACATAAAAAGTCATTTAGTATACTATCGATATGCATTTTGATGTCAAGAGTCAGATTAGAATCCCTTTCGTTTCAGTGTTTTGCTTTCTCAGCATTCTTTTTTTCCCATGCATAACCCTGTTGGATACTGGGACAGACCTAGGCAGAGGAGAGGATTGAATGCGAGCCTCTTGCCGACCAATTTTGGGCCCTGGATTTTAAGGGCCACAGGGTAAATGAGAACCCCACTATAATCTGTGCTAGTGAGATTCAATGCTGTATATATGTATATATAATGTGTGTTGTCTCATGCTGTTCGGACACACACTGTCAGATGCTAATGTCATGAACTCCAGCCACCTGTCTGTTGTGTAAATGAGTCTCATTGTTGTTTGTGCTACTTAACCCTGTGTTACTGTTTATGGTAATGTGTATTGAATAGTTAGTGAGCTAGGAGCCGTAAAGTCTTATCTCTCAGTCAACTAGTCTGAGTGTTGATTTAGATAATTAGCCCAGGTTAATTCTGTTTCTGGCTACAGGTGTATTGTTAGAATAATATGAGCAGGAGGGGGGACCTCCTCTTCTACTTTATTATAAATACTTGTCATTTTGGTTCTAATAAATCAGTCTATGTTAGCACTAAGTCTCGTTTTGTTTTGTGCTTGTGAGCGGTTGGAATATCTGATATCTATATTCAGACTGGGAGGAAGTGGTTTATGACGAAAGCACTCAAGAGGAGTGTAGGGACGTTTTGTCACAGATTCATTGTTGCATTTTGATGTTAGATGGTGAATATTCAGACTGTATTACACTGGAATTAGTTTAGTGGTTTTGGGTAGAAATTTATCTTGAACCTGTATGGGGTTAATCAATACTGATGCGCTTTCAATTGGAAGCATGGGATACACCTGTAAATTTTTTGCATTTGGAGAACGTGTCCCTTTGTCGTTTTTTTATCGGATATCGGTTGAAGACTGGGAGCCCACCTTGACATTGCTCCAGCTAAACCAAGAGAAGAAAGGCAAGTAACTCACCCAAAGTTTTGATTGATATATATATATATATATATATATATATATATATATATATATATATATATATATATATATATATATATATAATGTTTGTGGGTTCTAAGTAATTTTCTAGAAAAAAATACAGATTTTAACTTGTAACCAACAAATTTCAGAAAGGCTTAGGCATGGAAGGGTTAGTTGGTTTGTGTGAAAGTTATAGTGTAGCATCTTCAAACTATAGTATATAGAAATGTACGCAGCAATAGATGCTTTACTGTAATAGCAGTGATCAGTGACTCATAGAGTAACTGTGATAGGGTGCCCTCTAGGTAGGTCCTTATTTTTGTTGCGGTTATAGCTGATAACAAATTAATGTGCAAACTTTCAATTTGCTATTCTGCATTCATACAATTACAACCAAATAAAATATTGCGAGAGGGCGGCTCTCTTTATCATACTCTGTTAGCAGTCCAATTATAGTGGTTTATCAGAAAATTTTCACTCCTCCACAATGTGCCCCAAACCCTGGCATTTGGACAAGATATCACTGGATGTCAGCATTGCCCCACCAGCACAGAAAGATACAGGATTTTAGGCAATGGTGAAAGTGTTTCATATCCTTTAAAATTCTGTTCATAGTGTTTATCAGCGAAGATAATATAATTCCATGCAAGATGTAAAAAAAATACATAATTTTTCACCTGTCCCTTTACTATATTTAATGCTGAATGCCAGAAAAAATACATTCATATAAATATATTCTACAATAGCCAGAAAAAACATAAATTCACTTTGTATGCACCGAATGCTTTTGAAAACCCAGAGTTTACCTTGTAAAAATAGCAGTGACTCACTGTGCTGTCTGTCGGGGGGTGTCCCAGCAGGCCCCACCCACCAGGCCCCACCCACCACAGGCTTCCTGTAGGAAACTACAGGAGGGTGGATACAAGACCAGCCACCCTGCACAATGGGAGAGGGCAGTAGAGAGCAGTCTTTATTACAGGAAACTCCTGAATAGAGGCAAAGTTTCACACTGGATTACTGCACAGATCTGGAAGAAGTACACAAAGCACACCAAGATTCAAGTAAGAATAATAATACCTCATGTATTTAGACAATATTTACTTATCCCGGTGTTCAGCTGTAAATGAAAAAAAGTTGGGATGGAATGATTAAATGAATGCAAACTTTATAGTTTTTAGAAAATAATTATATTGTGTATCTTTGAGAGCAGACTTCTGTTTATATAGCAAACAGAAAAGCTTCATAGCATTTCAATTTCTGTAGTGTCTCTAAAAGACAAATCATTTAGTTAAAAAAAAGTTAATTATTCAGTGCAAATAGAGTGAAACATGCTTTTCTCTGCATTTGTTAACATGCAAATGTAGTAAATGATTGTAACATTTCTGGAGGAAATAGAATTGCTCCTTGGGTTTATGTTATTTAATTGCAGCTAGCTGTGATTCCATAAGGCATGCATTACTACTTCTGTACCAAAAGAACAGGTTTAATCTCAGCACAGTAAAATGTACAATGAATATACCTGTGTCTAAACTGACACTGGCAGTCTAACATTGTCAGTTTATTTCTGCTGGAATTTTGGAAGGAATCAACTCTTTTTTGGTGGGAATAAAGCCCTATTGGTGTTTATGAATAGGAATGGGCTTACACATTGCTAAATTCAATGAAAAATATGAGCATGGGTACAAAAACTTAGGGAATAATGAACTCTAGACTGGTCACTTAGCAAAGTAAATGTTGACTTAGTGAGGGGATTTTCCCTTAGATTAGTAAATGAGATGAAGCTTTGCTGACTTTTTATCCAAGCCCGTGCAAAACAAAAATACAGTTTTTATATTTCATGTGATTGGGTATTCCTTGCACTGTGAATTGTCACTACATTCAGTAAGAGAAAATTATTTTGCAAAGTGAAATTTGACTTTGAAAAGTCAACATGTTCTACTCCTTAATAAAAATAAAAAATAAAAAGCCATTTAAAAGAAGAGATAGCTGGTTGTAATCTGAGTTTTTTTTTTTTTCAAATATCTTTGGAAAAATAAGAAATATGAAATAATTGGGTGCTTTTCTAAAATCAACAGAATTTGCACATCATTTGTAGATGCAAAAAAACAAGCTTTTTTATATTATCAGTTGAAGCAGAGAAGGCTAAAAGTACATCTAAAGCCAAAACCCTTCTCTCCATTTTTGATAGTAACAGGAAGGGTTAAAACCTCTGTCAGGTTTTTATTTTTTTGTCTCCAGCAGACTTGTCAGAAAGTGAGAGGATATCTTTCCAACATGAGAAAAATTCCCTCTTATTCCCAGTACACACGGTCGGAAATTCAGACGGAAAATGTCCAATTGGACCATGTTGTCGGAAAATCTGCCCATGTGTGGGCTCCATTGGACTTTTTCCGGAATTTACAACGGAAAGAATTTGATCCTGCTCTCAAATTTTCCGACAACAAAATCCGATCGGACCTTTTCCGATCGTGTGTAGAGAATTCCGACGGACAAAGTGCCACGCATGCTCAGATCAAATTACGAGACCAAAGCTATTGTCTACTAGCCTCTACTTAGTTCCATTGTACGCAACAAACGCCACCAGAACTGGGGGGGGGGGGGGGGGATTTATTTAAAGCATTGTTTGATCTATGAGTATTCTGATAATTAGGGTATACTGTGTCCATTTTTCTAGTTTGTGAATACAACAAAGGAAACAGGATTACATGGAAGGACATTCGCCATGCAACTTTGATTACATGTGTGAAAAACTGTATAATGTTCTTTCCCCATAAGAGAAAGCAAGATCCTTCCCTCCACACTACATGAATACAGCACGGTGTATATTCACACCGCACTGAATACAGTAAAGCATGTTGCTATTGTTGGTGTGCTGCAGTGCCATTCATTTGAAAGCTGCCCAATGCACCTTCAAAACACACATGTACTGCAACTCATCACAGTGTGGATCATTGCACAGTGTCCTGTGCATTGTGCTGTACTGTGAAAAATGCAACCTGCTCCAGATTTTCATGCTTTGAGGTTTGTTTTAGCCCATTCATTATTAAATAGGGTTTAACACAGCATGCCACAACACACATCACTGCACAACAATGCGTGTGTTGAAGCGCTTTGCTTTCTGGCATGAATTGACCCTAAGGGAAAGTGTAGCCAAGAGTCAAAGACAAATCTTAAAAAAAATTGCTTTGGCCAGAGTTCCACAAGAGCAATTGATTGACAATTTAACATTTCAAAGCACAACTATTTTGAGCAAAATTGTAAAACGGTCTTATTTTAATACATTAAAAGGTTAGTTATAAAATCTGATGAGTTGTGGTATTTTAAATTGATGTGCACAAATATGCAGCTCTTGTAGCTCTTGTTTTGGATGTTTAAGCTACAGTAAATTACTAGTTAATAAACCAAATTGTCTATGTATTGCACAGGGATTTTGTTTAGTTATCCAGATTAAGAAACCCACAAGTGAACTTCTTTTTTTTTCTGTGTAATCTATTTATAAGTCATCCCTAGAAGAATCCATCTCATATTTACCTGCTCACACCTGATAATTATACATAGCTTGCTGCAAGCCTCACAATTAATCACATTCTGCAGAGCATGGGACCGTTAATCATCTAGCAGATTAAGTCAGTCAACACTATTGAGAGCATTGACTCTTGTTACAAAAAAAGCATGTTTTTTTCTAGTATGGAATAAATAATATGTCCTTCACTATCCTAAATTGGTTCAGGAAGAATTTGTTGTGCTTTTTAAAGGATAACAGTACTTTTTGTCAATGCTAAGCCTATCATTTTCCATCACGCCCTTACACTACTTACATCCACAATTACTAACCTTAGATCAGTGGTGATGTGGACTGCATTGAGACGTCTATTCTATTGCAGGAGGGCGGTCTTCAGTGCTATGCATGTGTGCCCTTTTCTCCACAGGCCTTAATGGAGAATCTGTATAATTGCAGGCCTGCAAGGAGACAACCTCTGTAGTTTGGGAAAATCACAATCTTAGGCTGGCCTTACATGGTCACATTTTGAAAGAATTTTCTTTTGAAAATCATAAATTTTGTGCGTTTTGTGATCCGATGGTACCACCATTGATTTTGAAATTCGGCAAACCAAGCCTTTAATTTCACCTCATGTTGCTACAGAAAATATTTTTTGTGGCTGGAAATCTTCTTTTCTTTCCGGGAATTTTCTTTTCTTGCACATGCGCCTTTCTTTTTCGATTACATTTCTCGCATGATTTTCCCATCATTGATTAGAAAATTGTTAGTTTTTCGCAAAATTTCCAACATGTCCGATTACTCAAATTCGATGGCCACATGAAAATCGGCTGTTGCTGCAGCCCAAATACGAGCGAAAATTCTTAGATAAGATTTTCAAAAGTAAATTCTTTTGAAATTCGACCCATGTGTGGCCTGCCTAAGGCCCCTTTCACACTGGGGCGTTTTTCATGCGGTACAGCGCTAAAAATAGCGCCTGTTCACCGCCTGAAAAAATCCGGCCCCTTTAACTCCAGTGTGAAAGCCGGCGGGCTTTCACACTGGAGCGGTGCGCTAGCAGGACGGCAAAAAAAGTCCTGCTAGCAGCATCTTTGGAGCGGTATAGGAGCGGTGTGTTCACCGCTCCTATAACGCTCCTTCCCATTGATTTGAATGGGAAACCGCGGGGGGTGTTTAACCCTTTTTCGGCCGCTCGCGGGGGTAAAACCGCACCGCGAGTGGCCGAATACTGTGGTTAAAACGACGGTAAAGCAGCGCTAAATATAGCGCTGCTTTACCGTCACCGCGGCTCCCCGCCCCAGTGTGAAAGGGGCCTTATGGACAATACAATGTGCTCAGAAGATGGTGAGATTATCGCCTGGCCCTGCCGTTGGCCACTGCTGCTGAACCACTTTAATCTCAAGTCTGTAGAGATAAATAGTATTGCAAGGTTGCTGTTGAGCTTAACATTATTTAAAATACTGTTATCTTTTAAAGTATTATGGAGAAAAGCTTTTAAATACTTTAGAAACTTTTGTGTTTTACTTTTTATATAAATAAAGGTCCAAAGAGAAAATTAAAATTTAGGACTATTTAATCAAATATATTTTTTTCTATTATTTTAAACTGCCATGGTGTGTAGTAACAATTAACATGATGACTGTTGTAAAAAATAAAATAAGCATCTGGTAAAAGTCACGTTCTAGGTGAAGCAACATTAATGACATTTTCCTTTCAAAGTTTTAGTGAAGCTAAATGATCAATTTAAATTAAAAACTAAAAAGCTTTTCTTTTTGATATTTGTGAATGTAGACAGCATGAGGCACATAATATCAGCCATGTGTGATAATGTATACATGGAGTAGTTATATTCTTTTACATTCCCAGTCTGTGCTTTCTGTCTTGCAGTTCTGCACCACAACTATTTTGCTTTCTAAGTGCAAACCTATCAGTTGCTCAGACAGGTTAAAAATAAAACAGTTTCCATTGGCTGGTTTTATCCCTGAAGTTGCTGAGATATGGTGCCAGTTGTAATTGTGCTTGCCTCTAAAGTAGAAGCTACAATCTGTAGAAATGCATCGAGGATATGCCATTGAAAACAAAAGTGATAAAATTTACTTTCAGGTCCCCTTTACAGCAATGGGTACTGAAAAAAATCGCCTCTGTTTAAGCTAAAATCATTTTCTAATGAATATTATAATTATCTTTTTTTTTATTTTATCTTTACTAAATGGAAGCTTTATAATTTTACAGAAGTGCAGGAATGCCTGGCTCAGTTAGAGATTACTCAAAGCAAACAATACTGTCTGGGCAAAAAACGAAATACACATATAAAATACATGAGTTATGTTTTACCTGCCAAAGGATTTGTTTTTCTGACCAGTCTAAGTATTGCACAGCTCTTCCAAACACCACAGTCTTGGCTTACCTTTCTGTGCTGTAGTTTCACTTCCATCCAACCATGGGGCTGGACAGTGAAAGGGGAAGCGGCACATTGATAAACTCATCTCTCTGCAATGCTGTTCTCTACTCCTATAAGCATACTCCTGATTCACATTGTGCTGCTTCACAATCCCCTTATCTGAGCTCTTTTGTACAGTAAACTGCAAGAGGCCAATACCAGGTCAAATTCAGAGGATTACAGTTGCTTAATCAAAAATGTAATCACAATTACATAACTGAACTCATGTGTGCATTTTATACTGTATATCTACCTAGAGTTAAACTAGTCAGTGGAATGGTTAAAGAAAGAAATATATGATATTGATCACAGAGATCTTTGAGCAACCTGTACAATCTTTGCAACCCATGGGAAAGGATGTGGTCTTTTTACTGTGCTTTTGTTGTAAAGGGAATTTAAAAAAAGAATTTAAAAAAAATCTGAGGCTGAATTTGGTGTTTGATCTCCTAGCAGTTACAAGACTGTCTGTAAACAGATATTTGCACATTATCAACAAGAGATAACATACCTGTTCATTTACAGGGAGTTTGTGTCCAAAATCATGCCGGTGTTTGGAGAGCATACAGATAAAATGCAGCCTATTACATGATAATATAAAACCATCATCCTTGCATAATAATCACATAATTCCATTTCTTCATTTTACCCAACAATACCAATATTGATATATATTATATCAAAGCCTTGTGAATTGCATTAAAAATCTTGTCAAAAAACTTCAAAAGGTATAAAGATAAAATTAAGCTGAATTAGGGTTAACTATCGAATGAATATGTGGGAATTCTGTGAAACATGACCAAGTGATATGGAATATAGATTTAAAAAAAACAAGGCTAAACAGAGAAGGATAACATGTCACTTGAATGTCAGTCATTTTTATTGTGCTGCATAAGAGGCATGATTAAAATAATTTGCTCTGAGCAAAATATGATTATTTTTACTTGCATTTAAGTCATATTCCAAGGATTTTGGATTTAGTATAGCCTCAAACTATAGTTAAATTAAATTTTGTGCAAATTAAAATGTATAATGCATTATATCATTTCAACCTCAATAAGTGCCAAGATTATGCTTGGAATATCTAAGTTTGTTAATAGATTTTTTTGTCCAATTTGTTATAGGACAGCTGTTATCTGAGAGGGTTCTAAGAGACAAGTCATGCTTTCACTTTGTGGCATTATTGCAGAAATCCATTTTACCTATTTTTTTTCCATTTGTAATAGGACATTCATTAGTTTGCATAATGTATCTTCAAAGCGTATTTGAAGCCAGAGCACACCAAAAAGAAGAAACAAATAATAACATCTCAATTTCTTAAAAGTGCAGCTTTGGTTGTAATGCAGAATCAAATTAAATGGAGATTATGTTGCTATTATAGGTAAGACCTGGGCATTCAGCTAATATGGACTTCTTTTTATTTCATTTTCTGTTTAAATACACATAATCATATGTACAGTAATCTTCTTGCAATATTGATTTGTTTTAGTATCTGCAATTCTGACTTTTCTCCCATATGGTATTGATTTTTGCTGCTTACAACCCATGGTCCAGACTCTCAAGCATACTATTAAAGGCCTCTTAAAACAAAGATTTAATGTGTTTCAGAGTATGAGTGTAGTGCTTGTTGTAGGAAAGTCTACTAAGTGGTCTAATGACGCAGGATGTATTTTCTGTGTCACTGATCTTTGTCAAACATTTTTGGAGAAGGATGACCCTTGTAAAGAGGGAATGAAGTATACAGAAATGGCACGTCTGTTAAAGAGCTCAGAAGTTATTTATATAGAAGGAGTCTCAAGGGAATAACGCCTCTTGAAATACAACATCGTATTTCAAATTTTCTTAGTGTCTGGACGACATTTTAAATTAGATATCGGATGCTATGAGTGAAACAGTCACTAGTTACATTTCAGTGTTTTGTACATATATTTTTGTGACAGCACAGAACATACAAATATCATAATATTGTTATTAAATAGAATTATCTCTAGCAGGTTGTTAGATAGCTACTCTCTATACACAAAGTTTCTGTAGTATTCATGGAAGTCACAGAAACTATGAGCTATGTATGCTATGTAGGTAGAATGTAAAACCTACATGACACAACACAAACAAAAAGGGTGCCCTCACTGGGAAGGTCACATCTGACCCAAAAAGCCCTACTCTCTGGAAAAAGAAGGTCCTTTTAACCACTTGCCTACCAGGCACCAACACCCCCCTCCCATCCAGACCAATTTTCAGCTTTCGGTGCTCTCACGCTTTGACTGACAATTACTCAGTCATGCAACACTGTACCCAAATGAATTTTTTGTCCTTTTTTTCCCACAAATAGAGCTTTCTTTTGGTGGTATTTGATCACCTCTGGGTTTTTTATTTTTTGCGCTATAATTGAAAAAAGACCGAAAATTTTGAAAAAAAACACATTTTTCTTTGTTTCTGTGATACAATTTAGGAAATTATTAATTTTTCTTCATAAATTTTGGCCACAATTTATACTGCCACATATCTTTGGTAAAAATAACCCAAATTAGTGGAAATTATTTGGTCTTTGTGAAAGTTACAGACTCTACAATCTGTGGTGCGAATTATACAAAATTGATCACATCTGATGTACTGGTGGCCGATCTCATTTCTTGTGACCCGAACAAGCCAGGAAAGTACAAATACCCCCCAAATGACCCCTTTTTTGAAAGTAGACATTCCAAGGTATTTAGTAAGAGGTGTGGTGAGCTTTTTGATGTTGTCATTTTTTCCCACAATTCTTTGCAAAATGAATTATTTTTTTATTTTCTATTTTTTTTCTACAAAATTGTCATTGTAATAGGTTATTTCTCTCACATGGCATGTGTTTACCACAAATGACACCCAAAAATAAATTCTGCTACTCCTCCTGAGTATTACGATACCACATATGTGGGACTTTTCCACAGCCTGGCCACTTAGAGAGGCCCAACATGCAGGGAGCGCCATCGCGTGTTCTAGGAGCATAAATTACACATCTAAATTGTTGACTACCTATTACTTTTGAAGGCCCTGGAGCACCAGGACAATGACACGTGGCACTGACGTGGCACTGATGACACTGACGTGGCACTGATGACACGTGACACTGATGACAGATGGCACTGAGAGATGGCACTCATACATGGCACTGATATCACGTGGCACTAATATGTGGCACTGATGCGAGATGGCACTAATACGTGGCACTGATGATAGACGGCACTAATACGTGGCACTGATGACAGACGGCACTAATACGTGGCACTGATGACAGACGGCACTAATACGTGGCACTGATGACAGACGGCACTAATACGTGGCACTGATGACACATGACACTGATGACAGATGGCACTGATACGTGGCATTGATGACAGGCGACACTGATAACAGATGGCACGTGACACTGACAGGTGGCACTGATGACAGATGGCACTAATATGTGGCACTGATGACAGATGGCACTGACTACAGATGGCACTGGGGATGGCACTGGCAGATGGCACTGGGGATGGCACTGGGGATGGCACTAGGGATGGCACTGGCGATGGCACTGGCGGATGGCACTGGCGGATGGCACTGGGGATGGCACTTGCGGATGGCACTGGCGGATGGCACTGGCGGATGGCACTGGCGGATGGCACTTGCGGATGGCACTGGCGGATGGCACTGGCGGATGGCACTGGGGATGTCATTGGGGACAGATGACATTAGGGACAGATGACATTAGGGACAGATGACATTAGGGACAGATGACATTGGTGGCAGTGGGCACAGATGGCATTTTTTTTTTTTTTTTTTTTGTACAACACTTACGGCGCTGCAGCCGTTCATCTCCCCCTCCTCACACGCTGTCTCTGTGTGAGGAGGAGGAGCGGCGCTGAGAGATGATCTCATATGTTTACATATGAGATCATCTCTCATTGGCCAGGGCGATCGCGCTGTAAACGACCGCTGTTATTGGCCGTTTACAGCGATCTGTGATTGGCCGTGTCCGAGGGACACGGCCAACACAGAATTTCCCTGCTGCGCGCTCGTGAGCGCGCACAGGGAACGAGGAAAGGGGAGGCCGTCATATGACGGCCTCCCGGGATTTGGCATCCGCGCTGTGGCCGTCATTCGGCTACGGCCGGATGCGAAGTGGTTAAAAATAATAATCAAACAATACTACTGGGAATTGTAGAATAAAGGTAAAGTGTTAAAAAAATTAATAAATAATCTATATCCTTGCATATCCACAAATAGTACACCAGAGAATTATTGAACAAGTAAACAGTGAATTGAACTGGATAGTGCAGGTAAAACACTTAGTGGCAAGGGCCACTAAAACTTGTAAAACTCCACCTACCCAGGAAAAACCAGAGCTGAAGAAATAACCAGTACTGACAGTGCTTCACAGGTTATGCCCACACTATGACATGGCCAACTCTGCCCCCCATAATGATGGGCTGAAAGAACAACCAACAATGTAAACATAAACACATGGGTGATCAGAGACTGACAGTGCAGTGGGAGAGCAAGTGTGACAGCTCAATGCCAGGGGATGTTACAGTTAGAAGATTCTAATTAAAAAGTGCAAGATGCAATACACAATCACAGGGTTTTTACTAAAACTTGAGCAGCAGAATCTGGAGCAACTGTGCATAACGTGTTATCTGTTCCAGTTTTAGTAAATACAAATAATAACAATAAAAATATTATAAACATAGTATAAAATTGATACTATAATATTAATAGACCTAACAACTATATCTATATAAAATTCACTACTAGAACCATATAGTAAAAAACAGGGAGACAACCCACAATATTTAAAAAAATAATAATAATGTTAAATATAGAAATAATTTAAGAACTGAAAATACACATCAATAAAAATGTCTTTAAAAAAATACAATTAATGCAAAACATAAAAGGCATTTAAAGATTCATCAAAAAGATCAGGATAGGACATACATTTCAGTGTTTTTGTTAAGATCAAGTGGAGACTGTGACGGATCCTGTACTCAAGGTGTCTGCCGTAAATGCTTCCTAAGTCCTGGAACATGAGTCCAATGGATCTGGTTATAGGAACCCCCAAGAATTAGACAGCACTAGTTCTTGAGGTACATCAGGAATGCTTTATTTGACATTTCACACACACATATATATAGCCAGATGACTAAAAGCTAACCTAATTAGCATGAGCTAATTATCTTAATCATTGACCCAGACTAGTTGACTGGCTGAAAAGACTTTTCAGGGTCAGACTTTAAGGCTCCTAGTTAATTGGAATGACTATTCAACAGACATTAACATAAACATTAACACAGGGCTAATTAGCACAACAACATTGTGTGGAATACACCTTACAAGCCAGACCAGCCTCATTTACACAACAGACAGGTGGCTTGAGTTCATGACATTAGCATCTGACAGCTTGTGTCCCATTCAGTCTATTGCTAATGCCAAATGCATATACAGAGAGTGTGTCTTGGGGGGCCCGTAATCAGTTGGCAGGAGGCTCGCATGTAGTCCTCTCAAAAAGCCTGTGTCCCGGCTAGGTCTGTCACATTTCACCCCTTTCGGCAGGAGACTAACACAGGAGGAGACCCCAGACGGGTTGACTCAGAAGTTAGTCCATAGTTCCAGTCCTCTAATGCCTGTACCCACACAGTACCCCAAACAAATTGTTTCAAACAGAGCACTCACCCAGCCAACCTCTGCCTCTCTCAAAGAACATATCTGCCGCTGGGGAGAGGCCTGGACTGGCCCTTCTCCCTGGAGTCTTTTCAGCCGCTGGAGAGAAGACAGGGCGACTGGGCTCACTCCATCATGCTGTTGGGGATCTGGGCCGACCGCCCAGCATCCCTGGGTTATACTGGTGGAGACTGCATTCCCATCCACCTTTACAGGAAATCTGTCCTGTTTTAGTTGCGGGCAGAGGCCAGCAGCGCTCTGTTCCGTTGCCAGCAGTTCAGCTGGGCGTAGGAGCTTCCCTACATCATCTGCTCCAGCTAACTGTTGGGGAGAGAGGCTGACTGCCCCAGCTCCCTGGAACTCCGCAGCTGTTACCGGTGCTGGGCAGAGGTTGGTAGCACTCTGCCCGGTTGCCAGCATTTCTGCTGGTTTTCTGTTAGTGGAGACCACAGGCCCATCCACTGACACCAGATCAAGCTGCAGTTGTGAGGTGACAACTGCATTCTCTCCTTGAACCCTGATCTGCAACTCGTGATGGACTGCCACCTCCTCACCCTGGGCCTCCAGAATTGCTGTAGATGTGGGGCAAAGGGCTTGGACCCTCTGTTCAGTTACCAGATCTTCAGCTGGAGAAGTTTGTTGTAACTCCATAGATGCTGCTGGTAGGAAATCACATGTCCCTGTCAGTGTTGTGGGAGAAGGGCCAACTACCTCTTCCCTCGAGAAGGCCGAAGCCACTGTTGGTGCTGGGCAGAAGTTAGCAGAGTTCTGCCCAATTGTCAGCACTTCCGCTTTGGGGACGACAATCTCCGGAGTTTCCACTGCCGATTCTCTGGCATGCTGCTGAACGTGTTCTAGCAGTTTCCTGTATGCCCTTTCCAGATGTTGTTCCTTCCTTAACAAATGGTCCAGATCAGGTTTAAGCTCTGAGACACCTGCAAGACCGAGCATAGCCTCTCTATATTCTCGCAGGTCCTCAAGGGTAGGTTCCCCTTCATCGCCAAACACAAAATGATCTGTAAGGCTCTCCCACAGCAATCCAGGGCCTCCAAAGTCATATCCCTCCGGGGAGCATTCTGATGTCTCCCCTAAATATCCCAGCTCTGCGTGCCATTGCAGAGCCCGATAACGATTGTCCAGCTCTATCTCCTGCTGGACCAGCCTGTCCAACTTAGTCACCCATTGCTCCTGGGGCTGCTCTCCCAGGAATGTCATCCGCAATGCCCGTTGGTCACTGGCCCGTTGCTCTTGGGTTGGAAAGAACTTGCCCTGTTTTATACCAGCGAGCTGGAGGGCTCTAATCCACAGCTCCACCCGAATCTGCTGCCTGAGCTCCAGGTATTCCTCCTCAGACACAGTCCTTGTGTATGCTGCAAGGATGATCCGCAGCAGCCCCGGGAACTCTGATGCCAGATCCATATCTCCGCTGGGGTGACCGAAGTCTTCTATCCTGATCTTGGATCCCTGTGGAGGTTTGGATGTCCCAGACTGCAGGAAGCATGATCCCACTGCTTGCCAACAATGTAACAGATCCTGTACTCAAGGTGTCCGCCGTAAATGCTTCCTAAGTCCTGGAACATGAGTCCAATGGATCTGGTTATAGGAACCCCCAAGAATTAGACAGCACTAGTTCTTGAGGTACATCAGGAATGCTTTATTTGACATTTCACACACATATATATAGCCAGATGACTAAAAGCTAACCTAATTAGCATGAGCTAATTATCTTAATCATTGACCCAGACTAGTTGACTGGCTGAAAAGACTTTTCAGGGTCAGACTTTAAGGCTCCTAGTTAATTGGAATGACTATTCAACAGACATTAACATAAACATTAACACAGGGCTAATTAGCACAACAACATTGTGTGGAATACACCTTACAAGCCAGACCAGCCTCATTTACACAACAGACAGGTGGCTTGAGTTCATGACATTAGCATCTGACAGCTTGTGTCCCATCCCTATATATTGCTAATGCCAAATGCATATACAGAGAGTGTGTCTTGGGGGGCCCGTAATCAGTTGGCAGGAGGCTCGCATGTAATCCTCTCAAAAAGCCTGTGTCCCGGCTAGGTCTGTCACAGAGACAAAATATTTAAAGTACAACCAAAGGCAAAACGTTTTCTTTAGTTTTGGACAGATTGGAGATGGATTAAAACAGCTGTCTTTTTTTATTACTGTCTGTAACCCCTTTAGGGAGATTCACCCTGTATATTTATGTGTTTATTCGTTCACTATTTTTATTGAAAGTGAAAGTAAACAAAATCCCAAATTTTGGGTTGTCCCAGAAAAGTAATAGAGGGGAAATCTTCCAATGGGGACACTAGTTCTGGTGACCTGGAGGTCCCCAATGAAATCCCTTAATTTTCAGGGATTTCTTCTCACTTCCTGTTTTGGCTTTGGGAAAGGAAGTGAAGAGAATTCTCCACAGAAGGCAAAAATAAACTGACAGGTTTTGGCCCTCCCTTACTCTATCCAAAATGAAAAAAAAGGTTTGGCATATAGCTCTACTACAGCACAAAGACTCAGGTTTTTCTTTCACATAGCCTTCTTAATCTTTCCCCTACTAGCAAAACAGATGGAATTGCTTCAGTACTGACTAGAAACAACTTAGCGGGACCAGCATTATATTTCTCCATAAAAAGCCAAAGAACCTTATGTTTAACTCTTTTTTAACCAGTATATAACCAGTATATAACCCGTATATAACCAGAATAATGGCTTCTGAAGTGCTTCAACTTGTGTTCATAAGAACTTTGTAACTGTTTAAATCGCTTACTTTTAGAAAATAAATAAAAGGTATTAAGGTAACAATGGCTGTATATCTTCTTAAGTCACCAGAATGTTTCCATGCCAGATCAAGAAGCATTTTAGTTGCAGTTTTAGTTTTCAATGATGGATGATGCAAAGGCTTCCTAGGGCGATATTTGTTGCAGACGTCTGTCTCTGCCAAGATGTGCCAAGTTTGTTAACACATTTTTTTTGCATATTTAATCAGGAAAGGAATCAGGTTGAAACGTGTCAAAACACCTGAGGTACATGTGCAAAAATTTAGAGGGTGAGGTATATCAGTAATTGATAATGACATGATTTGTAAAAATAACTATGTTTGCAACATGGCAAGGAACAGAGAGCAAGCAGAATGTAAGATTCAGTAAAAATAAGACCCTAGCAGGGTGTGGAAAGTGACAGAACTGTTTGTTCTATTGTAAATATATTTGTATATGTTTGATGTTGCTTTTTGTATTATTAATGACTGTATTAATGGACATCAACTTCAGGATTTTATTTATATTAAGTATTATTTTTCATACCATGTATTGATTTATGGTGGTTACAGTTACAAAATAAATAGAAGTGAAGTCAGTACTGTCTATAAAACTATGCATTCATACATGCATCTTTGAATATTTTATTCAACTAAAAGTCACCAAGGTTATTGTACCATTAACTGCACAATTGGGCATTTTTTTTGTTATATAAAGGGAAACTTGGTTCAATTACTTTTCTTAAACATATACAATAGATCAGTGTGATGTAAATATTTGTAACCAATGTGTGTATAAAAAATAGTGTACAGACACAATTTTTTTGTGTATAATTTGTAATTTAACAGGGAGTAACCTAATTTATACATTACACTATGGTTATCTTTTACTGCTGCTCCTTCGCAAAATGCAATATATGAGCCAATTCTTTGAAAACCATGCACTCACGTGTGGCTGATACGGATTTACTAAAGGAATGGAAATTGTTCAAAGTGAATGTTACCGAGCTTATTAAATAATGTGAAGCTGTGTTTTCTTCACTTAACCAATCATGTGCTTGGAAATAGTGCACCTTTTTAGCACACACATGACTGAGTAGCCAAAGTGAGTGCAGGTTCATCTTATTTACTAACATTGGCTTTGCAAAGTGAACATTCATTTGGCTAAGTCAGGGGTGTCCAAACTTTTTTCAAAGAGGGCCAGATTTCATGAAGTGAACATGCGTGAGGGCCGACCATTTTGCCTGACATTTTTTGAACCATTAAAATTAAATGCAAATTAAATATTTTATGCAAAGGCATACTATTCATTTCATAACATTGATGACAATATATGATGATATATAATATATATATCTTCTCTTCTCCACTCAGGGTAACAATGAGCTCAGGCGTGTTATGTTTAAAAAAATATATATAAATCTCTCTCTCTCTCTATTTCTCTCGCTCTATATATATTTCACTCTCTCTCTATTTCTCTCTCTCTATATATTTCGCTCTCTCTCTATCGCTCTCTCTATATTTCTCTCTCTCTCTCTCTCTCTCTCAAAAGGAAAGGAATTGCGTTCCAGTTTGATGTGCCCCCCCCCAAGTATATCCATCCTTGGCCCCCAAAGCTTGAGCGTGTTATGTTTTTTATGTTGTTAATATATCTAGCTTCTTTAGCCTGACAAATCCTGAGCGCCGCGCTCATTCTTAGTATGAGCTGGGGCATGTGGCTGGGCGTGTTTACAATTCTATGTGCCCGAGCCCGCAAGGAAGCTTACAGCGTGCAGCGCCACCACCAATCACAGGCACTGTGACATTTCCCTGATCTCTGCATCTGCAGTCCGCAGATGCAGAGATCGGGAATAGTCACAGTGCCTGGGATCGGATCTTCAGATTCATAGCAGTTCCGGCACATAGACTTGTGAACATGCCCAGCCACACGCCCCGCAACGCCCTGCCACGGCGCTCAGGATTTGTCAGGCTAAAGAAGATAGATATATTAACAGCATAACAAACATAACACGCTTAAGCTTTGGGGGCCACAGATGTATATATATATGGAAATTCCAAGTGGGGCCACATCAAACCGGAACGCGGGCCGCAAATGGCCTGCGGGCCAGACTTTGGACATGCCTGGGCTAAGTGAACAGTTTGTACTGCTTTAGTAAATCAACCTGATTATATCTACTGTTATTAAGAAAAACATTGATCAACTTCCTTCGGCCACTAAGAGCTCTGTGCAAATCTCTGTATTTAATACAACAGCAATCATATGGAAGGGAGTGTACAAAAAAAATATTTAGTTAAGAACCGGAAGGATTTGCCCCCTTAATGACCAGGCCATGTTTTGCGATACTGCACTGTGTCACTTTAACTGACAATTGCGCGGTCATGCAAAGCTGTACCCAAACAAAATATATGTCCTTTTTTTCACACAAATAGAGTTTTCTTTGATAGTATTTGATCTCCTCTGCATTTTTTTTTGCGCTATAAACAAAAAAAGACAGACATCTTTGAAAAAACTATATATTTTTACTTTTTACTATAATAAATATCCCCCCAAAAATGTAAAAAAACTATTTTTTTCATCAGTTTAGGCCAATATGTATTCTTCTACATATTTTTGGTAAAAGAAAATCACAATAAGTATATATTAACAAATGATAAAAGTAAACAGGGTCACTTATCCAGCGCTCAAGATAATAGAATATAATGTACTAAGCAGCTGCTATATAAAAATATAACATTTAAAGTAGGCAAAAAAGTTCCAAGAGAGCAGGTTCTTTCCAGCTTAAGCAGCGCTCAAAAAACAAAAACTCATAAAATTGAAAATAAAAAGGAATTAAAAAAAACTTATGAGCAAAATCAAACTATATAAAATGATAAAAATGTTGACAGTCCTGGTGTTGGGTAATTTCTCATATTAAAAAACAGTTAATTTCACTGAAGAGATTTTCCACCGTCACCACACTATGTGATTCCACTTCCTATAGGAATTGCACTCACCGAGCTCCTAATAAACAATCGCCTCAATAGATAAATCCAGCTTTAAGCTCAGCAACTGCAGGACATCAGCATGGGAATTCAGTAACGATCAACCGGACAGATGAATGGCGTCCTGATCCTGAACCATCCAGACTGAACACACCCGCAATCCTCTTAATCACTCAGGCATATAGGAGGAAAGGAATCCACATAGTGTCATACTGTAAAACTTTTATTGTCCCAAAAAAACACCCGACCCTTAAGATATTGCACTTACACAAAATTCAATCTAAAACAGCATTCAGGTAACTCATACAACAATGGTCATAGCAGTTCCAATAATCTCACCACCTCAAAGAAGAGCAGATCATTCATGGTGGTTCCCGGGAGAGACTCAGAACAAATCCCAAATCCAGCAAGCCGTGTGGTCTCCCCTAGTGAGAAAAACCACACTTGCTTGCTGCACTAATTGAATTTTGTGTAAGGGCAATAGCTTAAGGGTCAGGTGTTTTTTTTGAGACAATAAAAGGTTTACAGTATGACACTATGTTGATTCCTTTCCTCCTATATGCCTGAGTGATTAAGAGGATTGCGGGTGTGTTCAGTCTGGATGGCTCAGGATCAGGACGCCATTCATCTGTCGGGTTGATTGTTACTGAATGTGACGGTGGAACATCTCATCAGTGATATGAACTGTTTTTTAATATGAGAAATTACCCAACACCAGGACTGTCACAATTTTTATAATTTTAGTTCATTTTTGCTCATACTTTTTTTTTGTCATTTTTATTTTCAATTTCATGAGTTTTTGTTTTTTGAGCGCTGCTTAAGCTGGAAAGAACCTGCTTTCTTGGAACTTTTTTGCCTTCTTTTTAAATAAGCGTATATTAATTAGTTTGCACAAAAGTTATAGTGTCTACAAAATAGGGGATATATTTATGGCATTTTTATTATTTTTTTTTTACTAGTAATGGCGGTGATCAGTGATTTTTAGCAGGACTGCGATATTGCGGCAGACAGATTGGACATGTTTGACACTTTTTTGGGACTGGTGAAATTTATACAGCGATCAGTGCTAAAAATAGCCACTGATTACTGTATAAATGTCACTGGCAGGGAAGGGGTTAACACTAGGGGGTGATCAAGGGGTTCCCTAGGGAGGTGTTTCTAACTGTAGGGGGAGGGTAGTGACTAGAGGAGGAGAGAGATCGCTGTTCCTAATCACTAGGAACAGCAGATCTGTCTCTCCTCCCCTGACAGAACGGAGATCTGTCTGTTTACATTGACAGATCCCGGTTCTGTCTCTTTCAGGAGCGATCGCGGGTGGCCGGTAGACATTGTTGCCGCCGGCCACGTGTATCGGCTCTGGTGTTCTGCCCCCTTGAGCTTTTAAAGTGGCCAACGTACAATGATGGCAATTTGCTCAGAAGAGCCAAACTGCCACAGTACAACTGCGGCAGCTGGTCTTAAAGTGGTTAAGGTACACACTGTAATAATCACTAACTTTTTACTAATACAGTGGAAAATTATACATATTTAACTTAATAACTTAATTAATATAAAGGTTTTAGACATTGCTATAATGTGTGTGTATATATATATATATATATATATATTTTATTTTATTTTTTTTTTATTTTTTTGTATTACCTTTCCACTTTTTGGGGTTATACAGACATTTCAGGGGTCCTCCTTCGCCTTTTTGTTATGAGGCTTCTGAAGTTATTTCCAGTGCTTCTTTATGTATAGATACATAACATATTATCCATTTTCAAAGCATTGTATTATGCATTCTGTGTGTATCTAGACCTGATTCTCTTCAGTACCTTTGACTCTATCTAGGAGAATACTGAGGAGATGAATTGTAGACATATCCAAGTGCTTATGTTGTAGTTGACAAATAAATTGTGGAAAATCTAATTGCATCCTGGCAGCCAAAGTGTTTTTCAGTTTCACATGTGTAACTAAGTGATGTCGTGAATGCAGTAAAGGAATACAAAACGCAAAACACTGTAAATGTTCATGCTATTGGGAATGTGCCCAGTTATGTGTTTCCAAAAGAAGCTGTAAAATGTGTGTATAGGGTAGAAGATAAAAACAGTGATATTATACTATTTATGTATTTAAGATGTGGCTTTCCTTTAGAAAGAAGTATGTGTCTTTTCAATAGGTCACTTGGCTAAAAAGTCAGATGTCTTCATGGATTTTTAAATTCAATTATTAATAACAGACTTGAATATTCAGACACTTGTTACATTTTTTATAGCAATGTAATTATGGCGAATGCTGAAATTGATGACCATTAACTTCAAGGCATTTTTATACTCTAACAATAACTGGAAGTGAAACCCATGTAATCTGTCTCAGATTCTTTAATGAATTTCTGCAATATTATATAGACTCCTTATTCCCATTTGGCTTAGTAAATATTAGCATAAAATGTTAGCTATTTATACAGTATGTTTCTATTCACACTATATATACAGTATATACATATATATATTTCAGATATAGAGGATACATATATAGAAGAACTATGTTTAACTGCTTGCCGACCAGCCGCCGCAGTTTTACTGAGGCAGAATGGCACAGCTGGGCGAAACAACATTACCTTATGTCGCTTCGCCTTTTGGCCGCTAAGGGCGTGCGCCCGCAGTATGTGCCCGGAGCCGATGCGAGTGCCCAGCAGGCGTGATGACTGCCTGGCACCCGCGATCGCTTGTGACAGAGCGAGAACCGTGGTGTGTGCGTGTAAACACACAAATTCCGGTTCTCTCAGGGGAGAGGAGGCAGATCGTGTGCTCATACAAAGTATGAATACTGATCCCTCTCTTCCCCTAGTCACACACACTAGGTAACACAGTTAGCCCCTTGATCCCCCCTAGTGTTAACCCCTTCCCTACCAGTGACATTTATACAGTAGTGCATTTTTATAGCACTGATCGCTCTATAATTGTCAGTGGTCCCAAAAATATGTCAAAAGTGTCCAATTTGTCCGCAGCATTATCGCAGTCAATTTTTTTTTTTTTTTTTTTTTAACAAAAATGTGGGTATTGCTTCCTTTGTGTGAAATCCCTGATGTTCCTGCCAGTCCCTCTGCTTTCCTATTAAAACTGACCATGCTAGGCATGAGAGCACAGCATGTTCAGTTCTCTAGCCTGCTTTCCTCCAATGATTGGACTTGTCCTGACATGCACCCCCCTGCACAGCCTTTTACTGGGAAGACCAGTGTACTGTTGATTCTCCTCCCCCTGGCTCTTAAGCAGCTGAGAACAGAAGGAATGTGATAACTTGTAAAAAAAGGTATTGATGACATTTTTTTTATTCTATACACAAATGTTTTGCCTTGTATTTCAATTTTAAACATAATGCGTTGTTTTACATGGTGATCATTTACAATCACTTTAAATTACGCTGGGCATAATTTAACCCGAAAGAGGGCCAGTGCTTGATAATAGAATATTAAGTCTGGGGGGGGGGACAGTGCATTTTGTTTGCTTTATCAAGAATATGAATATTTTTTAACTAATACTTAATATCACTGTGCAGTGTAGAAGTTAATTGTCAAAGACTTTTGCATGTGTTTAACATTTTACTGACTCCATTTTTACATTCAATAGCATTACGTATGTTGTTAAGGTGTTATGCATATTTTTAACAACACAAGTTGCAGTTTAAAAAAAGTCTGATGCATATATCCACAAAACGAATTAGGTGCACTCATTGCATGTTGTTTGGGTGAGTGTTTTAATGTCAAATTGTGACCCATTGAAGTAATAAAGTGATTTATTCCTACTCTAAACCTTTTTGTGTTCTTCCTTAATCCAGAGACTGCAAAATCTGTTCAGTAATGTCAGTTTAGTATAATATGAGAGGTTTCTGTGGTCAGATAAGAAGATTCTTTGGGGATTGCTCATGCTGTTACACAAATCATTGGCTAGATCTGCAAAATAATAAAATTTCTCCCTTCCAGGTGAATGCAGTACAGTACAAAAGTGATTTAATCTTTTTTGTGCAGTTTTAGTAAGACCTTTGATAATAATTTTCTTTACTGGGCATCAATTTAACATACTAATCAGTAACATATTTACACAGTTAAGCATGTTTTCTATAGTCAAATCCATATTAGAAAGAGCTGTAGAAAGTCTTCGGGGAAGCCCAGATGCGTAAACAAGACCACTGGGACCATTTGATTGTATAGTACTAATAGTGATTATGTACAGTAATCCATAGTTACAAGCCACACTTCACATAAGGGGAGGAGACCAGTGACACCTTTGTTTCTCTTTGCACTTTATTATTAAATCATGGCTACTACTTTTATTTATATATTTTACAGCATAATTATTTTCAATGGCTTTCTTATTCTAGCTTGAACATCCACATCTTTCGCATTTCCCTTTTAATAAATGGAGACTAGTGTGTAGTTGCAGTGGACACAAGTAGACACATGTTTCAAGTTATTATTGTAGTTGATTTTTAAAGTGGTTGTAAACTCTCCCCCACAACTTTGTCACATGTAAATCAGCATAAAAAACCCTAATGAACACTGCTTGTAGATATCTCCTTACTTGCTTCGTATTGTTGTAATCCTTTTTGTTATTTAGAATGATGTCACTGAGCATGCCCAGATCTTCCCTGATTTACGGCACACTCTGTGTACTTGTCTATCTATTATCAGGACTTCCTATGGCACACAACACTGAAATCCCAGGAGACTGCATAATCACTCAGAGCTTCCTCCTACACCCCATGTGACCATGTGACATCACATGCAGTGTAAACCAGGGCATCGGACAGCATTACTGCAGTCTTATCAGCTGAAGCTGATAAGACTGACACAGGCAAACACTAGATAATCGTCACAAGTAAATACTATGAAATAAATACACACAAATACACACTACTGTGGACTCAGAAAACAATACTTAAGATGGCACTGCCTAACCCCTGGAAACAAGTTTTTTTAAAGTTTCTTTAAACAGTAAGTAATATGCGAAATGCGATTTGGGCTGGATTACATTGGCTATAGTTTGATAATTACTTATAATAATGGACTAAATGAAAAGAAGCATCAGAGTGGGAGAGTTTACTTCCTCTTTAAGTGGCCTTTCACACTTCTTTTTATATTGCTCTTCTTATACAGATTGAACATGACATGCTTAATTTTTTTAAGCCGGTTCAGATGGCACCAAAGGTCACCGCAGTGCAACACAAAGCACAGAGACTTGAATGGAGTGTAATTTTGTACACTCTCAAAAAAAAGATCAAATGGTGAGATGCGCTGAAACACTGTCTCTCCATGTGGCATAATGGACACCAACCTGCACACTACAACATAACATTTTAGTGTGTGGTTAGTGTAAACAGCTCCTAAAGAATAACTGTACTTTTACAAGTAGTAATTAATAATGGTTACTGTATAGTTTCCCTATATGAAATGAATTTCAGCCCAAACATTTTAGTTTTGGACAGAATTGAAGAAAATAAATACTTCTGTCAAGTTTGTATTTCTATCCATTTAACCTCATTCCTGTCCATTTGATAGCTTGTCAACAAAGAACTAGAATTTAAGGGAGGGGTTAAATATCACTTCTGACAAGATGTAAAGGGAAAAATCTCAAATTGGAGCACAGGCTGCAGTTAAAAACCTTACAGGAGTTCTATTCATTCCACACTGTGCCCAAGTCTAAAGAAGAAAAGTTTAGGTTGGAGTTGGTCTTAAGTGGTAAACGATATATGTTTAAATGCCACTGCCTTTCCTGTGAGGCAATAAACAAACTAAAAACATAAATTCAATCAAAAGGCAGTCTGTTTTTGCTGTCCCACATGGTTGTCCTTGTAGAAGATCTGCAGGAGGGAACTACAATTCTGTACATACATTGCACAAACTTTCTTGTTTTAATCACACATGTAAAGAAAAATATGTGACAATATAATTGATGTCCGAGGTGATCATATAAAGAATGTAATACCACCGAGTATCCAAATATCATAAAATACATAAACTGAATCTCCAAGTGTCCATACATGAAACAATCCTTCTGTTTATTCCTAAGGCCCCATGCACACTGGACGTTTATACAGCAGCTGTTTTTGGCTTGGTACATTTTTTTCTACAGTCAATAAATTCCCCATCATGTTATCCTATGTTTCCATGCACACATAGGCTGTTATCAGCAGTTTTTGGCTGGAGCATTTTTTGGCTTTAAAAAAAACCCCAAAACTATATGATAAACGCATATAAACGTTCAAAAACGCAGCTCACCAGTGTTTTTTAACATTTTTGATCCATTGAAATAATAATAATAATAATAATAAAAAAAACACAAAAAAATGCTAACACAGAAAATGCTAAAAAATGCAAATAAACGCAAAAAACGCTATTGCACAAACGTTAAAAAACTTTGAAAAACTCACTGCAAAGCTACTGCAGTTTTTATAACATTATTTTAACGTCAAGTGTGCATGAGGCCTGATGTGTGCTCTTCCATGTGCCTAGTGGCAATACATTTGTTTAACCTAAAAGCAGACCACTTAAATTTTATAAGGAATTCAGCTGTGTCCATCCATCTCTCAAAGAAAATGGTCAGACAGATGCAAGGCATGTAACAATGATGTCAGATAGCATCAAAAATGTGTGGCTCCTCATGGATAAAAAACACAGGTTACTTAGCTAAGACAGGTAGGGAATAGGATCAGGATCATCCTGAAAGTGTTCAGTTTTGTGAATATGGTTTCATTGCAAATACATTCAATATAGAATGGCATGAATCGTTAAAAAAACAGCCAGGCTACAGCAACATCTGGTACAGAACTCTGTTGCTCCAAAAAACTAGGACAATCAGTTCATGATTCGCTTAATGGGGCTTATTCCCTAAAGGAACCATAAAATAATGTGAAACACTGCTCATCTAAAAGCAATACATTTTTTTTACAAAGCATAGATTATAACATTAAAGTGTTTGTATAAGCAGAAGGATTTTTATCTTAATGCATTCTATGCATTAAGATAAAGAGCCTTCTGTGTGCAGTAGCCCCCCTCAGCCCCCCCTAATACTTACCTGATTCCATCTCGATCCAGCGATATTGCATGAGGGACTCGACTGCCCGGGACTCTCCCTCCTCATTGGCTAAGACAGCAGCGATGTGCCATTGGCCCCCACTGCTGTCAATCAAAATCAGTGAGCCAATGAGAGAGAGGAGGCAGGACCAGGCCGTGGCTCCTTGTCTGAATGGACACAGGGAGCTGCAGCTCAGCTCGGGTACCCCATAGCAAGCTGCTTGCTGTGGGGGCATTCAACAGGAGAGAGGAGCCAAGAGTGCTAAAGAGGGACCTGAGAAGAGGAGGATCGAGACTGCTCTGTGCAAAACCATCACACAAAGCAGGTAAGTATAACATGTTTGTTATTTTTAACAAAAAAAAATAGACTTTAGTATCACTTTAATAGCAATAGGGAGATATAAGTATGTATTTCTAGTGTACTATTGGTGAGTTTGTATTTGTCCTTGTTTATACTGAATGTATTGAAATCTTCAAACACCACATTGATACTACTACAAAAAAAAGCTATTGGAGAATAAAATCAGCAATGGAAAAAAAGTGATATTTCTAAGTCATAGTGAGACTATTTATGCTCTGAGGTAGAGAAAAACAAAAGATGTAAATCTGTTTTTGCTGGGCTTAAATAACTTCTAAATTATTTACATCAAATCTTGTAGTATTGCTTCTCTAAGGGCTAGAACAGAATAAGATGTTGGCTAAAGACCTTCATCTGAAGCTATCCCTTAGAGTATACAGCTTTTAGCTTGCCATTGGATGAATCAGGGAGATTACATTGAACCTGAGCTAGAAATAGTACTGCAATTTTGAAGAAATTAAATGAGTTCAAAGCCAAAACACATCCTGCCGCTGGCTATGAGGAAAGAGAAAAATGTATCTAGTGTTGTGCAAAAATTGGCACACAAAAGAAGACAATGAGCTGTCAGAAGAACAGCAGTAGATATTCTGTCTAGAGATTGTACACCCACCTTCTACATGGACTGAACCTAAATTGCTATTCATTCACTATATTCTGTTCACAAAATCAGAACATCACAAAAGTATTCTAGTTCAATGAACATCTTCTGTCTTTTAAGCTACAGCATAAGTTATCTGTGGGTGAGGTTATGTTAGATGATTGGATATAATAGTCATTTATACTGCAGTTATATTTTAAGTTGGTTGTAAACCTCAGACATGAAATATGAAAAAGAGCACGTCATTCTATACTGTGTAATTGCCTAAAAGCACTGAGTGTCATTTCTCTCTGCTGCCTGGTTCCTCAATTATCAGCATGAGTCAAATCTGGCAGCTTTTACCTATAGTTAAACAGGTGATGGGAAGGGATCCCTAGCACTCATTATCACAGCTGTGCTTGTTCTCCGCACTGTGTGTCCCACCAATCAGGGTACAAAGCAGCTGGCTCTCTGAAGACTTCAAATCCCTGCCCTCTGCTCCTAGATCGAAGAAGGGGGGGTGTCCCTTCCCACCAATTAGGGTACAAAGCAGCTGGCTCTCTGAAGACTTCAAATCCCTGCCCTCTGTTCCTAGATCAAAGAAGGAGGGGGGGTGTCCCTTCCCACCAATTAGGGCACAAAGCAGCTGGCTCTCTGAAGACTTCAAATCCCGCCCTCTGCTCCTAGATCGAAGAAGAAATACTTTCTTCTTTGAGTTTTCAGATTGATCTACAGAAGAAATGGCTGCAGATACTCAGCTACAACTTATTAAGGCACATCTGTTTCATCTCTGTGTATCACCTAATGCTAGTCTCTTTTGGGTGTGTGTATGGGTTCACAACCCCTTTAAGTCATTTTAGCAAAGATGTGGAGACACCTGCCCTTTGTGATCAACAGTGAATGAGATGTGTTATGTACAGTAGATAAAAGTGACAAATGCTAAGCAGTGCTAGGTGAAGATAACAATTTAATTTACAAATTATTACTTGTTACGTGACATTTTAAAGTAAAAGTCAAGGGTATTGTAGTCATTCTCCTTGATAAATCTATAGGGGGTGAGCATTGATGACACTACACCAGCCATTCTCAACCAGGGTTCAGTGGAACCCTGGGGTTCCTCCAGAGGTTCCTTGAGCTGTGGCTGATGAACCACCTATTTGATGATGTCTACAGAGTTCAAGGTTCAGCACCACTTAGCAAAGCCAGCAGCATGACCCCAAATATCTTTTTAGCTGTCCTTAAGGGTGGCATTCTGAACACCACTTTAAGGGGGGCATTCTTCCTATTGACCACCAATGTAAGGAGCATTGTTCTTATTGAGCCCTGATGATTTGGTTTTAGGAAGGGTTCCTTGAGACATGAAAAATATTTTTGGGGTTCCTCTACGGTTAAAAGGTTGAGAAAGCCTGCCCTACACTATTCAGTGTGCACAATTATAATGCTGTAGCCCAAGATAAGGTTTGAAGAACAATAGAACGAGGTCACAATAAAGCAACAATTCATCTTATAAATTATGCTATACCAGAAAAATATATATTTTGCAAGCTTTTGCAAAAAGTACCAGTTGTTCTAATTATGTAACTCCATTCACAAAATGTGTATGTTTTCTTTTTTCCTACATTGGTTCCCAGTCTCTCCCATTCCTCCAGGGAGCCCAGGACGGTGGAAAGTGGTCGGGACTGCTACCCACAGAAGAGATCTACAAATGCTGCAGGAAGCAATTGGAATTTGTCACTTCCAATTTCAGAGCCATCATTTCCTGGCTGTTACATCCAGGGAAGCATCTAACCAAGCACTATCTGTGTTTGGTTTGTTACTTTGGAGGGTAGGGGAGACATCAGGGGTCTAATAGACTCCTGATGTCTAATAGGGTTCTAATAGACCCCTGACGTCTCCATAAAATGTACTTGGCCTGCTTTTAAAACAAATGTAAAAGCACTCCTCCCCCACGCATATATGCCAATGGCAAAGCGCACATAAGTCCAATATGCATATGGTGATTGCACCACACATGTGAGGTATCACCATGAACTTGGGAGTGAGAGCAAAAATAATTCAAGGGCCATAATTAAAATACTAAAGTGATAACCTGTGAAGGCGATTTTAATGTGTTACCTATGGGCAGTTTTAAAGTGATTGTAAAGCTCCATTCTTTTTTTCTTTTAAATAACAAACATGCCTATACTTACCTGCTCTGTGCAGGGGTTATGAACAGAGTGGCCCTGATCTTCCTTTTCTGCGGTCCCCTGGCGGCGCTCCTTACTTCTCTTCTCGAGTGCCCCCACAGAGAGCCGATTTACATGGGGGCACTCATGAGGGCACGCTCCCAAGTCCTGCTTTACGCCCATTGCCACAGACAGCAGGACTTGGCCCCACCCCTCGCCTCCCGTGTCAATGGCTCCTGCTGCTATCAATCTATCCAATAAGGACCTGAGACAGTGGCTGGAGCTGCTGTGTTTGTCCCCGTTGCTGGGACGATTAGGTTCAGGTAAGAAAAGGGGGGGTGCTGCAGTACAAAAGGTTTTTCACCTTAATGCATTGAATGCATTAAGGTGAAAAAATGTGAGGGTTTACAACCACTTTAAATACCTTTGTTTGTCACTAATTCATAGGTGTGCACAATTTTAAATCTTGACATGATGACATCTATTTACTTGACACAACATATTTTATGCTTTACCAAAAATTGAGTATTATATTGTATTTGCTTGCACTAAAATTGATTTAAGGGTATTCTTTTCCTAGCCACTGTTTTATTTGCCAGGGCTTCTACAGTAAATATTCATTATTTGGGGGTTCTAAGTAATTTTCTCCCACAGTACTATTGTGTTCTGCCGCTGGGATGGGGGAGGGGGCGGGTGCAAGGAGCCTTCCTTGCTGGGAGAACACAATGACTATTGCTAGGGGATATAGCTGCCAGCTGTAATCATATGAAAAAAAAATCTGACAGGCTTCTATCCCATACATAAATCGAATCTCGGCCGATCCCTTGTAAATATCGATCCATGTATGGCCGGTTTTTGAAAAAGCTATGATTAGGGCCAATATGGCTTAAACATGTTCACTGTGTTTTGTTAACAAACCTGTGTGAATATTTATAATACTTTTTTTCTAAGGACTAGCACCACATGCAGATCTTACCTTACATACTGTTGTATCATGTATGGAGCAAACATGGGCAAAATATTAGCACTTTATGAATAGTGTGGACAACAGTAGTGTATAAGCATCAGACAAGTGCCTTAAAGTGGTAAATGACAATGATAATTAGGCCCCAAAGTCAAGTATTCACGAAAATAGAAACCTTCCTAAGATTGAGTATCTGCTAAATGTGTTAGGTTGGTTTCATATGTACTTTAAATATCATATTTTACATTTTAAATGTATTATAAACTTTGTCTTTTATTTAGAAGCCTGTATTTACTATGGAGAGACAAGGCAGTATAGGCTTGTTTTGTGTTGATGGATACCCCCTCAAATCAGCTTAATCTTCCTGCTAACAGAAATAAATCTTTTATTCAGCTTCATGTTCCTTCCTCCCCTCTTCTATTTAGTCACTGGATGTTTCCTTCTCCTAGGGGTAAGGTCTACAAATCAAACATAATCATAAATCCACAAGGATTGCTGGAAGACTGCATGGCGTGATGTCTTGCCTATGTGCACAGTATATAATTCAACAGATAATGCAATTTAGCAGGAAGACCCTTACTGACACATCAGTCTAGATAGATAGATAGATAGCTAGATAGATAGATAGATAGATAGATAGATAGATAGATAGATAGATAGATAGATAGAATGTATATTGGCCTACACTTTAGAACAAAAGACTGATGCAAAAAAATACAAATTACCTGTGTTCTGAAAAAAAGTCATATCAATATTAATGCAAGGGCTCATATAGTGTTTATTGCATGCCCAGTTAGAAAAAGGCAAACATGAAAGCGTAAGACTACAGCATTTGTAAATAGTTATTACACAAAATAAGTCCCTTATCTCAGAAAAGTGTATTGGGACTGGTAATATTGAAAAGCAAGAATGAGAATATGAGGCAGTTATAGCAAAAAATATTTTAATTCTAAATTCCCTGTTTTGAAAAGCCATCTCTATTGCTTACACCTGGGTTTGGCACAATTAATTATCTCACCTTTGAATCCAAAAATAATCGCATAAAGTATTTTTAAATGTATATGTATTTCAGCTACTGTTGTAAATGTGATATGTTGATATTGTATACATCAACATTTTGTGTGTCAAATTTGTCATTTTAGATATAATGTTTACAGGAAATGTGCTTTTTTTTTTCTATTTTGTCTATCAGTCTGTATTACGAGGGGTAATATATGGAAAGATGTACAGAAAGAGTTTCTGTCTTTCTTTCTTCAACCCTTAAAGTGGAGTGCCAACAAAAAAAAAAAAATTTAAAGTCAGCAGCTACAAATACTGCAGCTGCTGACTTTTAATAATCGGACACTTACCTGTCCCAGGGTCCAGGGATGCGGGGGAACGAGACCCCCCCCCTCGTTCCCCGCTCCACTCGCGGCGCCAGCATTCTTAATGTGGGAACCCGGCTGTGGCTTCACAGCCAGGCACCCACTGCGCATGCGCGAGCGGCGCCGTGCGCCGTGATTCGACGCTCACTCATCTGGGACACATGACAGGTCCCAGATGACTGTGCGGTGTCTACAGGAAGTGACGTTTAGCCCGGGCAATGAAGGTGGCAGACTACGAGGGACCCCCTAGCAACAGGCATTTAGAGGTGAGTAAAATTATTTTTTTTTTCCAATTATTTTTTTTTTATTTTTTTTCTGATTTTTAAGCCACATTTTTTTTGTCCGCAACCCCACTTTAAATGAAAAACGTAAAAAAAAATTAACAAATACCTAGCCAACATATAATGAGTATATCAGCCATTTTCTAAACTACAAGTCCCAATTCTAAGTATAAGAGAAATCTAGAGAAATCTAACATAACAATTAGACAAAATTGTATTATTCTTTTTTCTTAACAAACCTTTTCAGTGGCTAACAACCAGTAAACAAGGTAAATATATGCAGACAGAAAATAAGCCAAGTAGGAACTGATGATAACAGTGTGTGAATGTAAATAGATTTCCCAAAGGACAATATATTTTTTGCTTGCATATTATTAACGTTTACCTGTTTTAGCTGATTTAAACATGCTAACATTACTTTATGAATAACTTGGCTCACTTTTGCTTGCTGCTTAGATGTGACCTTTATATAGTTATTTTTACCTTTTAGCTGATTTTGTTCAAATATGGCTAAATGCCTGCAGTTGTCATATGTCAGTGTACCACATATGCACTGGTAATGTGTCAACTATCATCACCCTTAACAGGATAACTGTATGGCTTACCATCGTCCCCCTATATTCATTATAAAAACACCTCTCTGTCAAGCCTTTAAAATTATTTATTTATAGTGTGCCCTAATAATTATGTAACTGTAGTTCAAACTGTCTCTTATTTCGCAGGACTGGCCTCTTTTTCTGGTCTAATGTATATATCGCTATACCAATTTACTATTTGAGTACCTAAGTGTTAACCTACACTAAAACTTGTATTACCCTCTAAATGATTGTATTTCGTAAAAGTGAAAAAAGCACTATATCAAGTTTGGAATTATATCTTTTCTGAACTTTGATGTTGAACTTGATTGGTCTGTAAGTCGTTAATAGATAAATCATACATTTCTGTTTAGGATGGCCATTCAGTTTGCAGTAATCCACATGCTAGATGTAATTCCAGCTACATCACTAATCTAGTCTCAAAATACCAACCAAATCACTCTTTTCATAACTCCCAAGACCTCCTGATCTCTTGTCATCTCCTCCCATGCTCACCTTCATGACTTCCCCTGAGTCTCCTCTATCCTCTGGAACTCCCTACCCCAATGTCCAATCATTTCCTACTCTGTCCACTTTTAGGCTATCTATGAAAACCCTTCTCTTTAATGAAGCCTGTCCTGCCTGACATTTCTAGAATTCAACCCTTAAACAACACCACAAAGTTAATAAGTCATGTATTTGACATGTTGGGTATCTACAACTTTATCCTTTATATTTTACCATATTTTACCTAAAATATATTGATTTGTGTGTACTAAAATAACTTTAGTGTAGTTTTTACTGAAAATGTGTACTTGATAAACCATTGCGCTACTATCAAGTGACATAAAAATGGGCATACCCCACTTTTAAGTACGCAATGGGGTTTATTTACTAAAGCTGGAAAGTGCAAAATCAGGCTCACTTCTGCATATAAACCAATGATTTTCCAGGTTTGTATTACCAAAGCTTAATTGAACAAGCCAAGGTTAGAAGCTCATTGGTTTCTATGCAGAAGTGAGCCTGATTTTTCAGTTTCCAGCTTTAGTAAATAAACCCCATTGTGTACTTAAAAGTGGGGTATGCCTGTATTACTTTTTTTATTCTTTCATGGTCTCTGCTTTTAGAAAATATATTTTATATATGTGTGAATGTATATATAATTTGCACTTGATAAACAGTTGCACCAGTATCAGGTGACATAAAAATGGGAACATCCACCGTTTTATTCTCTAGGGTCCCTGATTGTAAAATATCTATAATGTTTGAGGTTAACTAATCTTCAGGCCTTAAATGATAAGTTTTACAATGTATACTACAACAACAAAAAAGATCTGGCAATGAAAGGGTTAAACTCAAACTAGTAAACTGCTGGTTGCTGCAGGGTTTGTTCATTCTGTAACACATGGCAATGTTCATGGCACTAATGTGTGTTAACTTGCCATTTTAAAGGCTCTGTGCTGAGTTTTGAAATAATCTCCTAAATGGGACCCAAAGAACATCCAAACTGGGGTTAATCAGATGCACCACTTAGACGAGTATGTTCCCAATTTGTACATTACCCTGCATTTGTCTACATTAAAAATATAAAGTAAAACAACTAGTGTAAATGAACCCAAAAACACCATAAATAAATTTCAACATGAGTCAAAATTTAAAAAAGGAAAGAATATAGAAGTAAATATAAATTGCACTGAAGCAAACTGTTTCATGGTTTAATACAATTATAAGGATGTTATCAGGATTTTAATTTTGACATAAAGTCCTTATTGTTCCTCTATTCGAAATATATTATTATTAACCTTTACCAAGTGCCTGCAAGAGCTGTTTGAAGTCCACATTAAGATTAGATAATGTTTAATTATTCTGCAACCTGGTTTATTTTCATCATCTCCTGTTGTCTTCAGTAAGTTGCAGTTGTAAATCAAACCTGAGCTTAAAATATGTAATGATATTGCAAAGCAGAGGAAATGATTTATGAAATATGTTATAGCACTTTATCAGAATCATATAAAGTTCAGCAAGAAGTACAAGCAAAATGACTTTCCTTGGAGGAGACAAATTGATTTTCTTTAACCCTCAGTCATTGCTTCCTTGTTTTCACCTGTAAAGAGCTTGTAGTAGTGTGTTTGGGTGCATGTGTTTACACCCATATTGCCTAAGGAGGACATTGTAAGATGTTGTTGTGGTCACTGCAATTTGTCCACAGAGTGTACATATTACTGTAGATCAGTGATGGTCAACTTGGTAAATATTGAGGACCCCACAGCAGTGCCTGTACTTAAATTACAGGTAAATTGTTAGCATGATATTAAGATAAAATCTAATTAGGATACATAAATGAAAATGAATAGGGTGGGGACATTTGATTGCTAAAGTTTGAATGGTGTTACACTTGCTTAAAGTGGTTCTAAAGGCTCAAGGTTTTTTACCTTCATGCATTCTCTGCATGAAGGTAAAACACCTTCTGTGTACAGAAGCTCCCCCAGCCCCCCTCATATTTACTTGAGCCTGATCTTCCTCCAGAGATGTGCACGAGAACCTCAGTTTATTGGCTGAGACAGCAGCAGAAGCCATTGGCTCCCACTGCTGTCAATCCCTGGCAGCGAGCCAGTGAGGAGAGCAAGGGGACGGGCCAAGCTGTGGCTCTGTGTGTGAATTGACACGCAGAGCAGCAGCTCAGGAGCGAGCCTGCCTGGGTACTCCCTTTGCAAGCTGCTTGCTCTGGGGGAACTTGGCAGAAGGGTTTGCCAGGGACGTTGGCGGGGGATCAGAGAAGCAGAGGACTGGGGCTGCTGTGTGCAAAACTGCTGCACAGAGCAGTTAAGTATGTTTGTTATTTTAAAAAATTTGCCTTTAATATTGCTTAAATATACTTTTGCACAGTAAATACACATGACATCCACAACATGTTTTAATTTTTAATGGACTTTAATTTTTTTTTTGGGGGGGGGGGGGGGGGGGGGGGGGGGACTAGATCTGGTCAGTGGCATGCTGATCCAGACTCCATGCAGCTCTGCAGCAACAGATAACTTTTAATAGAGATCTGTTGCTGGTTTGCTTAGCTTTGTTTTAGCTACCATATTGGCAAGAAGTGCCCTGATGTCACATGTGATGATGTAAACAGCACTGAACTCTAATGGAAACTGCTGACTCCATATACTACAACACATACTAATGAGGTACAACACATTGTGGTGACCTGTCTCAAGTCCAGTTGTTGGTGTGCTGTATTAACACAATGCCCTTTACTGTGCATCAGCTTGCATGCAATAATGGAGTGCAAAGATGAAAAGGGAACCTAATGCACAAAATAGTTCTGCATTCATAGCCAGAAAGTGTGTAGTTTAAGTGGTACTCTTCTGCCGCGTACACACGATCGGACATTCCGACAACAAAATCCAATGGTTTTTTTCTGACGGATGTTGGCTCAAACTTGTCTTGCATACACACAGTCACACAAAGTTGGTTGGAAATTCCGAACGTTAAGAACGCGGTGACGTACAACACGTACAACGAGCTGAGAAAAATGAAGTTCAATAACCAGTGCTGCTCTTCTGCTTGATTCTGAGCATGCGTGGCACTTTGTGCGTCGGAATTGTCTACACACGATCGGAATTTACAAGAACGGATTTTGTTGTCGGAAAATTTGAGAAACAGATCTCAAATTTTGTGCGACGGAAATTCTGATGGAACCTACACATGGTCGGAATTTCCGACAACAAGCTCTGATCGCACATTTGCCGTCGGAAAGTCCAACCATGTGTACCCGGCATAAAACTTGAGTTATTAAAGATGCAAATGTTTGGGCTAACTCAGATTCTTTCATTAGGCTTTATACATTTCACAATCATTATTGTAAATGTGTACTTGTAGTTGTCAATCAAATTAATCTTAAATTGTCATTAAACCCACATCATTAAAATCTGTAAATACTGTATTGCATGCTGTTCATACCCATTCAGTCACTATGGGATTTGTTTTCTGTATTCTACAAAAAACATGGTTGATCCTGCTGTTCTCTATCCCTCCCTCCTGTCCATGTTCCTACTGCACTTGGGGATTCTGCAGAGCAGATGTTAGCAGCCAGTGCACATGCTCAGTTTTCAGTGTTTTTTCTATGCTGAGCATTTCCTCCTTGATCACATCTGAACCGCCCATGTGACTATAGAGTCACACATGTAGGCGTGTACACTCTGGTAAATGACAGTCCACTCCCTCCCTCCTCCTGCATGCCCACTAACCAGCTAAACACAATGGGAATGGGATATTACATCTTGATTGATGGAGGAGTCACCCCCCTCTTATTTTAAGCACATACACACAATAGACACAGGCTGGAGGGGAGCGACACAGCCTGTGATTGGCAGGAATGCACTCACACAATGTTATTGTCAAAAATAAAGATTTGATTTCAAATATATATTCGTATTACAATTTAAAACAGTTTATTGATAGTAACTTATTTTTCCTCTGTATTCCGAAGGGCATTTTTTTGTGGGGGGTGGGGGGGGGTTTGAACATGTGACCAGCAGCAGAGGACTAGAAGCTCCTCCTACCACTGTTTCACTGCAGACAGATTGGGGAAGAGCTGGGTCATGTGACAGCTGTAAAAAAAGTTTTCCTTTTTTTTTAAATAATGACAGTGCCATCATCCATATACAGAAAGAGAAGGGATACTGTACAATAACTACTTGCCGACCAGCCGCCGCTGTGGTAGGTTGGCACCCCTGCGCAAATCATCGTAGCTGTATGGGGGCTATAGGGCTGCGCAACCCTGGAGCCGATGCGTGTGTCCGGTGGCCACCATGTCCGCCGGTCACCCGCGATCACTCCTCATGGAGCCAGAATGGGGATCTGTCAATGTAAACAGACAGATCCCCTTTCTGACGGGGGAGTAGAGAAAGATCTGTTCCTAGTGATCAGGAACAGCGATCTCTCGCCTCATTCAGTCAGTACACTGTCCCCACAGTTAGACACACCTCCCAAAAAACACATTTAAACCATTGATCGCCCCCTAGTGTTAACCCCTTCACTGCCAGTGCCATTTATACAGTAATCAGTGGCTATTTTATAGCTCTGATCGCTGCATAAATGTCACTGGTCCCAAAAAAGTGTCCGATATGTCCACCGTAATGTCGCAGTCTCGCAAAAAATCACCGCCAGTAACAAAAAAATAATTAAAAAAGCCATAAATATATCCCCTATTTTATAGACGCTATAACTTTTGTGCAAACCAATCAATATACACTTTTTGTGATTTTTTTTTAACCAAAAATATGTAGAAGAATACATGTTGGCCTAAACTGAAGAAGAATGATTTTTTGGGGATATTTATTATAGCAAAACAGTTAAAAATATTGTATTTTTTAAAACATTGTCGCTGTTTTTTTGTTTATAGCGCAAACAATAAAAACCACAGAGGTGATCAAATATCACCAAATGAAAGGAGGCTGACTTCTCTCACAGTTGGGAGCTGGAACAGCTTGTTTGGAAGCCTCTACTGCTTGTCGCATATGTACTCTGATTCTGGGGTTCTGCTGCCACGTTTTCTGGTAGGGATTGGGCTCAGCACACTAGCAGCCTCTCTGCTGCTAGACAGGGCTGTGTTGTTGAGCAGAGCTGTGTAAATCTTGAGACTGGGTGCACAGAAATGCACATTCTTTGACAGGTAAAACAGATCTTATATATGTAATTAATCTGTGTATGTAGCTGGTTGCCTGAAGTTCAGCTTTCATGTATCCAATTGTATCCTCGGGATCTGAATATCACAGGAATAGCTTAGTGCAGTTCCACAGCCTAATCATAATGTAACTAAGTGACTTAAGGGTGATCTCTTCTAACTAGCTTAACTAGTCAACCATAAATTAATTAAAGTTCATTCACAAACCCCTAGTGCCCCCTATGGCACAAGGAGCACATGGTAGGCCCTTTAATGATAACTCGTTCAGACGACACTAGCAAATTAATCATGACATTTTACTTTTATGACAAGCTCAGGGTTCCCAGGTCTATATAAAGTGTGCAAATGGCTCTGCAACTGCTTACAGATGTGACTATCTTTACAACACAAGAAAATAGCTCCACATTTTAAGAGAACAAGGAAATCCAGTACTAAATGGACATACTTCCTCGAATAATCTAGGAATAAAAAGCACCTGGCTAACTGCAGTCAGATTTTTTTTTCATAACACTGTGATGAAATGTGCTACTTAGAAGATTAAGATTTGAAAAATAGAACATTGTTTTTATTGATCATGCAATGTCTTTCATATTAATAAGAAAAAAGCAATTGGGTTGACAAAGAAAATCATACATTGAGCTAATAGCAAGAAAAAAATCTGTGCAAATGCGAGTGCAGATATGACGTGGCACAGCAAATCCTGCAATAATGAGCCTTTCAAACTGCAGATGTGACAGCGTAAGCCATTTTCATATGATTGCAGTACAAAGGAGTTTGGATAGAAAGCTATTAAAAGAACCTGCTTCTGCTACCAAACGTGAAACCATACTCTGTTTTTTTTTTTCTTTCATTTTTATGTATTGAGTTTGTCTCCTCTGGACCCTTGAAAACAAAAACAGAAATCTTTACCAGTTACATATTTTGGTGATTAGAAAGTAAAACCCAGCAAGAAGGTATTGATTGATAGTTTTATTTTTACAGTGATGTATATTGATAGGCCCTCTAGTGGACAAAACAGGTTAAGCAGTTGTAAATATTTAAGCTGTTGTCGAGTCATTAGTTTCTTGAATGTATGCAAAAAATTATGTTATACTTTATTGGGTAAAGTATACATTTCCCACTTCTGTTGCTGTTTTCATGTAATACTTGCAAGCCTACTAGATTCAGCTCTGCGTTAAGTACATATTGAATCTCATTTACTAAGACAAAGGAACCAGAGCAGGGATAAATCATTAGAACATGCTTGCATTTGGGGTTTGGCATATATGCATAGATGCCTGCATGTATAGTGATCATGTCCCCATATTTAATAGATCCTATGCTGAAGTTCAATATTCATGCTATTTTCCTAGGTTACCATGCATATTGAACATCCAAAAAATGGTCTATTGCGGCTTATGTCTATATAAAGTAATGTTAATTCTAATGCCCCATACACACGATTGGAAATTCCACCAGCAAAAGTCCGATGAGAGCTTTTGGTCGAAAAATCCGCCTGTGTGTATGCTCCATTGGACTTTTGCTGGCAGAATTCCCACCAGCAAAAGATTGAGAGCATGTTCTCTATTTTTCGGTTGGAAAAAGTTCAGATCCGAAATTCCGATCGTCTGTACAAATTCTGACACGCAAAATTCCTACGCATGCTCGGAAACAATCCAACGCATGCTCGGAAGCATTGAACTTCATTTTCTCGGCTCGTCGTAGTGTTGTACGTCACTGCGTTTTTGGCGGTCGAAAGTTCAGAGAACTTTTGTGTGACCGTGTGTATGCAAGCCAAGCTTGAGCGGAATTCCATCGGAAAAAACATCCACGTTTTTTTCCGACGGAAAATCCGCTCGTGTGTACGTGGCATTATTCTGAAAAATAACCCAATTAGTTTAACCACTTCTCTTCCATGCCAATTTTGATATTTTTCACATACATGTTAAAGTCAGTTTTTTTTTGCTAGAAAATCACTTAGAACCACCAAAAACTATATATTTTTTAAAAGCAGAGGCCCTGGAGAATAAAATGGGGGTTGTTACACTTTTTTTATGTTGCACAATGTTTGTGCAACCATTTATCAATTGTAAATTTCAGGGGAAAATTTTAGTGCACACAAACACAATACAATACACAATTTTTAGTAAAATATAAAAGATGATGTTGTGCCATGTAAATAGATACTAAATATGCCAAAATGTAAAATTTCTCATGCATTGAAAGCATGACAAACTATTGTACCTAAAAATCTCCATAGTCGACACTTTGAATGCCTTTGCAGGCTACCAATTTAGAGTTAAATGTGAGCTCTGTTGCAAGAATCATTATTAGAATTATACAAGAATCACTTTGATGTTTGTGGTGATACCTCACGTGTGATGTAATCACTGTTTACATATGTGTGCAGGACCTACCTGTACATTCACATTTGCATGTGACCAGGAGGGGACGGGGGTGCTTTAAACATTTTTTTTTTTTTCGTTCAACTTTATTGCTATCACAAGGGATAAACAAAATCCCTTGTGATGGCCTGGGCAGTAACAAGTCCTTTTATGGATAGATTTGGTATCTATTAGACCCCTGGTCCCTCCTCTGTCCTCCAAGGCAGCTGATCAAGGAGAACAGTTTGATCAGTTGCTTCACTGGCACGTATTGGCCAGGTAAAAAAAAACATTGAAACTGGAAGTGACAAAATCCTCATCACTTCTGACTTCCCCCATTTTTTTACCCCATTTTGCAAGGTAAAATGTTAATTGTGCGTGTTTGTATGTGTATATATTTTTTTTTTCAGGATGGCATGACTGCTGCATAAGGGGCTTGGAGAGGTGGGGGTGGAGACTGCAGAAAGGTGTGTCAGCAGGAAGCAGAAAAACAGCAGTAAGCTGATCTTCTCTATGTGCACTTGAGGCAGTTTTTTTATCACACAGAATCAAAAACATTTTGAAAAATGATTTCAGGTATCCCACTGCTAAATGGGCATATGCTCAGACTCTGGAGTGTACGGTTCAAACAAACTTGTGCTGAATCCCGCAAATGTATGCTGTGGCCTGTGAGAGCACATCATAGGTGCTTAGTAAATCGGTGAACATATCATTTGCTTATTTGTGCAAAATCAATGCATCAGTATATGCCATATATCATTTAGTAAGTTAGCCCATTTTGTCATTGTCATTTCTGTCTGTTCCCTTGTTCCTCTGCACCTCTGCTATCTACATGAGTCACTTCTGACATGTTTACCTGACACCAAGGGGTAAAAAGGGGTAAAAAGGTGATGAGCGAGGAGCGCTCTAGCACATTGCATGTGATTGACAGCCTCAGCTCTGTACTATATGAAGGGGGGTATGTCCCTTCCCTCCAATAAGCTCTCACTGAGCTCTGCAGATTGTAACTTCAGCCCCCCCTGCTTTCTGAAGGCTCAGACAAGCTGTGTAAATGCAGGACTTCAAATGGATATAGGGGAAAAATTATGCAGATAAACAGGTACAAATTATGTAGGAGGATTTGTTTCATGTCTGTGTATCACCTGAGGCTATTCATTTCACTGGGTATATGTAGGGGTTTACAATCACTTTAAAGAAGTCTGATGCAGAGTGGTTAAAATGAGTTTTGCATTTTTTTTCTATTTGCCATCCCCTCTCTTATTCTTCTTTCCTCTTTATTTTGCTCTTTGTTTATATTTAGAGATTAACATAACTTATACTTTGCTCATACCAAGATGATTTAATAACATATAATGTATTTTTGTAAGGTCATCCCCCTGTCCCCATCAGCTTATTAATGATACAACACCATTTTTGAAAAAACAAAAACAAAAAAAACTAATCAGCAATTAATAGCTGTAAATAGGAAATGTTTTAATTGTGCCAAACTCTTCCAACGTATCTTGGTGATTGACAGTACAAATTTTGTAAAATGGGAAACTCTCATTCCATCATGGATGGGGAGCCTTGTTTCTTGATTTAAACTTACTCATTATGACATGCTGAGCTGTAGCTACACAAAAGAGCTAAGATTCAAATCCCTGCATGTATGGATGCCATGGGGAGAGCATACAAATGATTGCATTTAAAGAAACAATTTTATTTCTTACATTTCAATGGGGTTATGTGGCCATTTCTTTCTAAAAATTGATTGCCACAGTTCTTTATTGTGAACTTGTTTTTTTTTTTTTTACTTTTAAAAGTAAAAGTTTTTCCTTAAGCAAACACCACAAAATAAATGTGGTTACCGTTATTATACAGAAAAGTCAATTTGCTTTAGGCCTCTTTTCACATGGGTGTTCCATCTGTCCATTTTGGAAAATGGACAGCAATGCATTCCTGTGGGCAAACGGATTTACACAGACATCGGTTTACATCAGTTTTTCATCCGCTTCCATTCAGGTATGTTTTTTTAAACAGAGTCTGCATTTTTCGTATATTTAAAAAACAGAAGCAGACAAAAAATGGATGTAAACAGATGAAAAACTGATGTAAATGGAATCCGTTTTTTTCTTCAATAAATGTGACTAAATGGATGGCGCTCATGTGAAAGGGGCCCTAGATTTACCTAGGATCTGATCTTCTGTGATAAACTTCTCCAACTGTTACCTATTTTCTGATGAATGTGTCCTTCCTGAGGAAATCTGGTTGGGCAATGAATTGGAGCTGGCATGGATTAGCCACAAAGTCAAGGGACGTCAGATCACAGTAACAAACTAAAACCAATCAGCATGGGTCTCAGAAAGCTTTTCCGGCTAATATTGGTAAGAGCAGTTATTCTGTGGTCTCTGCTTTAGTGGGTTCTTTACTTTTAGTTGTTTAGGATGAAATACAGAGTCACTTTAAGGCTTTGGAATTTTTTTGTGCTAAGGCTATTATTATGTATGCAAACAACAACCATTAAGTAGGGTTCACACTGACGTGGTGCAGGAACCAGCGCAATTCCAGTGTGGGTTCCCCATCACATGTCACTCACAGGCAGTTCACACTGCCCTCTGCGAACCACTGCGGGTGTCAATGTAAAATTAATGACAGATCGGTTCGCAGATTGCAGTGCAAACTGTCAAATGGTACAGGAATCTGATCGCCCATGCAATATGATTCCTGTGTGGGACAAAAGAGTCTGTAACGGAACGTCCCCACACTGCGCTTGAGTGCTTTCGTCATATACCACTTCCCCCCAGACTGAATATAGATATCAGATATTCCAACCGCTCACAAGCACAATACAACACAATACTTGTTTAGCTGCTGGACTCTTTATTAGAGCCAAAATTACAAGTCTTATATACAGTAGAAGAGGAGGCCCCCCTCCTGCTCATATTACTCTAACAATACATCTGTAACCAGAAACAGAATTAACATGAGCTACTTAACTAATCCCTTTAAGCAGCCGATGTGACTCTGTGCCCTCCTGGGCATTGTTATGATTAATCAGGATTTCACTACAGGTCAGACTTGTGGTCACTGAGCTTCACACAGTAGTATAAACACAGGACACCTTCTCACAATAGCAGGAGCTAATTACAATTAACAATACAAACAGTGATCTCTCCCCTCCTCAGCCTAGTAGGCAACAAACTATAGTAGGAGTAGACTGTCCGGCTCCTATCCAGTTTTAGAGGCCAATGTGATCAGCTCACTCAACTAACATGTTGAGTTCAGAATCAAACCAAGAATAGTCTTTACATATATCCTGAGTGATATTGTGGATAAATATTACTGTCCCATTTTAAGCAATCCAAGACATACGGATAAATATTACTGTCCCATTTTAAGCAATCCAAGACATACCCTCCCAGTCACCATTCTCAATATCGCATACACATGGTTCCCAGAGTCTGTGTGTCTTGGGGGACAAGGACCCAAATCCAAAGTAACACCACCTCAAGGGTCCCCAGGCATACAGCTCACAAAGCGCACCATTCCCCCAAATGCCAGGGCCCATAATCGGTTGGCAAGAGGCTAGCATTCAGCCCTCTCCAAAAGTCTCTGTCCCGGGTGAGTCTGTCACAATCCTGCAGCATTTTCATGCAAATGTGATTTGAGTTTAGCCATACATCTGTATTTGCATCGCACAGACATCTTATGTGATGTGCACAGGAATGCAGTGCAAATTACATGCAATGTCTGTGTTCACACAAGTGTGTATTGAGTGAGGAGGGGAGACTCTGTCAAGTTTTGTGTTTATTTGCTATCTGTGTCCCTATTGGAGAGATTTCCCTCCACTTCCAGCAAGAACAGGAAATGATGGGAAATTTCTCCAACAGGGACAAAGAAAAGAATAAAAAAACAGTAAGTGTTTTTATTGCTGTTTAGTCCTTCCTTTCTATGTGCTTGCATGGGCATTACAAGAAGAGAAAGTGAGTAAAAACTCCCCAGTGGGGGTCATCGAGGGAAATAAAAACCAAGCAAAAATAATGAATCATCCCCACTTACCAAAATAATTTTGGAATTGAGCGTTATTGTTGTAATGATAAACCAACAATAAAAGCCTCTAGTCTTAGAAATACTGCTTCTAGTAAAGACAAAGGTATTTATATATACTTCATCGCATATTCACAAATGCAAAAATGTAGCTTTTTTCCCATTTCAGTTTGTGTTCTTTGTGCCTAAGAGCACAGCGCCAAGGAAATTGAATAATGTGTCTTTCAGATATCTGCCCCTTGGAGAAGGTTTAATCTCCATATTTTTAAATTAGTGAAGAAATGGTAATATCAGAATACTTTCTGTAGTAAAAGGGCAATATGTAATGTACAATTTCTGTAGACATCTTCATTTTCAAAAAGCCCATGTTGTGGAAGTCAGACATGTGCTTTCTACTTCGAAAAAATTAAGCATTTTTTCAAAATAAATTACTGAAGAACTACTGAATATTTCCTTCAGAAACAGGGTGCTTGAGAGCACAATTAAAGTGGTTGTAAACCCACGATAGAGAAAAAAAAACCTGCAAGACAAAGGCATAATGAACTAGTATGCATAGCATACTAGCTATGCATACTAGGAGCTCCCAGAGTTACTTCCAGGTAGCGGGGGCTCTGGCGCTGTAATTGGCTAGAGAGGCCATGACGTCACCCCTGTGCATGCGCAAGGGAGCCGCCGGTAATGGCACACTAGCTGACGCAAAGGCACGGACGTGCCATTGCTTCAGTGGGCATGTGCCGATGACATCGGCACAGGCTGATACAGGGGATATCTCCTAAACTGTGCAGGTTTAGGAGATATCCGTGGTAGCTACAGGTAAGCCTTATCATAGGCTTACCTGTAGTAAAATTTGGTCTGTAAGGGTTTACAACCACTTTAAGCTTGATGCAGATTTTGCCAGTGCTAAGTGTGACATATACATTATCTCACAAAAGTGAATACACCCCTCACAATTTTGTAAATATTTTAGTATATCTTTTCACGTGACAACACTGACTTATTTTCCAGCACTGCCTTAACCCTAGCCTAGGCTTTCTTTATGTAGAGCAACAATTAATTTTGATAGAGTGAGAGCGATAACACAAAATTTAACACACCTGCTCCCCATTCACACCTGAGACCTTGTAACACTAACGAGTCACATGACATCAGTGAGGGTAAATAGCTAATTGGGTCCAATTCGGAGACTGGGCCACAGGACAGTAGTCCAACATGATAATGACCCCAAACACACCTCCAAGACGACCACTTCCTTGCTAAAGAACCTGAGGGTAAAGGTGATGGGCTGGCCAAGCATGTCTCCAGACCTAAACCCTTTTGAGCATCTGTGAGACTTCCTCAAACAGAAGGTGGAGGAGCACAAGGTCTCTAACATCCACCAGCTCTGTGATGTTATTGACTGGAAGAGGACACCAGTGGCAACCTGTGAAGCTCTGGTGAACTCCATGCCCAAGAAGGTCAAGGCAGTGCTTGAAAATAATGGTTGCCACACAAAATATTGACACTTTTGGCCCAATTTGGACATTTTCACTTAGGGGTGTACTCACTTTTGTTGCCAGTGGTTTAGACATTAATGGCTGCGTGTTGAGTTATTTGGAGGGGACAGCAAATTTACACTGTTATACAAGCTGTACACTCACTATTTTACATTGTAGCAAAGTGTCATTTCTTCAGAGTTGTCACATGAAAGGATATAATAAAATAGTTACAAAAATGTGAGGGGTATACTCACTTTTGTGAGATACTGTAGATATTACTGAGTAAAGCATTTGTAATTGCAGAAAAGATCTATGGAACTACTTCTCTTTACAATTACTCTGCAAAGCACTTTGAAACACTTTGTTAATGCGTTTGTTGACTATTTAGTAATAGAAAAAAACATTTGAATATATATTACGTATATTGAAGAATGTTTTTATTATTCTAAAAACCTAAAAGCATATTCCAGTCAAAATTAGAAATTTTGTAAAGACATTTCATAAGGACACAGCCAATAAGATCAGTGGAATATGTAACGCCATTTAAAAAATTGCTCGGTTTACAGGTGGTACCAACACACTGTACTTCACTAAGAGACTGGGTTAAGAGAGTAGAATGTATTTACAATGTGGAAGAATTGTGTCATCAAAGTGAAAATCACATAGAAACATTTCTAAATGTAGCAAAGTCCCACGTCTCCTTTAGTCTAATGAGAACCTTCAGAGCCAAGAGCTCCTGACATCCTTCCATATAGAGTGGCTTGCAAGGCATAGTGGGTGTAGTGTAAAGTAGATTCACTTCTTGAATGGAAAGAGATTTTATTTCGGACCTTTGGGTGAGAGGGTTTTGGACCAGGACACCCTTAGGTAGTTGCAATGTTAATTGGGAGATGCTGAGACTTCTACAGCCATGCAGGGAAAGGCATCCAGCAAGACACCACATCTACATGGGTAGGAATGCTGTCTCATATGGTAACAGTCTTAGAACAGTTCCTAACACAAGTTATAATGAACTCCTTCACTTTCTCTATAATCACTTTTTGTAGGCTCTCAACCCACTGAGCTCCCAGTCTCTGTCACTAGACTTTCTGATTCACTGCCACCTTCCAATCTTCACTTTAGTATCTTCACCCCCGCTTCCCTGCTGGGTCCCTATTTGCACTCCAGATACTTATCAAGTTTCACCCCACTGGCCTGCTCAGTCCCTGGCTTGACACACAAGGCTGCTCTGCAAGTGTCACCTCTGCTGGCTGGGTCCCTGACTTGACACTTGCTGAAGTTTCCCAATTCTTCACCTTCCCCGGTTGGTGAGAATACTGCTCCGGTACTTGCTTCAGCTTCTCACTATGTATGGTCCCTGGTAACAAGGTGGTTGGTCCCTTAGTAGCGACAGCTTCCTCTCTAACTCCGACCATGACAGGTTCTCCAGCAAGCAGAACCGTCACTTGTGGTTGGACTGCAAGCCACAGTTCCAACCCTACACTGCTCTTTTGCTTCTGGATATGCGGTCAGACAGCCTAGCAGCCAGATGTGCCCGAGATAGGTCCAAACTCCGGCCTAGCAGCCCGGGCAATACAACACACCTCTGCCCAGACAGCTGTCCAGGTTGCACAGAACACTGATCACCTGACTCCACCCAAATATATATGTTCTCCCAGCAGGCCATGGTATTTAAGAAACCCCTGCCCATTCGCTGTGATACCCCATATACTCCTAATCTATCCTTGCTTTGCCCTTGTCTTATCTAATGCCACCAGATACCCGGCCACCTAGTGGCAGAAGAGAGAAGGGCAGCAATTCTAGACTTAGGGTGAAATCAATTTATCCCTAACAATGAGCCAAGGTAACTACACCTGGCAGGTAAATTTAGGAGCAACCCTGCCTAAACATTAGGGTGCTACATAAATATATGGAGAGGATGGATAAAATATAAGGGTACAAGGAAATACTCTGCGTTAGTGGGAATCTGAAAAGAAAAGTGAAGGATATAGAAGAAAAGAACGTAAACAGTTATATGTTAAAGGAGAAAGAGGGATAATGAGGGGAGGGAGGAGGAAAAGGAAAATGGGAAGATTTTTATTTGTGACAGAAAATCTGAATACAGAATGTATATCTTGTATAGCCAGAAAATTAATACAATTTGTAAAAGTAAAGAAAAAAAAAGAAAATACAACGTAAAATATGTGTTACTTATATGTCAAGAAATTCAATGTACAGAACTATACATAATTATGTTTGAAAAAATGTAAATTTGTTCATTCTGAAGTAAAAAAAAAAAAAAATATTAACTTTGTATGTAAAACTTTGATATGTATACAGGAAGGACACCTGCTCATCTAAGCCTTACTGTAATACAGCAGTCCATCACACTCCCTGGAATTCATAAGTAGTGTCATAGGCACTCATATAAATTCTAGTGTTGGTCTGTGTGAGACAAATGTTAGGGAAGAATTCATGTACCTGTCGTAAACATACCATATCATCTATAAATTTCTGGTTACAAAGTTTGTTTTGATGCATTTTTATTTATTTCAAATCAGTTACATACATTTGACTATGATTATTTCTGGAAGACAGTGAATTGCACCAGATGATCATGCAGTTTGTGTCCAGTGGTACAACTATGTAATTTGCATCAAGATATGTAGATGACTACGTAGGGGAACACATTTTAATTATAGCTTATTACTTACTGTATGTTTATATGAGGTCAACACTTGCATAACTGCTTATATCTGGTAGCTAGGAGTTGAAAAGTACGTTTTTTATTTGTTTATATTTTTAGAATCTGGACTAATTGGTAGGTTTTTTTTTAGAAGCAAACAAGGTGCATTTTAAAATCAATAACCACTGATGCATAAAGTACTTGGCTGTTCTATTTACCTTTATTCAATGCTAAGGGCTTTACCACTCACTGGTATGTCAATGATATTCAGTAAGTGATCTGGCCACTTTTAATTAACACACTTTGAATAGTATTTTCGCATCTGGTATAGAAAATTGTGGTTGTTCTTGAGGTCCTTAGTATATGTAGATGCCAAATAGAGTTAGATTAAAGTAAGATATCAGCAGATTATTCAGATGAATATGTTTCTTAATGTCATCTTAACACACAGACTTTTATTATTAGACAGTTCTGCTATCACAAACCAGTGCACTGCGTTTAGATATGCATAGCTGATTATAGCCAGGAGTAAAATGGATGAAGCAGAAGCACAGCAGAGCTAATTTTAGACATGTTTCTTGCAAAAACACAGCTAAAGGAAAACAACTAGCATTTAGTCATTTTGACTAATATTTAGAAATGTTAACTAAATTGTAGCATGGTATGCTTACTATGTCAGATCGAATATATTTATGCGTAGAGACCTATTTATAAAAGGTCGAAATAGATATTTGCTTTTTTCATGAACATATCATTTCTGACAAGTTTGCGCCTGTAAAGTTGTTCTGAGAAATATGTGCACATATTTTCATAGCATTTCACCAAAGTTGGAAAAATGCAATGAAATATGCTTTGTTAATAGATTGCTTGCTTTTTAATTGAACTGTTTGGTAATAATTGTCCAGTTTTCTTTACCAATACCATTCTATACACTGCACTTACAAACACACATTGCAATTTCCAATTTACAAGAAAGAGGTAAAATGTATTGACAACATTTGGTATAAAATAAAATCATTTATTTTTGATCTTTCTAAATAGGTCCTTTAGTGGTAAACATTGTTTATGTAGAGTAATACGTTATATAAACCAGAGGTTCTATTATATCTGACTGGACATTTGAACAGCACAGATGAGTATAGAAAATCCTTTCTTCTAGAAGAGGGGAGTCCAAAGTACCACTTACCAGTTTACCAATGGCAGTCTAAAAAGCACAATATTTGAGTGATGTCTGGTCTCCTGGCTGGTTCCAGTGGGATCCTAATGCCAAAAGGGGGCGTGGATTTAGTATTCCTGCCACACTTTGAGATTCATGGCCTAATAAGGGAGTAGTATATTTCCTAATGCTGCGTACACACGATCGGAAATGCCGCCAGCAAAACTCAGATGAGAGCTTTTTGTCGGAAAATGCAACCGTGTGTATGCTCCATCGGTCTTTTGCTGGCGGAATTCCAGCCAGCAAAAGATTGAGAGCATGTTCTCTATTTTTCGGTCAGGATAAGTTCCTATCTGAAAATGCGTTCGTCTGTATGCAATTCGGACACGCAAATAATCACGCATGCTGGGAAATAATTTAATGCATGCTCGAAAGCATTGAACTTAATTTTCTCGGCTTGTCGTAGTGTTGTATGTCACTGTGTTCTTGATGGTTGAAAGTTCAGAGAACTTTTGTTTGACCTTGTGTATGCAAGACAAGCTTGGGCGAAATTCCGTCGGAAAAAACATCCAAGATTTTTCGGACGGAAATTCCGCTCGTGTGTACGTGGCATTATAGGAGCTGCCCTAATAGGAACAGATTTCTAGGACATTGAATTCCGAAATGAAGGTAAAAGTACATGAAAGCAGAAATTGTGTGGTATCACAGGTTTAAGATATTTTCAAACCATGAAAGTGCTTTTACAAAGGCACTAAATGCGGAAGAACAATATCCATTGTTTTGTTGGCTCTGTTTAGTTTGTGCCGAAAACTGCATACAATGCATACAACATGTTATCTCATATGATGCCATATGGGTTCCATTGTATAGCTGTTCTTGTACTACACATACAAATGTTGTATTTCAAAAATGTAACTCCATAACATGGAGTTATACCTGACATACCTCCATACCTGACATTTAAACTATCATGCACAAGGAAGCATGTATTTTAGTGGGCAGATGTTTTAGCTGTAATATTGCTTCTCAGCTTGTCATTCACATCTAAAGGATGTCACTATGAACATTGTTTAGTGCCAACATGGTCATGCCTTCTTTTAGTATGGAGAAGATTATAATGTGATTGTATGACTGCTGGGGAAAAGTATTACTTCAAGTGTCACACCACAGAGTGTTCATACTCAACATATGATCCTGCTACACCATCTGCCTTCTAAGAGGAATGACAGGCATATGAAGCCCAATACTGGATATTTTCTAAGCAATACACTTGCAAAAAAAGCTGTCAAAGGCATTTATTTTCCTAAGGCTATAGTTCTGCTTTAAGCATCATTTTCAATAGAGAGGGATAACATGCTTTTGTGGTTGCTTTAAAACTTTACTGGATGTTCAGGTACACTTATTAATTATGAAAACATGACAGCGAATAACTGAAAAGCACATACATTCTAAGTTTCGTTTTCTTTATGCTTTTTTCAACAAGCAACAATCATAGAACTCATATGAACGAGCTGCACTTTTATTATGTTAGTGATATATTGTAGGAGTCTACAATTAGGTTTTCAGCCAATGAAGTAAAAACACATTACATAACATAAGCCTAGAGCAACCAGTTTACTATATGGTTTCATTCAAATACTAATACTAAGACAAAACTATCAGTGCAGATGCACTTATAATTCAGTTATACCATTTTTTTAAATGGGAGTCTATAGTTCTGCTTTAAAAGGTAACTCCACTTTTGTAGGGGGAAAAAAAAGCAAATAAAGAAAAAATAATATAGCGTATACAATTGCGACACAAGTCATATTGTAATTAAATGTTATTAAAAATTACCTTTCCTTTTCAATCTTCAGCTCTGTAGTTTTCCGAAAATGCAATGCAATATGGCTACCTGTGTGTACAGGACACCCCCCAGATATATAATTTCCTTGCTTGTGATATTGGCCCACCAATTTTCAGAAAAAGGGGCACCAAAGCACCGCTATAACAGCGGTAAAGTGAGCAGCACCGGCACTGCCCCAGTGTTAAAGTGCCTTAGACTCACTTTCCCACACAGACACAGACAAACATACAGGGATTTCTTCAGAATAACAAAAGGTAGGAATCTTCAACAAAGTTTGTTAAAATCCCTGTAATGTACACAGATCACCCACAGGGGAATGTTATAAAAATAAATTGGAATTATGTTTTAAAGAACCTTTCAAGTGAGGAAAACAACAGCAGCAAATGTGCATTTTAGCAGCAGATGTCAATTATGGCTCATTCACACAAGCCCAAAATAAGCTATTTTAGCACGTGGCCTGGTGTCCAATGTGTATGTCTGGTGAAGGGTGCCATTACAATTCAAGACAGTGTTTACGTTTTTTCCTTTTTTTTATTTATTGCAATGTATGTTTTGCTCATCTCTATGCACCTCAGTTCCACTCTGGACATAAGATAAGGCAAGGTACAGAGCAAAAAATGCATCATGTTTGCATTTTTATGCACCTTACCACAACCCAACCAGTTTCACCTTGTGGTGTGAACAGAGCACATTGAAAACAATTGTTTTCTATGTGCCCTTGTCTTGCACTTGTGTTGATCTGTACAGATTACCATTGATGCATATGGTGTGAATGAGCCCTTAGGGTGTATTCATTACGTTTTTATGGGGTTGATTTACTCCAACTGGAGAGTGCAAAATCTGGTGCATAGTAGCCAATTAACTTCTAAATTTAGTTTGTTCAGTTAAGCTAACAAAAAAGCTGATTGACAAAAAAAACTGGAAGCTGATTGGCTACTATTTACAGCTGCATTCAATCTCATGGACTGTTAGGATTCAAAAAAATGTCAGAATAAACCACTCTAATGCCAATACAGGTGATGTTAGGTAATACTAAAATTGTGAAAATGCTTATAAATGAAACTAAATATGTTTTAGATATGTTTGCTACCATATTGCCATTTGGTTGAACCACAGTCAGATCTAATTAATCAAAGGCACAATTAAGCAAGCAGATTAAGGAAAAACAGTGGGTTAATATTTGCATGTTTTCCTTTTTTATAAATGACTTGGATACTGCCAGCTAGTTAATTAGTCATGTTTTGTTGGCTGGTCGGTTTGAGATGAAGCATGCATCTACTGTTTCCAGAAGCAGAAAATGCTGAAATGGTTTCTATATTTTACTTTTCTTTCAATCTTAAATCAGAATGGGCAAACTGCCAGAGATTTGAAATTATCCCTGCTTATTATCAAATTTGGATTGCAGAAAAACCGGGTATTAACTGACTTCATAGTATATAAGGACATGGCCCAACTAAGTGTAGCTATATGAATGCATTGAGGTGATCTTAGACAAAACAAATACACAAAGTAACAGTGAGTAATGGTGTTTATTAAATTATTTATAGTCCACAGTTCAGTTATGTATTATGTAAAATATTTTTTCCCCTGCTCCCCTGTGTAAACACACAGGCAGATCCCCATTCTGTCACTGCGGGGAACGATCGCCGGCGGACATCATGTCCCCTGAACGCGCTGATTGGCTCACCCGCTGGCCAATAGGAGTGTGCACACCGCCCAAAAATCTCTGTGTACTAGCTAACCTACACCTATGGCGATTCGCGGGATCGAGCCACATTGCCTCAGTATAACTGCGGTGGCTGGTCCTTAAGCTGTTAAATGTATATTTTTAGTATATCTGTCTAATATTATGTTTTTTTTATCTACTTTATGGAATATTATCCAGATTTTAACATCTGTATGTATTTTTACTTGGATTCATTAACATTGTTATTTACTCTGGTTGTTGCTCTTTCCAAGATCGGAGTACTGTTATGCTAATGTTTTTTCATATTCATTTTTACCCCGATGAGTACTATCATTTCTGTATATTTAGAGATGTATAGGCACTGAGCTATAGATGGAAATGAGGGGTTAATTGCACACATGGACAAAAACACATTGAATAGTACTCAAATTTGAAGTTGAGGGGTTAATTACACACACAGTTAAGCTAACAAAAAAGCTGATTGACAAAAAAAACTGGAAGCTGATTGGCTACTATTTACAGCTGCATTCAATCTCATGGACTGTTAGGATTCAAAAAAATGTCAGAATAAACCACTCTAATGCCAATACAGGTGATGTTAGGTAATACTAAAATTGTGAAAATGCTTATAAATGAAACTAAATATGTTTTAGATATGTTTGCTACCATATTGCCATTTGGTTGAACCACAGTCAGATCTAATTAATCAAAGGCACAATTAAGCAAGCAGATTAAGGAAAAACAGTGGGTTAATATTTGCATGTTTTCCTTTTTTATAAATGACTTGGATACTGCCAGCTAGTTAATTAGTCATGTTTTGTTGGCTGGTCGGTTTGAGATGAAGCATGCATCTACTGTTTCCAGAAGCAGAAAATGCTGAAATGGTTTCTATATTTTACTTTTCTTTCAATCTTAAATCAGAATGGGCAAACTGCCAGAGATTTGAAATTATCCCTGCTTATTATCAAATTTGGATTGCAGAAAAACCGGGTATTAACTGACTTCATAGTATATAAGGACATGGCCCAACTAAGTGTAGCTATATGAATGCATTGAGGTGATCTTAGACAAAACAAATACACAAAGTAACAGTGAGTAATGGTGTTTATTAAATTATTTATAGTCCACAGTTCAGTTATGTATTATGTAAAATATTTTTTCCCCTGCTCCCCTGTGTAAACACACAGGCAGATCCCCATTCTGTCACTGCGGGGAACGATCGCCGGCGGACATCATGTCCCCTGAACGCGCTGATTGGCTCACCCGCTGGCCAATAGGAGTGTGCACACCGCCCAAAAATCTCTGTGTACTAGCTAACCTACACCTATGGCGATTCGCGGGATCGAGCCACATTGCCTCAGTATAACTGCGGTGGCTGGTCCTTAAGCTGTTAAATGTATATTTTTAGTATATCTGTCTAATATTATGTTTTTTTTATCTACTTTATGGAATATTATCCAGATTTTAACATCTGTATGTATTTTTACTTGGATTCATTAACATTGTTATTTACTCTGGTTGTTGCTCTTTCCAAGATCGGAGTACTGTTATGCTAATGTTTTTTCATATTCATTTTTACCCCGATGAGTACTATCATTTCTGTATATTTAGAGATGTATAGGCACTGAGCTATAGATGGAAATGAGGGGTTAATTGCACACATGGACAAAAACACATTGAATAGTACTCAAATTTGAAGTTGAGGGGTTAATTACACACACAGTTTGATGTTGCCACTCCCGTAGTTGTTTGTATCTCTCTTAGAAGGGAGTGCTACAGAGATTTGAGCTTAGCGCATCTGGTTATTGATTGTTGACCTTGGAAGGGTTTAAGGGCTCAGAGGCAAAGTGTTGATAACACTTTGGTAGCTGTAGCTGGTAGCTGGGCCGTGCATTCACCCCCTGTGACGAAGTCGGGGTGTGACTGGATGGCAACCGGAATCATCGCATTAACATTGTAAGAGCGATTGTCGTTTCCCTGAATAGTCATCAGCCAGCATGGAGGTGGTAAGACTGAAGGGATCGCTTGATTATGTCATGAGCTGTACAATGTTTGATACATGATGTTTTACATGTGAGTGGACTGGATATTATTTTTACTTTAAAGATTGAGCTTTACAATATTACACTAGTGGAGCCTTTCTTTTTCGTGTACCAATGGATATGCACCTTTTCTATTAGGAACTGTGGAGAAGTGGATTGGCTTATTAACCTCCCTGGCGGTATGATTATGTCAGGAATTTTGTACCAAAAGCGGTACAATTATTTTGCATGGAAATTTGGTGTTTTATATTGTAGGCCTGCAATTCTTCCGAAATAACTCACTTAAATCTGTCCCAGAGTCTAGTAGACATCCCGGGTATGATAAAGTTTGAAACACAAAATTATAAATTATAATATAATAAATAACTATAAAAATTAATCAATAATGTAATCAAATCCAAAACACTGAAATTTGCTCAGTTTCAGAATTTTCACTGTCATTAGATTTAGTGTTTGATGACGAATTTCCCCACAAATCGCTATCGCTCAATTCTGCAAGTGATTCTAATTATTATTATTATCGCTGTTTTCTAGCTAGTCTAAAACCACTTTTGACATAAAGGGACACTTTTTGGTTGCTATGGACAATCTCCAAATTCCAGGCAGAAAAAACGGTATTTATAATATAAAAGTGCATGCAGGGCACTGAACAGACCACTAGGGACAAAGGGGATGTGTATTTTTTTTTATACTGTAAGATTACAGTACTTTATGTGTTTTGTGTGTTTTTACTTTTTTTAATTTGGCGCCGATCTCTGCTCCCGTGCGTCGTAATGTGGCAGGGAACGGAGCTCAGTGGCACTGTGTGAATCGAGTGGAGGAGCTCGCACACACAGCGGGGAGACATCGCAGGATCCAGGGGACAAGGTAAGTAACTTCCCCTGTATCCTGCAATGCGATCCCGAGTCTGGCTCGGGGTTACGGCTTATGGTACTGAAGTTCCACCCCGAGCCAGACTTGGGAATACCGCCAGGGAAGTTAAGGAAACTTTGAACAACTGATTCATATAGTTTACTTGCCTAACCACGGAGAGTGGTAGTCAACTAAATTTGGTGAGTTTCCACCTGATGGGAGTGGATCTGATGTGACACCCATGGGGGTGGATACTTTACAGTGTTTTTTTCTTAATTAGGACATCACTAGGATTATCACATTTTTTGTTGTTGTTTAAAAAGAACTGCTATTGGACTATTGTTTTGTTTTTTTCTTTCTATCACATTTTAATTCTATCAACCTTTATATGTTTTTTCTTTGCACACGGAATATCATATATATATTGGATCATTACATTTTTGTATTGAATACTGAATTAATTAGGTGTTATTGTTGCGCTACTGTGAATTTTGCTATATATGCACTTAGGTATATACTGTATCTCACAAAAGTGAGTACACCCCTCACATTTTTATAATTATTTTATTATATCTTTTCATGTGACAACACTGAAGAAATTACAATTTGCTACAATGTACAGCGTGTGTACAGCTTGTATAATAGTGTAAATTTGCTGTCCCCTCAAAATAACTCAACAAACTGCCATTAATGTCTAAACCACTGGCAACAAATGTGAGTACACCCCTAAGTGAAAATGTCCAAATTGGACCCAATTAGCAATTTTTTCTCCCCGATGTCATGTGACTCGTTAGTGTTACAAGGTCTCAGGTGTGAGTAGGGAGCAGGTGTGTTAAATTTGGTGTTATCACTCTCACTCTCTCATACTGGTCACTGAAAGTTCAACATGGAACCTCATGGCAAATAACTCTTTGAGCATCTGAAAAAAAGAATTGTTACTCTACATAAAGATGGCCTAAACTATAAGAAGATTGCCAAGACCCTGAAACTGAGCTGCAGTACCATACAGCGGTTGAACAGGACAGATTCCTCTCAGAACAGGCCTCACCATGGTTGACCAAAGAACTTGAATGCACGTGCTCAGCATCATATCCAGAGGTTGTCTTTGGGAAATAGACATATGAGTGCTGCCAGCATTGCTGCAGAGGTTGGGGGGTCAGCCTGTCAGTGCTCAGACCATATGCCGCACACTGGATCACATTGGTCTGCATGTCTGTCATCCCAGAGGGAAGACTCTTGTAAAGATGATGCACAAGAAAGCCTGCAAATAGTTTGCTAAAGACAAGCAGACTAAGGACATGGATTACTGGAACCATGTCCTGTGGTCTGATGAGACCAAGATAAACGTATTTGGTTCAGATGATGTCAAGCGTGTGTCGCAGCTCCCAGGTGAGGAGTACAAAGACAAGTGTTTCTTGCCTTCAATCAAGCATGGTGGTGGGAGTGTCATGGTCTGAGGCTGCATGAGTGCTGCCGACACTGGGGAGCTACAGTTCATTGAGGGAACCATGAATGCCAACATGTACTGTGACATACTGAAGCAGAGCATGATCAACTCCCTACGGAGACTGAGCCACAGGGCAGTATTCCAACATGATAACAACCCCAAACACACCTCCAAGATGACCACTGCTTTGCTAAAGAAGCTGAGGGTAAAGCTGATGGACTGGCCAAGCTTGTTTCCATACCTAAACCCTAATGAGCCTCTGTGGGGCATCCTTAAATGGAAGGTGGAGTAGCGCAAGGTCTCTAACATCCACCAGCTCCGTCATGTCATGATGGAGGAGTAAAAGAGAACTCCAGTGGCAACCTATGAAGCTCTGGTGAACTCCATGTCCAAGAGGGTTAAGGCAGTTCTGGAAAATAATGGTTGCCATACAAAATATTGACACTTTGGGCCCAAAGTGTACTCACGTTTGTTGCCAGCGGTTTGACATTAAAGGGGTTATAAAGGTTCGTGTTTTTTCACCTTAATGCATCCTATGCATTATGGTTAAAAAACACCTGGCAAGGACCGGCCCCCCCTTTTACTCACCTAAGCCTGTTTACCTGCTCGGCTCATCCCCGGCGTCCTCTTCTCCACGGAGTCTCAGCTTTGATTGGATAGATTGATAGCAGCGCAGCCATTTGCTCCCGCTGCTGTCAATCAAACCCAATGACGCGGCTGCCAGTGGCGGGACCAAGACATACACTCTGTGTCTATGGATGCACAGTGTATGAGATCGGAGTGCACCCGCAAGGTAACCCCCTTGGGAGAGAGCTTCCCGAGGGGGTTAGCTATTGCGGGGGGGGGGGGCCGAGAGAGCTGACATGGGACCCCAGAACAGGAGGATCAGGGCCACTCTGTGCAAAACGAGCTGCACAGTGGAGGTATGACATGTTTGTTAATTTTAAAAAATAACCTTTACAACCCCTTTAATGGCTGTGTGCTGAGTTATTTTGAGGGAACAGCAAATGTAAAATGTTATACAAGCGTCATTTCTTCAGTGTTGTCACATGAAAATATATAAAGAAATATTTACAAAATTATGTGGGGTGTACACTTTTGTGAGATACTGTATATTCAATACACATTGCATTAACACTTGTGTAATTATATGTTTCTCTTGCCTGGAAATCCAAAGAATTCCTATGAGCCTTTTAGGCATACAGTATATATCTTTTAGGAATGCTTAATAAATACATACCAGAGTTTTGCATGGCCACTCTTGCCACCTCTCCTGTTTTGCAAATTCTATTGATTAGCATATTAATTGCAATTTTATCTGTAGACTTGCTCATTTCCTTAGCCGTTAAAGAGGCGGACAAGATTTCATACATTACAGACATTTTGCTTTTTGAAGTTAAACTAGTCGACAGCAATTTTAAGAAAGATGAATTAGAATTTGGTACAGTATATGTTCTTCTTGATGAAATGACTAATAACAAACTCCTGTGTTATGATTTTCCACTGCAGAATGCTGAATCTGAACTTTTTAATACAATTTCATTAAGGACACAGAGTAGTTCACTAAAATGAAGTACGCACTGCATACTGATGAACAAATAAATGAGAGAACTAGAATTCTCGAAATATTTCCTTAAGTCTTTTATGAATTAAAAAATGTAAACAATGTAATAATTATACTAAGAAAAACATTATAATAGTAAGAAGAAAAGGAAACATATCGGAGTATAGCCGAAGTTAAAGCGGGGTTCCACCCAAAAGTGGAACTTCCGCTCATTTGTCGTCCCCCCCTCTGGTGCCACAATTGGCACCTTTCAGGGGGACAGGATACCTGTCTTTGACAGGTATCCTGTTCCCACTCCCAGGAGCCTTAGCCACAGATATTGACATCACGGCTCAGCTCCCTCCTCTTCCCCATGTCGCTGGGCCAGTAGGAGAGAGGAGCAGAGCTTCACACATGTGCAGTAGGGTTCCCGGCGTGAAGCTGTATGGCTACACTGCTGGATCCCCTTACCCACAATGGCAGCAGCAGTCCCTGACAGCTGACGGAAACATCAGCTGCAGTGCCAACATTGTTGGACTCCAGGACAGGTAAGTATCCTATTATTAAAAGTCAGAAGCTGCAGTATGTGTAGCTGCTGGTTTTAAATTTTTGCAGCGGTGGGTGGACCTAAATAGTGTCATTCATAGACAACCAGATTTTTATTGACGATCCAAGATCTTCTTGTCAAAACATCTGCTAAGCAGCCCAGTCATTACAAAATCTAACACAAAAAATGTTTTCCAACATATGTGCAAGGTAAAGAGGTTTCTTTTTTTCTTAGGAAAATGGTATGTATAGTATAGGGGCTGTATAGTTTCATACAGAAAATTATTTTTGTAACTGACTCTACATTTTCATTGCTAAAGATGCGTGCTCCAAGAACTTTTTTTTGCCTCTCACATGATTGGAAAACATGGGATATCATATAGCCAGCAGAGAAAACAAATCCTTCCATAATTCTAATAATATTGAGCTGTTAGTTAATGCCATGCAGTAATTAATCAGCTTGCTGTAGATATTGCTGTGATGAAATACATTTTGCATTGTTTATATCACTTTATTACTCTTAGGGCCTGTTTACACTAGCCAAATTCAAAGACTCAATTTTAGCATGAAGGCTGGTGTTTGTCTTACTATACAGTGAGGGAGAGGTGTTATAAGCTGTTTCACTGCACAACACTGTTTACATTTTTTTTTACTTTGTTGATAAAGTTTCCAGTCAAGTCTCTGCATGTTGTGCTGACACACTGTTTAAAGAAATGCGGTGCGTTTTTTATGCACTGCACATCACACCAGCATTAAGATGTTAATAGGGTACATAACCAGCGACTGTTTTCTATGTGCTCTTGCAGTGACTGGCGTTGATAAGGTGCAGAAACGCACCAGTCATTGCATAGTGTGTATGGGAACCTAGTAAGGAAGTATGTTGTATTGCCCCCATTATATATTGAAGACTAGTAATATTGGTCAAGACAAAGGTAAATTAATTGCTAAGTGTTCCTTTATAAATGGCAGATTTTGATTTGCTGATAGTTGACACATGAGCATAGTACAGATGAGCATTGTTTGCTCTAATCTTATGATGTGATTTGCAGTCTATTTTTTACATTATTTTACTATGTTTACAATGTTAAAAATGTCCTTTCTGCTCTGTGTTCTTTGGACCACTTGCTTGTTAAAACAGATTGGATTGCAGGAGTGCACCAGGTGAACAAATTATAATTCTACTTAAAGTGATTGTTTTATAATTTGGTAATTTTCTTCATATTGTCATGGGGTGGCAGTCATCTTTATTACATCAGTTGTCTAATCTCCTATGAGGCACATAATGTAATGATGATTAAGTGCTATCAGAAGTGGGGGATGGTTGTGGGGGGCAAATTAGAAGGTGAACTGGTACATTTAATGAAAGACCCATTTACCAGTTTATGTGGGGTAGGAGATTGGATCATCTGGTGGACTGAATAGAAGAAATATGTTTACCCCAAATCTGCCCAATTGTTTTTATTTGCAAAACAATCTTCATTTGTCATTCATGATAGATAAGACAACATATTGGTAAAAAGTAGAAAATCTGCAGTTTGTTTTAACAATAATTTGCTTTGTAATAAAGAGGTAAGCAGGCAACGAGAGAAGGTAGCTAAGGTAACTGTTTCACTGCCTACTAATTAATTTTCCTCTTTTTTTCTTTCTAAATTACAATGGAATTTAAATTCTTTTTTTTTTTTTATGTTCTCATACTACTATAATCATCACAAACACAAGAGAGAATCTGGCTTTTAACACCCACATTAGGTAACCATTTCAGCAAATATTCCATAGTTTCTGGTAAGATACAAATACATTATAAAGTTTAAATATTTTTGTTGAAATCACTGAAATTTTATTTTGAGTAGTTTCCTGTACTTGGGTATCATAAGATTTAGTAATATGTACCTATGTGTATTTTAGCCATACAAGCTTTGGATATTCCTACTGGGGATTCAGAGTTTTAATACAGTATGCTCGCCTCAGTTGACCTTACCTGATTCCACTGTTTTAAATGATGCTATCATTATTTCAAGGCATTATCACCTCTCACTCAAGGGCATTGCCACTTGTCACTTGGCAAGAAATGGCCCATATGCTCCTTTTGTAACATCAAGTTAAAAGTCCCTTCCCCCATCCAGTTTGTTTTTTTTTCAAGATAAAATAGACTTGAAACCAAGCTGAAAATCCTGTCTTTGGTTTGTGTTTGGGCATGGTCAGAGTGGAAGTGCATATCAAGAATAAGATATGGGGCATTTGAACCAAAAGCTGAAGCACAACTTTTTCTCTAGTCCTTTACTGTTATAGAATACATGCATATTTTTGGTTAGACTTTGCCATATATTTTCTTAACCACTTGCTTACTGGGCACTTAAACCCCCCTCCTGCCCAGACCAATTTTCAGCTTTCAGCGCTGCCACTCTTTGAACGACAATTGCACAGTCATACAACACTTTACCCAAATTACATTTTTATAATTTTTTTCCCACAAATAGAGCTTTCTTTTGGTGGTATTTGATCACCTCTGGGTTTTTAATTTTTTGTTAAAAAAATGAAAAAAGGCCGAAAATTTCGAAAAAAAATACAAAACAGTTTTATATTTTGTTATAAAATTTTGCAAACAAGTAATTTTTCTCCTTCATTGATTTATGCTGATGAGGCTGCACTGATGGGCACTGATAGGGTGTACTGATGGGCACCAATATGCTGCATTAATGGGCCTCGATAAGGCAGCACTGTTAGGCACACCTTAAAGCCACACACCTTAGAGCCACAATGGGCAAATGGGGCACTGCACCAAGCACGGCAGGGGTACATTGGCCTATACAATCAGCCCGCCTGACCCAGTCTTCTGGGATGCTAAAGGGGCAGTAATGGTCAGTCATACAGTCATGGTCAGGGCTAGTTCACCCAGAGCAGTACCAGGTAGGGAATATGGCCAAAGCCACTAAGATGAAAATCAGGCAATGTCTGCTAATCCATGCTTAGGTCAGAAAGTGGAAGATGTCCATGCGGCTTAGAGGCAATCTCAATCTAAGGCAGGTGCTGAGTACTAGGCAGTCCATCCGTAATGAAAAAATGCCAGCAGAAATTGAAAGTGAGCTATGGTGTATAAGCTTGGATAGGATAGCTCCTAGTATATTGGCTGAATACTGTACTGTAGAAACTACCACATGATAAGTGTGAGACGGCTATTATCACAGGGAAAGTCCAATACCTGTTAGGTAACTCTCCACCTGTAACTCATGCAGCCATATAGCCAGTATCAGTTACAATGGTATCGTATATCCTTACAGCCCTCCATACTTGATAACTTCCATAAAGACTTCCTGATGTTAGCATCGGGCATGTATAAGGGATATATGGGCTGCAAGAAATGTACATAATGTAACAGTAGATCTGTTTTAAAGATTTTGAGCTTGAATATCTGTGTCACAATGGGTACTTTTTGCCTTTCCACATGGCATTTAGTTACGTTTAGCCTTTTTCCTAATTCCGCTCTGTAACTTTTTAGCACACATTTGATCTGATTGTTTGTAATAGAGCAATAAAGGAGCTTGTACTTAAGATGCTTATATGAATTGCTTTTGCACTGTTCACATTTACCTATTTAACGGCTCAGTATAACTGTTGATCTTTTAGTTAGTAATTATTGCCATACCGTTTGCTAGTGGTAATTTCCTGTTAACACATAAACATTGTTTTTTGCATTACACTTTTTATTTTTTTTTAGCATTGTAGAACATTTGTAATTTACTTGTAAGAAATTTAAGCTAATTAATAACTTGGCAGGCTGTATTCTCAGCAGGATAACTCTAAACACGAGCGCTGTGTTATCTAGAAGGTGTTTATATGTGGTAACACTTTAACTTTTCACTTCTATGCATTTTTTAACACTGTAGTATAGATTCCTTGTCAGTTATCACTTAACATAACAACTATGATGCACTTTTCCTGTTTTACTGTCACTACTACATTTGAACCCTGTACATGGACTTTTATTTTCATTAGATAATATTTTATCTGAATTCTATCTGTTGACAGTTGAAAGTGGAATTTCAGGATTTTTAATGCTGTCTTTCATTTGTAAAAAAAATAAACAAACAGCAATACTCACTTTTAGGGTGAATTCACACTGTCTGGCACTGCAAGGACACACAGGAAACAATTATTTCCTATGTGTGTCATTCACATTCACAGCCTAGGGCTGCATTAAATGCAGACATGCTGCATTTTATCGCAGTGCACAGCGCCAAATCACATGGCAATGTACAGCAGCACAGCACATTGTTATGAATGAAATGTATGTTTTGTAAACTTCACATAATATTTGTATAAAACAAAAAAAGGGAGCCGTTTGATGTGCTGAATTGCTCACAACACTGGGCCCTACCGACGGAAAGCTACCAGAATGGTAAAGAGCTGTAGCAGCTTTCCATCCCAATGTGAATTCACCCTTAATCTGAAGCAATATTTCTCCACTACTAGATATTGCATCTCTTCTGAGTTATATGATCCAAACTACTCTTAATGAGCCCAGGCTGTCAAGGATCTGCCTCCTGGATCATTGTCATCACACAGCCTCTGTGGGCTCAAAGTGATGATGTGCGAGAAAAAGATATGTAGCAAGAGTTTAAAAAAAGTAGCAACAGGGGCTCCAGAAGGGGTAAGGTCAATTTAGGAAACTAGAGTTTTGCATAGGGTTGTGACCTCATCCCTTTAAACCCAAACACATATTAATTACACAGGTTCTGAGGCTAAATAAGGTGGTAATTAAACTTGGTGCCTTATCTGCATTAAATTAGCCTCATAACCTGTGTAATTCATATATGTTCGGGTTTAAAGAGATGAGGTGGCAACCCTAGTTTTGCATTAACAACTTAATATGGGTTTTAATTTTGTTTTGTATTCCAGACAATTGTTTGTGAAAACTTGAAATTCAATAATAATTTTTTATAGATGAAAAGTAACTAATTCCCCAATAAATGGTTAAAGAGAATATAACTAAAATGGGTATACGCCAAATGTTCTGATTAGACCAAAATAACATATAAAATACGCATTCATACTTTAGAGATACCACACAAAAATGCATGTATATAAAAAAAGGTTACATTTTTCTATTACCAACATTCATTACTCAAAACAAAACATGCAATACATCATCATTTTTGTTTTTATGCCAAGATGTGGGCAAATGGCCACTATGTTCCACACTTGGTGAACCTCAAATGAAACACTTCTGGACAAGAATACATGCCCTGGACTACGCAGTTATCATGATCAATGTTCCCATAATTGTATGCATGACTCTTTATAAATGAGTTTATAGATAATGTTTCTAGACACTCCTAAGACAATTATCTTCTGCATATTTCTGGCTGCAAAATTATCAATTGCAAAGACATAGAAATCTTCAGTGGTTGATATCACAGCCACAAAATGCAGGATCACTTTAAAAATGCTTTATGATAAAATAGTAAGCACCCTGCAAAAAAAAAAAGCACAACATTTAAGAAAGTCTGGGATCCACGCATATGCAATATACAAATTTTCACCTAGCCTGACAACTAGAAATAGATGGGGTGGAACCCCAGCTGGGTCACAATAATTTCTTCTTTGCTATCTTTCTTTCTACCTTTTCCTTTTTTTTCTACTCTGAAGTAGAGCTGCACGATTCTGGCCAAAATGAGAGTCACAATTTTTTTGCTTAGAATAAAAAGATCATGATTCTCACGATGTAAAATCTTTCACATTATACAAAAAAAAATGTATTAATTTCATTTTTTTATTCATTAAAGTGGTGTTTCCACCAAAAAAAAAATTTTTTTTGAAAAAATCATAAAAAAAAAAAATTGGAATTTTTTTTTTTTACTCACCTCTAAATGCCTGTTGCTACGGGGTCCCTCGTAGTCTGCCACCTTCAGTGCCCGGGCACTGATATCACTTCCCCTCGGCGCCGCACAGTCATCTGGGACCTGTCACGTGTCCCAGATGACTGAACGTCATACCACGGCGCCGTTTGCGCATGCGCAGTGGGTGCCCGGCAGTAAGGATGCAGACGCCACGAGCGAAGCGGGGAATGAGGGGGGCTTCGTTCCCCCGCATCGCTGGACCCTGGGACAGGTAAGTGTCTGATTCTTAAAAGTCAGCAGCTGCAGTATTTGTAGCTGCTGACTTTTTAAAAAAATTTTTTAATGGGCACACCTCTTTAAAGTAATTTTTTCCAAAACAAAATTCATTTGAAAGACCGCTGCGCAAATACAGTGTAACATGAAATATTGCAACAACCACCATTTTATTCTCTAGGGTGTTTACTAAAAATATATATATAATGTTTGGGGGTTCTAAGTAATTTTCTAGCAAAAATAAATAAATTTTAAACCAACAAATGTCAGAAAAAGGATTAGTGTTTAAGTGGTTAAACTTTTTTCACTTACACACAAAGTCTATTCCATTGACAAATTGTTACAATGTTTATACTTTAGTTCAACTGATAAAGAAGGTTTTGATTCTTGGCAGACTGCCCATTTTTTTCCTTCCTTTCTTTTGAGGGCTGTGGCTTCAGAAGAGCAGTCTTTGCATAGAAAGAATCGGGAAACACTTTAGTCAAGATCGCAATAACGATTCTTGATGATTAATCGTGCAGCTCTACTCTGAAGCAAGCTGATCTTCATATTACCTGGTGTATTTCAACAGAACACCAAGCTGCACTAATATTTTAACATCTGAAGAGTTGCACCAAATCTTTCACTTTCCAGTTTTAGCAAATCAACCCCACTGTGTCTCCTGTAATGATTCACGGATATACTTCTATAATGTATGTTTGGACAGTGCTTACTCTGCCAAATTGCTTGTGCACTTTGCATGGGAATTTGCACCTTGTCATGAGATAAAGCTGTTATGCTGACCCACTTGCTTCAATACCTTTTAAAGCGGTTCTGCACTGTCTGTATGTTTTTTTTTTTTTAGTGCAATGCAATGGTTTATGAGATCTAGTTTAGGTACTCACGTGTGCTTTTTTTGTAAATAGCTGCTGCCGGTTTTCGTCAGATTAAACAGTTTTAGAGAATATTTCCTGCTGGGGGCCATCTTGCCTGTGGGCATGTGAACCCACACAGGCACTTCAGATGGCCCAGCATGCACTGCCGTTACTGCGCCGATCTCGCGCGTGCGCAGTAACGGCAAAGTGTAGCTCACGTTCGTTGACATCGCCCGAAATCTCGCGAGATTTCGGACACATCTTCCGAAATCTCGCGAGATTTCGGAAGATGTGGCCGAAATCTCGCGAGATTTCGGAAGATGTCCGCACTGACTCCTGGGATCAATGACACCAGATCCCAGGAGACAGTGCGGCGCGACGACGATCGACGCAGAGACCCCGCCCACCGCCGCAGAGACAGAGGAAAGGAAGTCAGCGATTACAAGTGTAATGGAAATTTGTAAGTTCTGTATATAATTGTATTCTATTTTGTATGTATTGCACACTGCCCTCACTGTGCACACGGCACTAATAATGTTTTCTGTACCTGTTTACATTCTTTTGAGTCCTGATTAGAATAAGCCTGCCTATGATACGCCCCTTGTTACCATAAACGTACAATTGTAATATTAATGTGATACCTACGTAATCATGTGTATAAAACCCCTGAATTGCGTCATAATAAAGGAGAACGGTTATTTGGAAAGATGCTTAGCGTATCTTTTGTGTCTGTTCCCTACTGCAGTAGTTATTATTAATTTGGAACCACTAATCAATATGAGGATAGGAGTTGCCTATTTATAAATTTCCAGGACAGGTGGCGAGTTTTGCCTAGGAGGGGTTAAAAGGTGACCCTGAGTATCCGAAACGAGGAGCTTGAGACGATCCGGGAATTTCTGATAATCAGCCGGCTGAGGTAAGCCTTTTGCTTACATTTGAGTTATCAGACTTCCTTGATCGGTAAGGCATTTTCGGGACAAAGGGTACCTATCTTACTCCCCTTAATCGAACTGTATTGATTAGTGGTTATATGTTATGTTGTCACTGTCTACTGTCCATCAGAGTGTTATAGATAAGAAAGGGAAGAATAGTGCCGTTCACAGGTATATGTAGTACATCTGCTAGAAAAAGTAGTTTAGAGGCAAGAGGGTATAGGCACACGTAGAGAAGACTGGCCAGTCATTATGGGCATTAAATTAAGTAAGAGAATGAAGGGTAAGAGACCCTCAAAAATGCCCAGCGCAAGAGGAGCGCTATATATGAACCGAAGGTGCGGTTCCGCCTATACTGAGCCCCTAGATTAATGGTTAAAGTGGACATGGATCCACAATGGGTAACTGGGTTACCACCGAAGTCCACAGGGACTAAGAATCATGCAGAGTAAGTACACAGCTAGAAAAACAGCTATCTATGTGAGCAGGGTGGATAAAGGGTGACAATTAACACTAGACAGAAAGGGACATTTTCATGTTAAGTTGTGGGATGAATTTGGGGTAAGGCACTACAACTAGTAAAGTCAAGAAATAGAGACATGAGAGTTAAAACAGAATATTTTATATGTTGTCAGAGAGGGAAGATGGGATGAGCACTATGGCTGCCAGTCTGATCATAGAAGGTACAGTATGTGAAGTATGGTATTACAATACATTGGATGCAAAGGATATCAGAACAAAATAAGGAAAGCAGAAGGAAGTATTTAAAAGAGTTAAAAGAATGTGAGAGAATGATATGCATGTGTTGTGTACAAATGGTAAAAATGTAAGCGATTTTAGAGAGATATTTGTGTATGTGTGTGAATGCTGGAACCTTTAGTTCTATCGCTTGTGTGTGTCATGTACGCAGATGTGACCCCCTCCTTTGTGCTCTCCTGAAAGAATGTAGCTGGGATGAGAGGTCGGAGATAAGCTGGAAGGACACCATGCCAATTTCAGTTTTTTAGACAAAACATTTATAACTTTATGTGCCGGGTTAACGAATCTAATGATAAACAATGTGATCACAATTATTTTTGAATCTGTTTTCCAAACATGGTAAAATGAAGGTTACATTTAACCGTGTATTACACAAATTGAATATCCTTTGATAGTGGAAACAGTGCATTTAATAGGGAATTAAGTAAAATTAAGTAATATGTCCCCCTTTAAGGAACGTTATCTGTGGATATATATATTAGGGTGTGATATTGAAATTATCATTTGAGTATTAATTTCTAATTGGAGTTTAACAATTTTATTAATATAGATATATTGAAACTGGTTTAGACAACCTTTGATTGGAAATGAAATCCAGGTTAATGGGGAATTTATAAAAATGGTATTAGTTTAGTTTAAGATAACAATTTTGTAATTTTACATTTATTGAGTGGAAAGAAAAAAGATTAAGATGAGGTTGTTAATTGGAATGCAGCTGCTATAATGTTTAACAAAGCCAAGATGGATGGGATACATAAGAAGTTTTTCTATAAAAATTAAATCTTAAAGTCTGATAATAAATTGATGTGCGGTCCATGATGTGAGAGTAATAATAAATAAAATGTAAATATGACAGACCCATCACATCAAGTCCACACACCCTGTTAGGATAGATCCCACCTGCAGCCAGTTGTTTCATAGTTTTTGATGTGGCTGAGCGCTCTGTTTGTTTTTATTTATTTAAATTTTTGAATCCAAAGCAGAATGTGTGGATTGTGAAATGATGTGCCCCTTTTCCTTGTAAGTGCAGTGGGTATAAGCAGAAGAATATTTTGGATTTATGGACATCTCTCCATGACCGCAGGGTATTGTTATCATTTATTATAATATTGCCAGGAAAAAGTTGTCTTTTTGAAACATGAAACTGGAGTTCTTACACAAACAGCGTGATAGAAAACAAGCTATTGTAATATATTTATGCAAGCTGGACCCAGTAATGAAGGGTTCACCCCGATATATCAGAGCTGTACCTTTTATGCAAAGGTGCTATTAGAAAAAGTTAGACATTATTTTGGTCAAATATTTAAATTTTAATGGTCCGACATCTTGCGCAGCAGATATGCGGCTGACTAGGTGTTTGTCTGGTGAAAGGTTTGAAATATGGGTTTGTTTGTGTACAGATCTAGCAATGAAGGGTGTGTACATTTTGGTCCAGCCACCTTGTTGCCCCTGTTGGAGGAGGCTGTGGATGGGGGAGACCGCATGTGTTGAATTGATGACGTGGGAGTCGGCTGCTGTGAGCCCAGTGCAGGACACACTCCCTGAAGACCCAGATGTTTGGTGTTTTGTGGAGTTATTTCCGGTTTTATACTGAGTATGCAGTTTATCACCCAGAAGGATACTATGTATATAGAGTCATTGGATCCTTTTTCCCCAGCTCAAGAAGCAGAGCTCCATGTTTTAGCAAAGCCTGTGAGCTATAAAAATTGTGTATATTTATATAGATAGTAGAGAATTAGAGAGCTTGTGGTTCCATTTGAAGGGCCAGAAGTTTGTTTTTACTTCGGCAGGTAAACCAATCAAGCATGCTAAGTTAATCTGATCGGCTGTTTTCAGCCTTCCAGGTTCTTGCTGAGGTAGCCATACTAACATTAAAACTCACACATGGAAGCAGACCGACTAAGGATGCTGCATTTACAGCCCCGGACACTTGCTGGGTCTGTGCAACTCACAGATTCCACCCTAGTTCTGGTCCAGTATAGCTGGGATTAATAATTCAACTTTAAGGACCCCAGAACGAGAAGAACAAGTGGTCCACAGTGGGCAACTTCTTATGAAACAGGACATTGGAAAAGGTGATCATTTATGTCTGCCAGCCACTCCTTTCCCTCCAGCTTGACACATGGACCGTGTCATCAGTCACAAGCAGTTATGGCTGCCTTAGTAAATGAGCGTGGGATAGAGCCAGGGTTCTCCATAGTTGTTTTTTTATAACATACCACTTCTTGTTTTACCTGTTACCAAAGGTGTTACCAAAAGCTGAACATCCCTTCCAGAGATTACAAAAAGATATATCCAGTTTCCCAAGTCAGGATCTTATGAGCATGCATTTTGTCTGTATGGACATGTTTTCTGGATGTCCAGTGGCCAATGCTACTGCAAAGGCCACAGTAAAAAGTGTTATCAGAAGTAGTTTGTAAGTACAGAGAGTAACGGAGGAAATCATTTTTATAGGAGAGTCCTTACTAGAAGTTTTGAGGTTTTATTTTTACACTCCCTACTGTCTACAATGTAGCGGACAAAGTAGAGTAAGAAAACTTTTGCCTGAGTGTTTTCTTATAATTTATCAAGCCCCTAAGGGGATGTTGGACTCTCTCCCTATGGGATTTGGTTGGGGAGTGTGTTACTCACTTGCTTATATTTTGTCTCAGCAGCTGAAGGCCTCCATTCGGATCTCACAGAGAATGTTGCTGATCTTTTAAGGTTTTGACAAACTCATTTATGTGTTTTCTTCCCAATTCCAGATCCTAAAAGTTTGGAAGGATCTAAAACTAAAGCCAGGTGACTTGTGGATTGTTAAGAGACATTTATATATAAGGAAATGTTTGGAGACTCAATACAACATATATTTCATGTACAGTTTTGCAAAACTTGAAGGAAAAGTCACCTGGATCCACACCAGACCCTGCAAAAATGACTAAATTAAAGAAATCTTTGTGTTTGATTTTTCCCTCTTGCAATCACAGTCTAGGGTACTTTATTGATTTAATTACTTTAATTGTAAGGGATATATATTTGAAAAGTAGTTTAGCCATGTTGAAGTCATATTTGTCTTTTGTACATCTTCGATTTTTTGTAGAATTGTCTGTGTTTACATTTGCTGATAAGTCAGCATACCAACAATTAAGCTAGAAGGCCATTCTGGCCACAGGAGTGTACAGCCAGTACTCTGTAAATATGTCTTATCAATCATTTGTTTTTCACAATGAAAAGTCATTTTGTAATGAAAAAAGCTGCTCAGCTATTATTTTCTCCACAATGGAGTTTTTACCTCTTTGGCCAGGACTACCTCCACCTAAGTGTGTGGAGGTTCCAGGTTAAAGGTGATAGCAGGTATGGTTGGTGATCAAAATATTGATCAAAAGAGGGGAGATGTAATGGAAATTTGTAAGTTCTGTATATAATTGTATTCTATTTTGTATGTATTGCACACTGCCCTCACTGTGCACACGGCACTAATAATGTTTTTTGTACCTGTTTACATTCTTTTGAGTCCTGATTAGAATAAGCCTGCCTATGATACGCCCCTTGTTACCATAAACGTACAATTGTAATATTAATGTGATACCTACGTAATCATGTGTATAAAACCCATGAATTGCGTCATAATAAAGGAGAACGGTTATTTGGAAAGATGCTGAGGGTATCTTTTGTGTCTGTTCCCTACTGCAGTAGTTATTATTAATTTGGAACCACTAATCAATATGAGGATAGGAGTTGCCTATCTATAAATTTCCAGGACAATTTGGAAAGTGGAAAAAAAAAAACACACTTCATTTAGTACTCTTTGCCTGATTTGGAAGGCAAAGAGATTTACTAAATGAAATGTGTGCAGAACCGCTTTAAGTTTGGGCTGGGAGAAGTGTGCAGATCAGGAAATAATTGTGTACATGACATGTGTAAATGATATGTCTTACATATCTGATTTCATTAACGGTACTCATGCTCATTGTGGTCCAGTTATACAAATACCAATGTAAATAATAATCCAATAATTTGTCATGGTATTTCTCCTTAAATGCCATTGGAACCTCATGATCGAATCATGTAAAAAAATAACCAAATCAGGCAATTACACTATAAAAGTTCCTGCAAAATGAATAAATTAATAATAGCAGTGTAAATACTGTTGGGTGCACATGATCCAGTCATGTGGCACAGTGGTGTAGTGGTTAGCACTCTCACCTAGCAGTAAGAAGGGTCACTGGTTCGAATCCCAACCATGACACTACCTGCCTGGAGTTTGCATGTTCTCCCTGTGCCTGCGTGGGTTTCCTCCGGGTACTCCGGTTTCCTCCCACACTCCAAAGACATGCAGGTAGGTTAATTGGCTTCTGTCCAAAAAAAAAAATTGGCCCTAGTATATGAATGAGGACCTTGGATTGTGGGCTCCTTGACAGTGGGGACCGATGTGAGTGTGCAATGTACAGGGATAGGGAGAATTGTAGACACTTACTCAGGTTGAACTGGATGGACTGATGTCTTTATTCAACCTTACTAACTATGAAACTATGAAACTATGTAAATAATCAGAAAGAAAACATAATTGAAATAAATATGAATAAAATATTAAAAGCAACCATTTGGCTTTCAAAATACCATGTCCCCTGGTTAGTTTTAAACCTTGAAGGTAACAAAGAAATGATGTCTTACTTTCCTTGTCTTTCAGTCTCCAAGCATGGGAAACGTTAGATACAGCTATTACTATTGTGATACAGGCATTTAAATACCTCAGTGGTATATTTATAGGCAAGCTAATAAAAGAAATGCTAGCAGGAAAGGTCAGGTACTAATGCGTAAATGATTTAGCACTGGAGAGTATTTCTTTCCTGGTACATAAAATATAGATGAGCATTGTGGTGTTCAGTGATACTTTTTTTTGCTGCAGTCTTTTGGAAGGAGAAGCTTCTTTTGTCAGATCCGGGGAGATACAGATCAAAGAATTCATGAAGATACCACACTGACATTTAAAGTGGACATGCTGAGAGGAATTAACATTTTATGATTTTACAGTACATTACAATGTACCTAGACATGTTGTAAGCTGTCTACAGAAACTCAGATTTTGTAGTTGTTTTCTTTGTAATGTTTGTGACATCTTAAAGTATGTGGGCATTCATATTTGGAAAAGTGACTAAAGTAACATTTCAAATTAAGTAGAGCACCTGTATATTCCATTTGAGTCCGCTGAAATGGCTTTAGTGCCATGGGTAGAATAAAATGTATATAGTGCATATAGTAAGCGTTTACCTCTGATCACTCTCCTTTCTGCCACCTCACCAATAGTTGATGTTAGTGGGTTTCTCCAATTCTGTATGTATCATGTATGGTTGAAATGAAGGTGAGGGTCATAGGTGCAAGATAATCAGAGTAAAAACATTTCCACAGTGAAGACACAATGCAGTGCACTTGCCAGATTAATAAATAAACTTCATATAAAGTTATTGCACTCAATTCAGGGATAGAATTTACAGAGAAACATTCTTGCTTACTACAGAAAGCAAGGAAATTAGCAGTAAGTGCTCTGACCAATCAGTTCAGTTAAGCAATGCAATAAAAAAATAATAGTAGTCAACTACTCCTTTCAAAAAAGTTTACACACTTCAAAACCAAATCCTCCCTGTGCAAATTGTGCAGGTGACCTCTTAATTGTGTTAGCACTTTAAGCCGTAAACAACAAATATTAATATGTTGGGCCCTCCGACTATGTCCATTTTCAACCATATAGAAAATATATGTGTATGGAGATCAAATGAACAACATTCCGTTAATTATCATAATTAAAGTCCCATCCACCAACGTGAGAAAAGCTGTGCTGAAATCTCTCTCCACTTCTTTTTGTAGCAATATGTCTCCACGTGTGCCACTCCAATGCACTCACCACAATGATATGACCCCCTAAACTAAAGGCCACAAGCACTTAAAGTGGATGTAAACCTGATTCATGAAATTTGAGCTGGGCACATTTATCTGCAGTGTTTTCTGATCTCTCTTAAAAGCCCTGAGTCCAGTGGCTTTCTCCTGCTCCATTCTTCTGTTATCAGCATGATAACTTCTGACATGTTCTCTGTCAACTGTAATAAAACCAGCCTGAATGTTGTGTCAGGGAGGGTGCTATAAATAGATTAGCAGAGAGCTGGTCTATTCACAGCACAGCTGTAAAAGTATCTGCCTATGTGGAGGGGGGTTTGTGCCTTTCCTCCAATCAGCTGTCTCCCAGTGTAATCCAAGACTTCTCTCACAGTACTGAATGAGGAAGTGAAAATTCTAACAGCACGTGCACTTTCTAAACAGTATATGAAGCTGAAGACATGAAGATATATATGTAAAACTTATGTAGGGAGATTTGCTTAATCTCTGTGTATCATCTGAGGATGTTCACTTCACTGGGTGTATGTGAGGGTTTACATCCACTTTAATCCAGAGACTCAGACGCACTCTCCAAATACTTTGGCCAATTGGCAGTAATCCATCAATAGAAAATTCTTCCCCAAAATGTTGTTAATTCCCCTCAGAGGATATATAATGCACGACATAAAATATGAACGACCTCATAGTGTAGTATTTATTAGATACAAGTGCCCATACAATTAAAAACATGCCTATACACTCACATATTGCGGTGCCCGATTCCTCTGCACCAATATACTCAGCCTGTGTTTGCTAATCCTCGTCGCCAGTCTGCGTGCATTGTAAAGACTGGAACTGGGAGGGTTGTCACCACGTATACTGGATATGATGGTCGTGTTATCGCTTCTACATGTTTTGCTGATACCGGGCGGACCAGGAGGCTTTCGGAAAATATTAATATTTACTGTTTTCTGTTTTCAAGTAATGCGCTTCTGGACATCTTCCCAACTTTGAAAAAAACTGAAGGGAATCTGTTGTTAAGTTTTAAGTTTTTGTAGCATTTAAATTGTCACTAAACCCACATCATAAAAATAAAAATGCCAGCACTTAATGGTAAAAAAAAAGCTGCATGCAATAAGTGTGAATATACATAAAACACTCAAAAAGAATAAATGAACTAAAAAAATGCAGCTAATCATCCACCAATGAAGTAATCTCACCCTGTGTTGCCTCCACCTTGAGCAAAAATGCACACTCACTCACTAGTATATAGAACAGCAAACTCGCTTGTTAAAGATAGTAAATGGTTGTTCCATACATATAGCCTCCTAGAAGTCAGACTTGGAAAGATCTCGTCTCATATAGTAAATAGTAGTTCCATCCATATGACCTCCTAGTAATCTGACTCAGAAAGATCTCCTCTCATATATGATTTTTGTAGGTGTTAAGACCATCATCCTCTCCCATCGAACAAGAGACTGTCCATGTCAAAGATGGTGTGTGGGACCGAAGTTTATTATATTGCAGTTTACCAATTCTTAGAGGTGATGGCTGCATTCGTTTTCTTGTTAGTCTTTCTTTCCTTCATTTGCACTTGGTGATCCTGCCAGTAAGTCTGTTGTTTTTCACAAGAAAAAGCTCTCCTGCAGATGTAGAAGTTACAGGGATGAGACAAGCCATTTGACACTGACAGGGTTGCTTACAGTGATCAGCTTTTATTTATTTATTTATGTAAAACATTTATCTTAAAAAGAAAAACAAATGTTGCTGTAACTGCTTATAAAGTGTTAGCTGGAGTTTGGCTTCAATTTGTTAGTATATATAAATCTGCTAGTACATCTAACACTCTCCTCTCCCTCAGACTGACAATGCAGCTGTGCAAATGTTCACCCAGAGTGGGTGCACTCTAATACAGGAGGTGTGTTACTCGCTAGATCACCAGGTGAAAACAGGAAAAAAAGCCAAAAAAGAACACAAAAACAGTACAGCAACCACATTTAAGGATTGGTAGCTGCAATATTTTACAGTTTTAGTTTTGGGTTTAATATCACTTTAAGATAATCAGTGCCACGCATTTGTATATCTCCTAAAAATCTGATCAATATATTCAAGATCAAGCACCATAGAATTACAAAATGTAACCCTGATGTAAAGGCAGAGTCTTGCACTTTTAAGCTAACACTATGTGCATAAAATGAGAAAAATATATGATAATGATGGTAGCAAAAATGTTGAGTTTTTTTTTTTTTTTTGTTGAGAGCTGTAACGATTATATTAAACTGCCAATGCCATATATGTTTGAGATCTCGCAAGTATAATGTATGTGTGGGTCCTATCAGGTAGTTATCACTTGAAGAACCACAAGTTCTACCACAGCCAAAGATGGATAAGAGCTCAGGTGTGTCACCACTTCATTTTGAGAAGGTTTGGAGCACCTTTGTAAAATTTTTGAGGCTCACGATTTTGCTATTCATAACCATAACCAGTAGTATCCCTATGTGCATGAAAAATATGCAGAGGCTCCCACTATGAAGTGCATGATATGGTGCAATGGCAGTGTAGGGAGCTTAAAACCCACAGAAAAGGGCCCTGCCATTCAAAATACACACCACTTGTCTTGCAAAGTAAGAGCAGTTGCTGGATGAGTGGAGTAAAGGCATTGCTAACTCATAGTGCAGGGCTTGACAAATTTGCTTGGAATCTAGGAGCCAGCTAAAAAAGTTAGGAGCCAGTTTTTTTTTTTAACGACGACAACGACTGACAGGTGGCAATGGGCACCGTAGGACGTCCTCCCAGAACCTTGCTCCATTCGGGAACATCCGATAGCGGCCGTTTACCACGTGATCGCTCTGTCAAATGACGGTGCAATCACATGTACACAAACCAGCATCACGTCATGACGCCGGTTCCTCCCTCCCCTCTCTGTATCGATCGGTACAGTGAGAGGGGAGAAGCTGAGAGGGGGAGAGATGGGACTAGCGCTGTGGGCTGGATGTGTAGTGCCCACAGCGCTGGTCAGTGACAGCTACACTGCCAGCACTGTGCAATACTCTGCCAGCACTGTGCAATACTCTGCCAGCACTGTGCAATACACTGCAATACTCTGCCAATACTCGCCAATACTCTGCCAATAAATTTTAATAGAAACAAAGAATTATTATTATTTTTTTTTACCGAATTTTCAGTATTTTTTGTTTTATAGCGCAAAAAAAAAAATAAAAAATAAACAGCGGTGATTAAATACCACCAAAAGAAAGCTCTATTTGTGTGAAAAAAAGCACAAAAAATGAATTTAGGTACAGTGTTGCATGACTGAGAAATTGTCATTCAAAGTGTGAGAGCACCAAAAGCTGAAAAGTGCCCAGTGGTTAACATTGCATTAGCATTGTTAGATGTGTTGCAATACCAATGGCCACCACAAGATGGCACCATATTACAGAAGTATTTCAGAAGGTTGCAAAGCCGCGGCCTAAATTTCTGGCCGGCGCGGCCCGATGCGATTGCACGGCAGGGTTGGTGTCCACAGGTTGACGGGGTACCGCAGCTGTGTCGCCCCAGGCACCAGGACCCCAAATCTAGTCGCAATTGCGCCCGGGCGACCGGGGTTTGTCGAGCCCTGTCATAGTGGATATTTGCTTGAAAATGTATTAGGCCTTTAATTCAACGGATATTGTAGTGTCTGTAAAACGAAGGTTTTAAACTTCAGAAATCTTGTATATGAAACACAATTTCCAATAGGATTGCAGGTGAAATAAACATGCATGTAAATGCAGCAAGCAAAGTTGTAAAATGTTGTAGTTAAAAATGGTTATAATGTTAGAACAAAGAAACCTATAGATGTTTTCCACCATAATACAAGTAGTAGTGGGCTGATGTATCATACAGCAAGGAGTCGTGTGATTTCTGATGATGGCTCATGTCCAGGGGAAGAATACATTTGTAGAAAGTTGACACATAGTTTAGCAGGCTTACAATTACAAGTACATGCACTATTCATCTAACTGTGTCCAGACCAAGCTTTTAATACTTTTTTATATGTACTAAAATGTGTGTTTTAAGAAACATGCTTAGAACAGACAGATTGGTTTCTGCTTCTACATGGATGTGTCTTTGGAAAGTGAAAATAATGTTTCAAAGATTTTTAGGTTTTTCATAAAATAAGTCTATCTTAGTCTACATCCAGCATAATACCCTTTCCTTCAGAAAATTGGGGTTGCTGTATTGAAAAAATAATGACATTATTTTATGTCTTGTGAATGATTTATGCCCTGACTAGTCCACTTACATAACATGACACACATGCTAAAGCTAGAACTGTAAAGTTTCACACATTTTGTTTTGCATTGAGGCATTTTTTAAACACTTCACGTTTACACTAAATGTGCGACTAAAATGTGAAAGTACTGCAAACACTTTTCAGAAAGCTATAATTGATTCTTTTATAACTGCAAACCTTCCCTTTTCTTATGACTTATGAGACTGAGCCCTAAATAAGTATTGAAAAGTATTGTGCAGGTACTGTGGGTGGTAGGTGAGACAGGGTTTACATCTTTTGACTCTATAAAGTGTGTTTGAAAGCAGCAGGCTTCTCCTGACTAAACAAGAGTACAAACTGCTCATGGGGAAGAGTTGATCAGATGTTTGAGTTTGGAGTTTGAGAGGCCTCAGTAAACAGATAACTTTTTCTGTAGAGGTAAGGTTTATCCCCAAAAGGCAAAGGGGTCTCCTCCCCATTAATGTAGACTGTCTGGGTTCAGGAGGTGGCCATGAGGTGGATCGTGGTTCTCCCTTGGGTGCCCACTGTGTGTTCATTTTACCATTACATCTGCAAAATAAGAAACAAAGGCAGCCAAAGATGAATAGTATATGATGACACATCAGTCTGCTGTGCTGTCCTGAACAACAAAGCAGAGAGCAAATAATGAAGCTAAGTATATTTTATATTATAATTTCCAGCAGTTCCTGTGTAAGTGGAAAATGATTTATATTGATTTAACTTTGGGTAGTATAGAGTTGAGAAAAAGATAAAGTAACAGCGTGGCAACCTATTGACATTGTGTTCAAGAAGAAGGTACCCTTCTTCATATATTTTGAGATTGTCTCAAATGCTTTCTGGAAAGCGATGCAGTAGTGCAACAATTTACTGATTACAACGGACCGCAAAAAGTAGCTTTTTTCCTGCTTCACCGCAATACAATACCGATAAAACGTACAAGAAAATCTCTACTCAGTACCCTGGTAAATACTGTCAGATACTGCATTCCAGCAAACCGGAGAAAGCAAGATGCTGTAACTCTGCAGATATAGTTTATCCAAATAAATGATACTAAAGCCAAGAAGAATCTCTCTTCCACCATTAATGGAAAGGAGAAATCTCTGTAAGAAATGGTTCTATTGGAATGTTTTCAAAACACATCAGAATACCTGTAAATCTTTCCTTCAGCTAAAGTGAATCAGTCTAATCAATATTAGTAGAGGGAGACAGCAACTCCTAAATCCTTAGGAAGACTTTATTTATGGCATGACAGTGACTTTAAAAAGCAAGCTAATGCGTTTTGATGCTGGGCCTTGTTCACAGCTTCATTTGTACAGCCGATATAGAAGTGCGATTGTTGGTCCCCATTGCAAGACTTGACAATGCCCCTCACCCCTCTGACCCTGTTGCCCTTCCTCCCCCCATTCCCTTCTCATCTGCTTATACCTCACTACCTTCCTTCCCAACCTTCTTTCTGTCTCCTAATTATCCTGACATGGTACTATACAGTATAGTAGGAATGTCTGCAAAAAAAGGAGACACTTCTCTACTATGTTAGCTATTCCATGTTTACCTATCCTATTATTTGTAAATGGTTGATGGTGATGAGACGTTTCTGCCGAATTTAAGTATAAGGGACATTCCATCTGTCTACCTCTTGAGAAAGTAGGAAGGAGTTATAGTTAAATTTTATCAAATACTAAACCAGTGTTAAAATGTTTATTGCATATGCCAATGTGTACTGAACTCTCCTGTTGCCGGCACTCTGTATTGTGATGACAGAGGGTGCTCTATTCTCATCTGCTGTCAAGTCTAAAAATATATAAAAAAAGTAACAGTGTGGTATATTTCTAGTAAATTATTATTAGAATATTTACCTTGGTTAATCGTTTGGTCATTTTTGTTTTTCTAGGGCAGGGGTAGGCAACCTTTTGAGCACACAGTGCTAAAAAATGTTTTCAACGGAATTGAGAGAGCCGACTACATAAAAATAAATGTCAATTCCACACTCTCAATCACAAAAAGTTATTTTTACAAAGTAAATGCTGTAAACTACTTAGTAATAAGAAATGAAGACACATATAAAAAGATCGAAATGCAGATAGAATTGCCAAGGCTACCTTCACCAATTTCTTCACTTTCAAATCTCGGATCAGCCCAGATCCTGTACTTTCATGTGAGCGATCCATGCACTTTCGCATCTCAGATCGTCCCCAATTTCTGCACCATCACACCTCAGACCAGCCCCAATTTAAGCCCCAATTTTTTCACCTTCACACCTCAGTACCGCCCCATTTTCTGCCCCTTCGCACCTCACTCATATGCACTTTCACACCTCAGATCAGCCCTGATTCCTTTACCTTCACACCTCAGATCAGGCCCAATTTCTGCCCCTTCAGATCTCATGTCAGACCCAATTTCTACACATTTAGATCTCATGTCAGACCCAATTTCTGCACTTTCAAACCTCATGTGAGCCCGCATGCACCTTTACACGTTAGATCATGCCCAACTTCTGCCCATTCATACCTCAGAACACACCCAATGTCAGCACCTCAGAACACAGATCAGGCCTAATTTCTGCACCTCCGGATCTCAGATTAGGCCCAATTTCTGCACCTCCAGAACCCAGATTAGGCCCAATTTCTGCACCCCCAGATATATTATATAAGCGTCACTGCATGCACCTTCACACCATCAATCAGGACCAATTTCTGCATCTTCAGATCTCAAAGGAGCCCACAATTCTGCACCATCAGCCCCAATGCAAATGAACCTCAGGAAACATTTTTATTGTAACTATTGATAACTACTACTTTAGAACAGCTATTGGTAACTACTGACTACATTTGCAGTAGGAACATTATAGCTTCTTTTTTTGGGATCCTGTAAAAATTTTTTTTCAAAAATGCACAATTACAGAAACTTAGCCCTATTAATAAGAACAAGAGCGTGTATGGCTGCTGTTTAATGAATAATTCATATCTATCTAAAAGCTGGCTACTACAAAAAAATGCCATGTTTTTAGGTGTTGTTGGATAAAAGCAGCAGCTGCAACAGGGGCACCCCCTCCCCCACACTACTTGTACTTATTAATAGGGCTAAATTACTGCACATGTGCATTTTTCCACTGAAAATGTAGTTAGGACTTCTATAATAATATAGGACTGGTTCTCACAGGATTTGATGGGAATGCGTGGGTTCTCATGTGATTCTAACTTGTATGTTTTAAAAGTCTATTCATTTTAATTTCATGCAAATTGCACCAGACCACGCAAAAAGTAGTGCACTGGACTGTGCAACAATACTGCACCAAAACCACATGATACTTCGGCATCTGCATTTGGGGTGCCGATAACAATAGGCACCCTCTTGCAGACTGCAAGGGCAGCATGTTCTAATGCAGCCTGGAGTGAAGCGGGCCAGAGCTGAAGTGGGCGGGCCAGCAGGAAGCATCCCTGCTGTTCTCTATGCAGGTGGGCAGAAGCTACAGTGTGGGGGGGCAGGAACTGATGCTGGCAGAATCCATCCATGCTGCTGAAGTGGGCAGGCTGGAGCTGAAGTGGGCTGACAGGAACTGTGGCCAGCAGGAAGCATCTCTGCTGGTTTCTATAAAGGTGGGTGGGAGCTAAAGCAGGGGGCATAAACGGAGGCTAGCAGGAGCCATCCAAGTTGCCTTCTATGCATAAAACCACAGTCACCAATCTCTGTGTTGGAGATTGGTCTCCCAGGTTTCCCTTTGCATGCCATCATAAATGCAGCTGCGTGCCACCTCTGGCACGCGTGTCGGGGTTGCCGACCATGTTCTATGGTGCTATCCTGATGCTTGTGCGCGCTTCAGAATCATACTTTTGAGGAAGGCTGAATTGACTAATATAGATGGCTTATCTCATGTGTGAACACTGTGAAAACCAGTAATTCAGATTGGTTATAATACAAGTTTTCCTTATTTTGATTTAAGACATGACATAAGATTTCCTACCATATTTTCCTGTTATTATTAAGATAGGTACAATATCAATACTATACAATAATAGTAATAATAATAAACTGCTAGCTCTTCACTATAGATAAGGTAGTTAGAAGTCAAATTATTTATCTTGGTTTGGCAACAATAGCAGACATGCCCTGATTCTGCTTAAAGTAGCATTGTTTGCCATCTACACTATATGACACACTTTGAGGTTCTCCAGCTACCAAACAACCCTTTATCCCTAGTTACACAGTATACTAATATGTTAATAAATTAGTTGTCAGGCAAATAGACTTGTAATTAATAATGAAGCATGACTTAGCAGCAGTCATGAAATGTTGTGATTAAAAAAAGGTAGGTGGGGGTAGGCACATAGTTATATTTTAATTACCGAACTGGGTTATTATAGGAGATAACCCTGAGAATCCTGATTAAAGATTCATTGCAGTTTCCCCTGTGACATTTTAAACACATTAATTATTCGAAGTGTATAACATATACTGGTATAACTGTACTGTACCTTTTCATTTTCCCTTGTTATTTTCTATGACTTGCTATGTGTGCTTTGATCCATGTGTCATAAATTGAGTGCTGCTTATACAGTGTGGAATCCTGAATGCTCTCTAGAGATATGGCATTTGTTTAAAGCAATGAATTGGTTGGCATATAACTGTATGTATATGACATTAGATAGTGTCATTAATTCATATTGTGCTTCATTAACTGCAAATGTGGTTTCATTTTCCATGTTTAAGAAAGATTTGGGCTAAATCATTATATTGCTTACAAATACTTAGTGCTTCCTCAATCAGTCTGTTTATGTTGTACAAACTGATGCATTGGCCAGAGTAGTATTTTTTAACATGAATTTCATGAAGCTGGCATCCAAACTTGTCACATTGCATAACCCCAATTACGTTTTAGAAACACAACCCTTTTTGTGAAAAATACACTGAGCACCCCAGCATGTGGATGTTTTAAGACACATCAAGCTGATGCATCTTTCTGCCTGCTGCAACGCAAATATGTTAGTGCCTTCCTCTACATGATCAAATATGCTGTGCTAGGATATGTGTCCCATGTGAATTGCAGCCTGTGTTTACTATTCAAGTAAAAACTGACTGGAGACACATTTAAAATTGCATCTCACAGCACTTTTATGATGATGTAGCACTGGTTGGAAAGATACATTTACTTTACTGTACATGTAAAAAAATTGGCATGTGCAGGGAGCCTTATTGTTGAATGTGATTCTGTCCCTCTAGCAGTTGGACAAATGTGTAACAATTTCTAAAAGTAAGAATCTCTGTGTATATATACCTTTCCTCTTCAGCATCTTGTAGTAGCTGGGTCAGTGTAAACGTGTACAATTTGCACTTGCACGATGCAGGATGTGCTTTCTTTCAGCTGCTTTTAGTAAATAGGGCTAGAAGCCACCAAGATGTAGTAGATGGAATAGGCAAAGCCATACAGTTTTTTAGATTGTAAGACACTGGGCGATATATTAGCTCTTCCAATTGCCTGGAAGAAAGGTAAAAGTGGAAATTTAGGCTGCCATATATTAGTAGATTTTTGAATGATTGTTCGTATGAAAATTTGTATGTAAAATTCTCAGTACATGAAAAACACATTCCCTTTAACTGCTTCCAGACCGCCCACCGTACATATACTGCGGCAGGGCGGCCCGGCTGCACACAATCACGTGTCACATTTTTATAGCACTGATCGCTGTATAAATGACAATGGTCCCAAAATAGTGTCAAAAGTGTCTGATGAGTCCGCCATAATGTCGCAGTCACGATAAAAATTTGCAGATCGCCGCCATTACTAGTAAAAAAAAATAATAAAAATGCCATAAAACTATCCCCTATTATGTAGACGCTATAACTTTTGCGCAAAACAATCAATATATACGCTTATTGTTTTTTTTTTCACCAAAATTATTACCAAGAATACATATCGGCCTAAAGAGGATTTTTTTTATATATATTTGGGGGATTTTTATTATAGCAAAAAGTAAAAAATATTGCTTTTTTTTCAAAATCGTCACTCTTTTTTTTGTTTGTAGCACAAAAAAAAAAAAAACACAGAGGTGATCAAATACCACCAAAAGAAAGCTCTATTTGTGGTAAAAAAATAAGTAAATTTTGTTTGGCTGCAACATTGCACGACCGCGCAATTGTCAGTCAAAGCGACGCAGTGCCGAATCACAAAAAGTGCTCTGGTCAGGAAGGGGGTAAAATGTTCCTACCGGGGCTGAAGCAGTTAATAAGGGCATTGTCAAAATGACACTTTCTGTAATATATTTAGAAAATAAATAAATGCTGCTGAAAACAAATTTATATATATATATATATATATAGATATATATTTATTTCTACAGTCAGCCTGCTTGTGCAGTAATATTTTTTTTAGCTTTTTTTTTTTTCTTAGCTAAATGCTGCAGCAAGGGTTAAAATAATTCTATGCTAGCTACACTAAGGCCCCTTTCACACTGGGGCATTTTTCAGGCGGTACAGCGCTAAAAATAGCGCCTGTATACCGCCTGAAAAAATCCGGCCCCTTTAACTCCAGTGTGAAAGCCGACGGTCAAAAAAGTCCTGCTAGCAGCATCTTTGGAGCAGTATAGGAGCGGTGTGTACACCGCTCCTATACCGCTCCTTCCCATTGATTAGAATGGGACACCGCGGTGATACCGTGGCAATACTGCCGCAAAGCGCCGCTACGGCAGCGCTCTGCGGGGGGTCTTTAACCCTTTTTCGGCCGCTCACGGGGGGTAAAAACGCACCGCGAGCGGCTGAAAACCGCGGCTAAAACGACGGTAAAGCAGCACTAAATATAGCGCTGCTTTACCGTCACCGCGGCTCCCCGCCCCAGTGTGAAAGGGGCCTAAGAGAAGCACAGCTGATCAGTATATATTTTTTTTTTGAACACTGCTCCAATCAACAGCTCTGCTAAAGGAGTGAGAGCAATATTGAGTAGAGCAGAGTTCAATAGGGTGTGTTGGAGTGCAAAAAAGCTTGTGTGTGAGAGCTGCAGTAGAATCTGACCCTGCTGTGCGCTGGAAGCACAAGGTTTTCTGCTTCACTTGGCTGCTAGACAAAGTATAAAAAAAATCCTATTTATTATTGTATATGCATTTATGTATATATACTTTAGGAGTGTTTCTATTCCTCAAATCTCAGATCATATACTGTAGTGCTAGAACAATCAACAACTACATTCCCTGTGAGACAAGGCCTGGAAGATTGTATTAACGTATAAAGTACTGATCTGCGTCTATTAAATTAGCATGAGAGATCTGGTTGTAAAAAATCTGAAAACATTTTAAAAGATCTAATGTGTTACAGTTTAACACATCTGTATGTTAAAATTAGATATGACATTTTTTTTTTATTTAAATTAGTGACCTTGCTGTAAAGGTTCACCAGATCTGTGGACCTGTGTTCAAACTCACATACATACACATACATGCACATACATAAAATGTATATATACGTAACTAGAGTGTAATGTGAAACAACATGTAAAAAGTTTGCTGGTTGATGGATGGATAGAGAAGATGTAGTAATTTGTCATTCTTATGTTTGACATAGACAGCTCTATCCACAGAATTTTTAATGTCAAGAATTTCTTTTCTCATTATCAGAAACATTACATATACCTAATGTCATCAACTTTTAAGTTTCTAGCGGCAGATCAGTGTTCATTAAGTGGTCTTTTTTAACATGGTCTTTTACATTTGGCACATGGACCCTTGATTAACTAGATATCACTTGGAGATGTCTCCTGGTGCTGTAAGCTGTACTTTGTATAAAAGAATAGGATCTATGAAGTCCTTGTTAACATGTATGCTTTCCTTAGCAACATGCACTACATTAATGCTTGCATCCAATACACAAGTATACTAAAATGTCATTCTGCAGGGATGTTACCTTAGTGATAGGCTTGTTTAACATATTTCTATATATAAACATTAGGTGAATCATAAAGATACTGTTTGAAAGAGTAGCTTCTTCAGAATCACACCTTTCTTTTTAACCAGGTCTTAAAGTGAACCTATACTCACATTATGCACATTAAAATATTACCATACAGTACTCAAAATGAACAGTAAAACTTTAAAACATGCCATCATTCACCTCCTGTATCTATAGACATTGTTGAAAAATTCATCTTCAACGTTCACAGCAAAGACTTGAAAATCACTACCTATCTCTTTACTTTTTACAGAGATTAGAATCTTGGCAGCCTGCCAGCCCTCTAATGTAAACGCACGGCAGATGTTGATAGAAACTGACTTTATAGTGTCTGTTGTGATCCTTGAGAATGAATATGTACAAGCAGCTTGAGAGGTCAGGTGTCTGTGTCACTATTTGGATGATTAATTAACTGTCAGTCTGATGGGCAGGCTGGAAGGACAAACCTTCCCAACTGGGACACAGACAGCAAAAAAAAGATTATTTTTTATAGAGCTCATCATGGATGGGTTAGAACCTCCTTCAGGTTTATTGTCAGTGTTCTTTATTGTGTCCCTTTTTGGAAGAATTCCCACACTTCCTGTTGGGTGAAGTGTGTCAGCTGAGGTGAGTGCTCTTTACTACTTTAGTAAATTAACCTGTAATAACCTTACTGATCAGTGGGACGGCTAATGTCTCTTGCCTTTCTTTATTTTTTCAAAACGTCAAAACTTGTAATGGGTTGCAAACCTTTCGAGCAACAAGACAGTTAAAACTAACATACGATCCCAAACATACTGAGCATAATTGTGTCAAGATGTGTTAGCATTATCCTTATAAAGATTTTAACATTGTTTTATCCATTTAGACAGTAAATTTGGACAAATGGTAAATTTGTTCTAAAGCATATAAATGTTATTTGTATCATATATATATATATATATATATATATATATATATATATATGTATGAAGGCTATATATACAGTTGTATAGATGCTTTATTGCCAATGTTTTTAGCAAACCTGGCAGGTATTACTCACTTAATTATGGCTAATTTTGTTTTAATTGGGCAGTAAAACATTTGGATTTGCTCTCTGTGCATAAAAAATTACTTGTTTGCATATATATATATGCAAATATATGCACATTAGTCTTATATAAAATGGGGAGAGCTATAATTTTGCTACACTAAAATAGAATTTAAAACAGTGTATTTATTCAAACTATATACCTCAAGAGCTGATATATTAACAAGAGTAATGTGAACCTGGAATGATAAAAATACAGTTGCTGACTTTTTTTAGATTTTACTTTTTTCCTGTCATGTTTATGTTTCCTATTTCACTATTTAGAGAGTCACCAACCCATAACAAATACTGGTGCGGTATACTTACCTTGTCCCCAGGATCCTGCGATGTCACCCCACTGTGTCTGTGGGCTCTGTCCTCCGCCCGAATCCTCTGTGTGCCGGGCTCCGTTCCCTGCAAGTGTGGCGACGCACGGGGCGGAGCCTGGCGGCAAATTAAAAAAATGTAAAAATCATAACACATACAGTACACTGTAATCTTACATATTACATTATTGTATGAAATCACTTCACATCCCTTTTGTCCCTAGTGCTTTGTTCAGTGCCCTGCATGCAGTTTTATATGATATATACTGTTCTTTCTGCCTGGAAACTGAAGATTGTCCATAGCAACCAAAGTGTCCCTTTACGTCAAAAGTGGTTTTAGACCAGCTAGAAAACAGTGATAGTAAATAAGAACACTTGCAGAATTGATCGATAGTGAATCGTGGGGAAATTCATTTTATTATTATTATATTATTATTTTTTATAATTATTTATATTTATGTATTATATTATAATTTACGATTTTGTGTTTCAAACATTATCATACCCGGGATATCTACTAGACTCTTGTTTGGACAGATTTAAGTGTGTTATTGCTAAGAATTACAGGCCTACAATATAAAACGCCAAATTTCTATGCAAATTAATTGTACCGCTTTGAGACGCAACAATCTGACATAATCATACCGCAAGGGAGGTTAAGGAGTGAAATCAGATTATAATTGTAACTGAGTCTCTCATCTTTGCCCTTTTTTTGGAATCATAGCTATGTGGGCTTCCAAAAGCTGGGAAGAAGGGCAAGCTCACTTGCAGTTTTACATAGTTTTATTATCCCCGTCGTTTAATTACAAACATGTATTTTATTTGCCTTGTCAGCTAAATCAAATGCCAAGGCAACCAAAGATTAGCAAAGCGACTTTAGACCTAATCCCTTTCCTAAATTCTCCTTCTTTGGAAAAAAAAAGTATACTAAATCTTACGCTCTCTAGCAGATGCAAACAAATATTCATCTTTGCCAAAAAGTATATGAATAAGCTTCAGAAACACACTTTATCCTAACTTTACCAGCATTAAAGTAAATAATGCTAATGTTTTTTGAATGTGCTTAGTTCTAGGTACTACTGGCCACCTAAATTTGGTATGATGATAATGGAATCTCCTTGTAGTAACTGTGAGATCAATACCCTATGAATCATATATACCACCGTGTGACTTTATTAGTGTAGTCATATGCTGTGTGTTCTTAAACACATATCATGTATCTATACATTTGCATTGGACTTAATTATGGACTTCATTATGTAATTTATAAATAACGTTGTGCTGACAACTAGTGGTACTCCAGGATAACTTTAACTTGTAATGTAATGTCTGTAAAATAGTATTTTCCAGTTTACCTGCATGTTTGGATTATTTGGTTTAGTCCTTACTTAGACCCCTCCCTTTTTCTTGTTACGTCAGTTAATTTTCAGTCTTTATGATGGGCACAAAGTGTAGAAGTTCATTGTACATTTACACCACTTCAACAAGACCTGTTAACATCCTTGTACAGCATTTTCACAAATAAAACTATGTTGGATTAAACTGCCATGACGTATTGGGAAGTAGAGCTGTCTGTGGAGGGTGCTTATTCAGCAGGTGATCATATTGGCTGGATGGACCGAGATCTAAGGGGGGTATGTCAGTGCATAAAGAGATGCTTGAAACAAAACACTCTTGCTATAGATTGAACATATCTACAACTTAGTGAAACATATACGGCACATGCTTGGGTATATTCCCAACACTCTTTTCATCTGAGGGGGCCACTTGGATGAAGGACAAAATGTCTTCATCATTACAGAACAATGTGGCTAATTACTACTAGCTACAGCTTGCTGAACTTACAATATTGATGTATGTGATAGATTGTCAAGCTGAAGAATAATGAATCACATCATAAGCACAATATACTGTATATTAATTTGACTGGATTCCAGTGCAGCTGGTTCATTTTTAACATTATAGCAAGTGTACAAGGATGATATACCGTATATACTTGAGTATAAGCCGACCCGAATATAAGCCGAGGCACCTAATTTTACCCCAAAAAAATGGGAAAACTTATTGACTCGAGTATAAGCCTAGGGTGAGAAATGCGCAGCTACTGTAAGTGGAAAAGCGGGTCCACAATGCCCATTTGCAGCCTCACTGTGCCCATTTGCATGCTTCACTGTGCCCATTTGCAGCCATAGGTCCCCCGAACTTCAAACTTTGTAGTTAAGGGTTCCTAAATGCCCCCTAGCTGCAGCCAATTTGGGGTCTCTGGACCCAAAGGGTCCCAAAATGACATTGCTGCAGATGGACACAGTTGACCAAATTTGGGGCCCCGTATCTTGGGGTCACTTGGTGCTAGGAACCCCAAATTATGGTATGCAAACCCAGTGGAACTAGCACTACAACATATCCAAAGATGGGGTTCCTAGAACCAAGTGTCCCCGAGATACGGGGCCCCAAAGTCGGTTCGGAAAATGTTAAAGTGGTGTTTCCACCAAAAAAAAATAGCTTAAAAATCATTAAAAAAATAAAAATAATAATTGGAAAAAAAAAATTTACTCACCTCTAAATGCCTGTTGCTAGGGGGTCCCTCGTAGTCTGCCTCCTTCAGTGCCAGGGCACTGACATCACTTCCCCTCGGCGCAGTCAGTCATATGGGACACGTGACAGGTCCCAGGTGACTGAGCTGCATATCACGGCACGCGGAGCGGGGAATAAGGGGTGGCTTCATTCCCCCGCATCGCTGAACCCTGGGACAGGTAACTGTCCGATTATTAAAAGTCAGCAGCTGCAGTATTTGTAGCTGCTGACTTTAAACATTTCTTTTTTAGGGGGCACCCCACTTTAAGCACCTTTCTGCAGCAGAGAATGACATTTTCCGAACCAACTTTGGGGCCCCATATCTTGGGGCCACTTGGTGCTAGGAACCCCATCTGGATATGTTGTAGTTCTAGTTCCACTGGGTTTGCACACCAAATTTGGGGTTCCTAGCACCAAGTGGCCCAGAGATAAGGGGCCCCAAAGTCGGGTCGGAAAATGTCATTCTCTGCTGCAGGAAAGTGCTTGACTCAAGTATAAGCCGAGGGGGGGATTTTCAGCACAAAAAAATGTGCTGAAAAACTTGGCTTATACTCGAGTATATACAGTACCTGCAGTGGAGCATCAATATTGTAACACGGAACATCTACATAACATTCCTGAACACAGGGAGGCAGTTGATGATATCCAATTATAATTGGATTTATGATTGATAACCCCCATGCAGTCTGGTTAATTGAGTTTATTAAGAAAGAAATTGTTCATAGAGTTTTATTTGTACACCAGTCAGACTCTAGAGCTTGGGAATGACCAAATTATATTATTGTTGCAGCATTTTCCCCTGAGCAAATGTATCGCTGTATACACACACACATATATTGTGTATACAACTTCCTGGTGGTGGTAAATGAACAAGGCCAAATCATTAGGAAGCAAAATTAGTCATCCCTGGTCATTTTTACAAAGCAAAGATGAATTAGTCAGCTTTTAAAATGGTTTATTGTTTAGTGACTTGATACAATCTGAGAAGTCTCTCAGTGGAAACAAACCGTATTTGTCTGATACACAGAGCAACATTTGTTTTCTTTACAGAAAATGTTTTGCAGTAATTCCTTTTTAACAGTATGTAGGACCTTTGTAACTGCATAAAACAGATGTAGTTCCTTTTTTTACATTGTCGCATTCACAGGTTATTGCAGTTAAAAATGAATTTTCTATGCAGAATACATAGCTATGAGTTTGAATTACTCATGAGAGAAACAATACTTATAATAAAAAGAACAATGCAAAGAACTGTACTGATGTGAATACAAATGAGTATTCAGAAGATCCAAGATAATTTAGGAATATTGTAGTAGATTGCTTACACTAATTAATTGTACATTTAACTTTTTTCTCTAAAATGTAACATTACATGGCTTGAGATTTGATTTATGAAGGTTCAGATGATAGTCATTTTGGTGCCGAAGATATGATTGTGCTTTGAAAGACAATTCTGCTATTCATTAAGAGTTTATTGTTAGATTTGAACTAGCATTATGAAATTGGTGAACTAAGCCACAGAATATAAAATACTAGCCCAATATTGCAAACCTAATTACAGTAGAGGCAAGTCTCTGTGTAAGGAAGTATAGATTTGCGTGCACCGCTCCACTTTTGTAGACCTTCCATTCCATTGGAATTCCTAAAGGCACTACAAGCCTTCTGTCCCTGATTCTTCTATTCCCCACTATTTTCTAGCTGGTAGTAAATTAGACAGAGAAGAGAACAAGTATGGGACACTATTGTTTTAAAAAATTCAAACTGTCTATAGTGACAGTAGCTTTACCGTTACGGTGATTAAATATACACTAAATGAATGAAAATGTCTGGTGAAGCAGATAAAAATACATGATAAAAATCAAGGAATTCCTGCTTTAGTAGAGGAAGCAATCTTTTACTGATTGCCCTTGCTCCTTTTAAACCACAGTCAACAGTGGAAGTTTCATATTTCTGACTTCACATGATTAATTTAACCCCTTCCCATCCGTGCTTTAGCTGAATGACAGCTACAGAGTGGGCTTACTTTGCCAGGAGGGCATCTATGTGTGGGCGGCACACTCAGTTATCACTGAGTCCTTTGGACTCAGCTAATCACAGAAGTAAACATAAGCCGGTTATCAACAGCGTGAGGTGAGAAGAAGAGAGACCATAACCGGCTTGTGTTAAAGGGACATTGGCACTGACAATCAGGGCACAGATGAACAGGGCACAGATTATCAGTATTCTGATTGCCATTACTGTCCCAACAGTGCCCAGCAGTGCTGCCAATCAGTGCCCACCAGTGCTACCAATCAGTGCCCATCAGTACCTCCTCATCAGTGTCACCTATCAGTGCTGCCTATCATTGCCCATCAGCGCCAGCTACCAGTCCCTATGAGTGCCCATCAGTGGTGCCTATCAGTGCCCTTCAGAGCCACCGATCAGTTCCTATCAGTGCCGCCTCATCAGTGCCCATCACTGCAGCCTATCAGTGCAGCCTCATCAGCGCACTGATGGAAAAAATAAAACAAACTGTGGTGATTAAATACTACAAAAAGAAAGCACTATTTATGTGAAAAAAAGGATAAAAATGTAATTTGTGTACAGTGTTGCATGACCGCGTAATTGTCATTCAAAGTGTGACAGCGCTGAAATCTGAAAATTGGCCTGGGCAGCAAGGAGATGAAAGTGCCCTCCCTGTAGGCAAGTGGTTAAACTGGAACGCCAGCCACAACTTGTTTTACTTTTTGGAAGAGAGTGCTAAAAATTTAGAACTATCAGAATTGTATTGCTGTGCCCACTTCCTGCAACACAGCAATTGAAAAGAAATCTACAGAACATTTAGGGAAATTTTACAATGAAACGGTTGTCCCCATTGGGAGATTTTTGCCTACCTCCTGTATTGGTGAGACCTATAAGCAGTGGGATTTCCCCTCACTTTCATTTACTTTGATAACTGTTGAAGGTCAAAAATGCAGTGATTTAACTCCCATATGTATAATCCCTTTCTGTAATCAAAGGTAAAGGTGAAACCTCCCAGCATGGACAGAAATATTAATCAAAACCTGAAAAGTAGAAAAAAGGTGAGCTATTGGATCTCTTCAATTAAAGGTTAAAGAAAAAAATTGCAAATAAAGAAAAAATAATATAACGTGTACAATTGCGATACAAGTCATATTGTAATTGATATTTATTAAAAATTACATTTCCTTTTCAATCTGTATCCGCTGTAATTTTCTATAAATGCAATGTAATATGGCTACATGGAGTTGTTCTGTACACAGAATGTGTACTAAACATAAGATACAAGTCAGATTTCAGGCATCCCTTGCAACAAAAATATAATTTTTGGTGAGATATTTCCAATAGGAACACATCTAAAAGGATGCAGGCCCAGCAGCTTTCCTCATTGGTGTCCTGCAGCTGCCACAGCTGAATGATAATAATAAAACCACTCCCATTAGACCCACTCAGAACAGAGGCACAGGCAAACACATGGATTTCTTCTGAATAACAAAGGGTAGGAATCTGCACCAAAGGTTGTTATAATCCTTACAATATACATAGATCACCCAGGGGAAATGTTTTTTTTACCAACAAAAGTGGAGTTACACTTTAACCAATTAAGGACCGGAAGAATTTACCTCCTTAATGACCAGGCAATTTTTTTTGTGATACAGCACTACATCGCTTTAACTTAAAAATTGCCCGGTCGTGCAAAGATGTACCCAAACAAAATTTATGTTCATTTTTCCACACAAAAAGAGCTTTCTTTTGATGGTATTTGATCACTTCTGTGGTTTTTATTTTTTGTGCTATAAACAAAAAAAGGGCGACACTTTTGAAAAAAAAAAGCAACATTTTTTACTTTAATAAATATTCCCAAACAAATATAAAAAAACAAATTTCTTCTTCTACATATTTTTGGTAAAAAAATGTGCAATAAGCGTATATTGATTGGTTTGCGCAAAAGTTATAGTGTCTACAAAATAGGGAATAGATTTATGACATTTTAATTATAATTTTTTTTTTTTCATTAGTAATGGCGGTGATCAGTGATTTTTAGTGGGACTGCGACATTGCAGCGCACACTTTTGTGGGACTATTTACATTTATACAGTGATCAGTGCTATAAAAATGCATAATGTGTAATACAATGCTTTGTTACAAACTATTAGATATGGCATTGGGAAGAGCACATTAAACGTCAAAAAACAAAAGATGAACAGCAGGGGCGACTAGCCCTGAAATTAACCAAGTGGTTGTGTAATCAGCACAGTTACCCTGTTTGGATCTGCCACAGTATAATGATGGCGAGTGGTCGGCAAGTGGTTAAAGCAGAAGGTGCTTCCAGTCAGGAGTGGTGACTGAAGGTTGGCTCTTTGCTTGAGTAAAGCCTGTTTGTGAAAGGAGAAAAAATGGCAGAATAATGTTTAAAGTCTAGATTTGATTTTATTCAGGCTCTTATAAACATCCAGAGCATTTTGGAGGTTCAATTAGGTACTTCATGTACTGTTGAAAAAAGGGGTAATTATTTGAATTGCTCCAGATGCTAGTTTTAGGCTTAAAGCTGTTCTAAAGCCAGGACATATTTTACCTTAATGCATTCCCGGCATTAAGGTATAAAATGTCCAATTAGACATATTGCCCCCTCACCTCCCTAAATACTTACCTGAGTGTTCTCTCCATCCAGCGCTGTGCCCGAGTGCAGCAGTGCTGCTGTCTCTTCCTCTTATGACAAGACTCAGTGAGAGCTGTCACAGCCACTGGCTCCTGCTGCTGTCAATCGAATCCAGTGAAGAGGAAGCAAGGGTGGGGATTAGTTGCACTGTGTGTGTCAATAGAAGCAGCTTCCTATGGTGGCACACCTAGAAGAAAAGGAGCTGAGAGCACTGGTGGGGCGATCAATGGGGGACCATTGCACAGAGCAAGTAAGTATAACATGTTTACTATTTTAATAAAAATAAAGCTTTATAATCATTTGAAAATAACGTGAAGTGACCATACTAACTGCTCTTCAGGATCCCTTCAGTTTTATTAGTCCAGTGCGCAGTTTCTTCAGCAGTACCAAACCCTAATAAAGGGGGACCCATTGAAACCCCAAACTTATTTAATTGTTATGACATGAATGAACAGGATTTCAAATCTGGGCCTTATCTGTCAAAATCTGACAGAGGTTCTATAACTTCTACCCCCTCTGCAATGCAAAAATATGTTTTGCCTGGAGTCCTACTTTAAACATAGTCATTATCTTTGTTCTTGGCACAGCTCAGTTTAACCACTTGCCGCCCCCCCTATTGTCAAAAGACGTCGGCAAAGGGGTTTTAAAATCCTGACCAGACGTCATATGACGTCCTCACGATTTTGAGCCACTGATCGGCTTTTCCTCTGACAGGGGGGTCTGTGCTGATCGATTATCAGTGCAGCCCCCCTGAGGATGCCCACACTGGACCACCAGGGACGCCACCAAACCACCAGGGATGCCCAGCACCAGGTATGCCACCCTAGACCCCCAGGGATGACACACAGTGCCCACAATGGATGCCAATCAGTGCCCACAATGGATGTCAATCAGGGCCCACAATGGGCATCACTGATTGGAATGCATTATTGTTTGGCACTAATTTGCATCCATCAGTACAAAGCAATGCTGCCTATCAGTGCCTATCCGTGCCACCTATCAGTGCCCATCTGTGCCACCTATCAGTGCCCATCCATGCCGCCTATCAGTGCCCAGCCATGCTCATTTGTGCCGCCTATCAATGCCCATCTGTGCCGCCTATCCATGTCCATCCATGCTGCCTATCCATGCCAATCCGTGCCAGCTATCAGTGCCAGTTTGTGCCACCTATCAGTGCCCATCCGTATCGCCCATCAGTGCCGCCTATCAGTGCCATCTATCAGTGCCGTATATCAGTGCCCATCAATTCCACCTCATCAGTACCACTTCATTGGTGCCACCTCATAGGTGCCCATCAGTACCGCCTTATCAGTGCCCGTCAGTGCAGCCCCATTAGTGCCCATCAGTGAAGGAGAAAACTTACTTATTTACAAAGTTTTGAAACTGAAACAAAATGTTTTTTTTCTAAATTTTCGGTCTTTTTTTATTTGTTTAGCAAAAAATAAAAACGGTAGAGGTGATCAAATACCACCAAAAGAAAGCTCTATTTGTGGGAAAAAATGATAAAAATGTCATTTGGGTACAGTGTAGCATGACCACGCAATTGTCATTCAAAGTGCGACAGTGCTGAAAGCTCAAAATTGGTCTGGGCAGGAAGGTGTTTAAGTGCCCTGTATTGAAGTGGTTAATTAACCCTTTTGCGCTGAAAAATGCTGTATGCCAGATTGTGTGAACAAACATATAAAAAAAAACAATCTGTAGTTTCTTTATGCAGAACAAGATAACCTGGTGAAGTTTGATCCAAAGTTTTTGTCATGGTTCACTAACAGGTCAGGCTTTTGTATAATTCAGGTTGCTGCACACGTATGTTGATGAAGAGCTACTTCATTTATTTCACTTGTGATCATTGTGAGGAGAGCTGGAAAACATGTACAGTAAGTGGTCCAGAGTTGAATATGCGGAGAAGCATACATCAGTATACATTTTCTGCTTCATTAACTGCACTCGGTATATTCACATTGATAATAAAAAATACTATCCAATTTGTGAGGTTTAATATACAAAACGCAAACTATCATGATTAATTTGTACATTCATTTCATTTTCAAATTCCCTTTGATTTAACCCTGCTGTATGCTCCATGTTATTTGGTAACAAAGGAAATATTTAAACAGTACAGCTTGAGTTAGGATTTCAAAGCGCAATCTATCTGCACTAATGTTTTTGCACAGCACAGCTTGATAGTTTTATTACATATGTAGTCCCATTTAAAATAAGTAACCTCATGCTGCAGAACTTACTATTTCCATTTTCCACAGGGCAGCCTGAGATTGAAATGTAATTTGCAGAAAAATGATGCATCCTTGCCCTTTGATTGAATGGCTTGTATTGTTTCTAAAACACATCAATGAAACTGCACTTTTCTTATATGTAGAGATATATTCAATATATTTATATTCATGTAACCTAACTCTATTCCAGTCTGATAGCTATCATGCCAAAGGTACAGTGAACAAAGTACTTTTATTTTCCAATGGAGTCTTTGTATGAAGCACAGACTGTCAGAGTATGTTGCTGTAAATTACTGATGGTTCAGTTGGTTGCCTAATCAGTCTTAACTGACAGCCTGCAAGATAAAAATCACTTCTCTGTTAGCATAGTAACATTTGGTATTTGGATGCCATCTTGTTCCTTCAGGCAAAATTACAGTATATGTAGAAAAACAGCATATTATTCAAGTGAAGATTAAATGAATCTCATATGTTTTGTGGTATCTTTATTCTTTATTTCTACACCAAGTAGGGCATTGATTTACCTAGATAAATAGTATGTGTTCATATAGTGCATTTACAGTATCTTACAAACGTGAGTACACCCCTCAGTAGAACAGAGGAATAAAACTATAGAACAAATTCAGAAATCAACAAATATTCTGTAACAGGAGTCCTGACGGAGCCCCTATAACTGCATTTAATATATATACAGTATCTCACAAAAGTGAGTACACCCCTCACATTTTTGTAAATATTTTATTATCTCTTTTCATGTGACAACACTGAAGAAATTACACTTTACTACATTGTAAAGTAGTGAGTGTACAGCTTGTATAACAGTGTAAATTTGCTGTCCCCTCAAAATAATCATTAATGTCTAAACCGCTGGCAACAAAATTGGAACCAATAAGCCATTTTCCCTCATGTGACTCGTTAGTGTTACAAGGTTTCAGGTGTGAAGCTGTGTTAAATTTGGTGGTATCACTCTCATACTGGTCACTGGAAGTTCAACATGGCAACTCATGGCAAAGAGCTCTGTAAAGGATCTGAAAAAAAGAATTGTTGCTCTACATAAATATGGCCTAGGCTATAAGAAGATTGCCAAGACCCTGAAACTGAGCTGCAGCATGGTGGCCAAGATCATACAGTGGTTTAACAGGACAGGTTCCACTCAGAACAGGCCTCGCCAGGGTCGACCAATGAAGTTTGAGTGGACGCGCTCAACGTCATATCCAGAGGTTGTCTTTGGAAAATAGATGTATGAGTGCTGCCAGCATTGCTGTAAAGGTTGAAGGGGTAGGGGTCAGCCTATCAGTGCTTCGACCATATGCCGCACACTGCATCAAATTGGTCTGCATGGCTGTTGTCCCAGAAGGAAGCCTCTTCTAAAGATGATGCACAAGAAAGCCTGTAAACAGTTTGCTAAATAAAAGCAAACTAATGTTACTGTCGTGACAATTAACTACTCTGATAAGTGCTGAATAGCAACAAATACCCTGGTCATTAAGGGAGTAAACCCTTCTGGAACTCAAGTGGTTAAATTTAAAGGATGCTTTCTTAATGTGTGTGGTAACATCAAGCTAACAACTGAATAATGGAGGAAATAGAAGCTAAAGTGTTCTCCGCCAGCTTCCCTATTTCTTCTAGGATACCAAATCTCAAATTTAGTGTTACAAAAGTTAGCAATGTTATCATCATTGGCTATAAATGCACATTCAAAAGAGTTGCTGTGTATAACAAGCTCATATTAAGAAGATTTTGTAATATAATCTATCTGTACTATCACAGCACAGCAGCTGGTGTGCAATGCAATCCGAATGGCTTGGTGCAGTGACACAATTTCCTTTTTTTAAAACAAACTTTATTGAGATTCCAAACAGACATCTCATAAAGTTAGATTGCCTGCCTACATACAGTACTTTTTTTCAGTGCACCGTGCCCGTACACCACTGCAGTGCAATGGTGTGGATAGGAGACAAGGCATTTTGCTTTGACCATGTGGTGGGACTGCACTGGAATAGCTGCCCAATGCAGTCCTACCACATCTGGTGTGAACCAGCCCTAAAGGTACACTGGCTTATAATATTGGGCAAAAACATTTGTTTTTGAGACCCACACATGTATTTGTATTGTGTAATATTGCCACTGCTGTTATACTATGGAGCTGTTCTTTGTAATTTAAAATAAGTTACATTGTATGGAAAATTGTAGATGTGAGGTAGCACACACAAAGCAATGGTGAATAATATAATTCATTAACACATCAAAATACAAATATCTATGTGATACTGACTGTAATGTGAATGTTCAGCATAGGTATCCCACGCAACTCAGTTGCGGGTTAGATGCTGACTGCTGTTTAGTGTATATATATATATATATATTTTTTTTTTTTTATATAAAATAATGCACATATCTCTGGTTGAACTGGATGGACCAGTATCTTTTTTCTACCTTACCAACATTGCACATATTACAACTGCTTGTTTTACAACGTAATTTGGATGTGAACACTTTAGCATATACAATATAATACAAATGACTGGTTAATATGCCTGAGACATTGCGGCTTCAATTACCATGTGTAAAAGAATCAGTGAAACTATCTTTGTCACAAGAATAAACAATAATATATGCAAATGATAAAAGAACAAAGTCAGACAAATGGAATTAACCCAAAGAAGAGGAAAAATAAGGTGTAAATGATACAAGAATAAACAAACAAGCCTCCAAGCAAAATGTAAATGAATATAAACACAATCTAAAAACAACAGCAGTGATAATCAAAACAAAATCTGTCTTTGAAGGATGAACATTCAGGTGAAAACTGAATGTAGTAGTAATAGTAGTAATAAATACATTTATAATATGTAAACTAAGAGGAAATAAGCAAAATATTGATCTAAATAACTAATGTCGTGTGTAGGCACAAAGGTAATATACCGTTACTATAAAATAAACTGTCAAGAGCAGGGGTTTTATTTTGTGCTGGAACTTGCTCGTATGCCATACCAGCACCTCCTGCAACATTCATGTGCCCTGAGAGCTGTTGTATGGGGCTTTCTAATGACTTCTATATATGGATCTACAGTATTTCTCTTCTGCCGAAAAAAAACATGGTGGGATTTCACTTGCTCTTCGCTATGGCATCACCATAAACCCCAAACCCACACATTTTATTCCAGCTGCTGTCCCCTATGTACTCTATTTTTTGTTTCCCCAATATCAGAAAATGTATCCTCATTGCTGGATTAGATCCACATTCTACTATTCACCCCAACTCCTTCCCTCCACATACTCCACTGATGATCCTCCATTTTGTCCCTTCATGCCGGTCACTTAATCCCAACTTATGTTTCGGTTCCGTCCTGCTCTGTCTATTTTCCCTTATACTGTACCGCTTCTCCATCACCCTTTTGCTGCTTATTCATTTTGTTTTTTCACTCCAATCATTTAATACCCATTTACATCTCTTATACATTCTGCACCATATATTCTCCATAATACTTCTCTTTTTTCACATCCTGCTGGTGTGCATCCATCGACTCAGGTGACCTCCAGTGTCCTCACTTGATCCTTTTCTCCCCCTTCTATGATTTCCACACACATATTCTCTCTCATGAACCCTTACATTATTTTATTATGTAAGACTACATACTTCTGACAGTTGCACATCGTTTTTCCCATTCATAGCAGCACCATTTGTTTTTGCTACTGGCTCACATCTGCCCAACACTGCTTTCTCTCTTTAGCCCTTTCTGTGCATACTGATGTCTAGCTCCTCACTCAGTCCTTTACATCTGAGCACCCTGCTGTCACACAAATGCACCTCACATAAGCCTCAGTTTCTACTTCCTCCTCCCTTGTTTTCCCTAACCCCCATTCAGCTTTTCTTCAATTTAGGTCACACTCAATTCCTCGCTTCTCGCTTACCTCTCTAATTTCACAACTAGCTTCACTAACTCCTGCACATTGATTTAGTTTCCTTTATTACCCTAAATTTCATACATACATTTTATGATCCACACTGAGATATACCCAAGTTTTTCCCTTTATGTTTAACCTTCTCCATTGCAGTCCCTCTTCCCCTTTTTGGTGCATGCAGAGCTCAGTGTAAACATTTTGGCAATGCTGGGATGACTGAACTCCCATGCATGTGCGAGAAGATGTCATCTTGGCTCAGTCAACGGAAATAGCCAGGGATCAATACAGGACGCCACTGGGTTAAAGATGTCAGCAGCCGGCATGGGGACATTGCAGAGCTGGAGAACAGATGAGCATAGTTCCACTTTGAGAAAATCTGGATATTACAGAATATCCCTTCTCACCCATAATTTTTATCTGTGGTAGGAAAAGTGTTAAAATAGATGCATTTTTAAGTCTGTATGCTGTCTTACATCCTTACACCTCATCTATACTAATTCTCATCATGACACCTGTCTCTGGATTGTGAGAAATATTTGTGTGTCCTTGTTGCTTAGCAACTACTGACAGTGTTAGGTTTTTTTCTTTTGTAGCTGTTATGTTGGTTTGAGAGTTTATGCAATGTCTTTATCATATTTTAAACTATTTATTCAGTTAGGATGTAGTCAAATTAAATAATATTTAATATTACTTTTCCACACACTTAACACTCAACTTCTCACATGGAAACATGTGGTGTTAGGACTGTCTTTATTGCCTGATTCTGACAATCAAACCACTTGATTTTTCAATTGTAATTTTCTTGTAATTTAGAGAGAGAGGAGAGATGCGCCAAAGAGCCAATATGGTGCAGCATGCTGGTTTATTAAGTGGGAAAAAATGTATAGAACACTTAAGGTAATACACTCACAAGGTGGAAAAGATTACATGCATGTCAGGATGAATTGCAGTCCCAGGCAGGTGGATGGCCTAAACCGCTGGTGGTTAGAAATGACAAGCCAATGGGAAAGTCCTTGTGAGAGCAGGAATCAATGCTGGGAATAGAGCTCTGATGGTAGAAGCCACAGCCACTGAGCCCACTATGTTGTCGGAGTGAGCCAGAATCATGCTGGGAGGAACTATCATACAGGTGGGACCTGACAGTCTGGAACCACTGCAGAGAGAGTGTGTATCAGCAAGGAACGCATTTTGGAAGAACCACTAACTTTCTCCATCAGCCTGCTGTCATTTTCTTGTAGAAGCAGCAATTTGATTGGTTGCTTCCACTTTGTAAATATTTGTTACAACATATATACTGTAAATGCTACTAAAGCCATTTTGTACTTTTACAAGTACAAAAGTGGTAACGACCCTACCATAAGACCACTGAAATGACTAGCCTACAATGATGAAGCAAAATCAATCCTTAAAAGCTGTACCTATTTATCTGCAACACTTTCTCCTCCACTGACCTCTAAAATACACAGAGATGTTTGTTTGTACTCTTCCCCGAGACAGAAAGCAGCAAGGATCCACACCAGGCACTACTAATAGAAACAAGTGCGCATATGAGAATTTTTATTTTCATTTTGCATTTAAAATGGTTACAACACTTTAACTTTGCATTTTGATCTGTATGCTTGTGATGCATGCTCGTGATGTAAAGTCACTTCCTTCCAATATGGCAACCTAGAGTATTGGTGTTCAGAATTCCCCCAGAAACCTAATTTCCTCCGTTTGTGATTGGCTCAATGCTTTTTCCAGATATCCACACTGAAGGAATAGTCAGAATAAAAAATATTTTGGTGAAATACTTTATGAGGATCATCCACTTTTAAAGAAATACCTTGGGGAAAAAATTAGGTTTTCTCATTACAACAATCAGATTTGCTAAGGTGTCTGACAGATATTCTTATTAAAAAACAATTTTAGATATGGCATTATAAAAATGCCTTTGCTAAAAGATTTCACCCTTAATTCTTGTACTGAGCTTTTCTGGGTTCAAATCCAGCAACCAAACCGTAGTCCTGAAAGACATTCTTCTCAATTTCTTGTCTGCTATTAGCAGAAGTATTAGAGGTCTCCTTAGACCCTAATGTTTAAATACATAGATATAAGCAATATGTGTTGGTCACTTGTTAAAATAATTAAATTTTTATTTTATTTCTAACTTAATGTAAATAGCCTGACAGCGTCCCTATACCTGACACACTCACACACTGTGGGTTGTACTGGTAAACACGCACACACACAAAACATAAGCTCAGTCAACTGGGTAGAAAATGTGGGCAGTCATGGCAGCAACAAAGTTAAATTATATAAAAAAAAAATGTATCAAAGATCTCTGTCTTAGTGACTGCCTACCAATAATAAAATCCTCTATATTCTGTGGACACGCTTCTCAAAATTGCTGTAGGATAAAGTTCTTGTTAATTATTTGGCATGCATGACATTTTTACTAAAAAGCAACAATTATTTATAATCTGGTTTTCAGAATGTCAGATCTTTATGCATAGCAGTTATTTTTTTTATCTATCTTTAAACTTGGAAGGTTTGAGCTAAAGCATAATGCTATTGTAGGCAAAATAAAGCCACATATAAAGGCATCATTTTAAAGTGACTTTAGGTTTATTTGAGGCACAAAAGTGCTTCAATTATTCATTTTACTCCCAATCCAATAAGAAAATGCAAGTACCAAGCGCAATGAGGTTCCAAGGGGATATGTAAATAACCACAGTAAGGGCAGCTCCAAATACTCATCCAACCAACAAACAGCCCTGTGTAAGTCAATAGAGCCACAAGCCCAGGAATAGATAAAATCAAAATTCACTTTAGCCGCTTGCCGACCAGACGTCGTTGTTATATGGCGGCAGGTCGGCTCTCCTGTGCAAATCATCGTAGCTGTACGGCGGCTCACGCAGGCGCAATAGCGGGCGGGTGCGCACAGCCGGCAGCAGACACTCGCACCTGCTGCACACTGCAGAAGCGTGCCCGTGGGCCGGGCAGACTCGATGTCTCCCGGCGACCCGCAATCGGAACGGCAACTGCCTTTGTAAACGAGGCGATTCCCCATTCTGATAGGTGACATGACAGGGATCTACTGTTCCTAGTGATCGGGAACAGTGATCTTTGTCATGTTCCAGTAAGCCCATCCCCCCTACATTTAGAACACACCTAGGGAACACATTTAACCATTTGATCGCCACCTAGTGTTAACCCCTTCCCTGCCAGTAACATTTACACAGTAATCAGTGGGTATTTATAGCACTGATCACTGTATAAGTGGCAATGGTCCCAAAAAAAGTGTCAAAAGTGTCTAATCTGTCCACCGCAATGTCACAGTATCACTAAAAATCGCAGATTGCCACCATTACTAGTAAAAAAAAATCAAATAATAAAAATGACATAAATCTATCCCCTATTTTGTAGACGCTATAACTTTTGTGCAAACCAATCAATATACGCCTGTTGCGGCTGTCCGGAGTTCTTCTTGATTTCCAATCTGTTGCAATTTGTTTACCAAAAATATGTAGAAGAATATTTATCGGCCTAAACTGATAAATATATATTTTTTGGGCTATGTATTATAGCAAAAAGTAAAAAAAAATATGTTTTTTTTTTTTTTCAAAATTGTCGCTCTTTGTTTGTTTATAGTGCAAAAAATAAAAACTGCAGAGGTGATCAAATACCACCAAAATAAAGTTATATTTGTGGGGGAAAAAAAGCATAAATTTTGTTTGGGTACAATGTCGCGTGACTGCGCAGTGCCATATTTCAAAAAATGGTCTGGTCATTAAGAGGGCAAATCCTTCCGGGGTTGAAGTGGTTAATGTAAAGTGACATGCAGGAATTCCCAGACATCACCAAGCCAGTGGAGAGGAGAAATACATAATCCCAAAAGTTGAAGGATGACACATGATCCGGGACCCAACAGTAGATTAAACTGCCCAGGAGCCTCAGGACAGTAGGAGAAGTGTGTGGATTATGGCCTGCAGGGGTCACTGAGATGGCACATCCGACATAAGTCATGTGCCCCGTAATCCGATGTGATGTCATACACCTGACAGAAGATTGCCCAAACATCGGCTGGTGAGGCCAAATTGGAAGCCTTAGAGAGCACTCATAATCTGAGGAAGGGGCAAGCCCTCAAAACGTGTTATCATGGTGACTGGCATCTCTCCTTTGATTTGACATGGTTTGGGTGCTCTCCAATGCAATTATTCTCTCTAGGTCAGCCAGCTTTACATGCAACTATCTAGGCTAATCAAAAATTGTGAATTGAAGATTTTCTGGTTTGATTTTTACCAATGTTAATCTGCTTTTAGCAGTTACATTTGCAACACTTTAAAATCAGGCTGATGCAAATACACTTATTGGCAACAAATCACACAGTAGGGAGATTTTGCAGTCTGCCATGTAGCATGGAACTTGTAAAAGTCAAAGGGGACAAATAAAAGATTTCTTTCTGATTCCTTTGTTTTATTATCATTTTAGATTGTTCAATATGCAATGAACAAGGTGCAAATTATGATGCCCATAACAACTGGCCAGAAATGTTTCCACTGGTCCACTTTGAGTTGACTGAATACTGATTGGTGGCTGTGGGTTTATTCCCTGTTTTCATAGTTCATTTGTGTGTCTACTTTTTTAATGATATTAAATATCAGAACAGTAGAATGATTGTATCACTACGGGGCCAGTCACAGTTGTGCAGATTATATCTGTTGTGAAGTTTTTTCTGGAAGATTTCTGTGATGGATGTGTTAGGTTTTCACATTTCAAATGTTTAAAATTCCTTTAAGGACATGTAGAAATCCTCATTGTAATTAAAGAAAGTACATTTTAAAAGTACCCCGTATTAGCAGTTAGTATATAATGCGGTTATATTTTGTTTTATTAAAAAAAAAGGTTTAACTCTTTTACATTTAAAAATTAGCAGGCTTTTTAACGATTTACTTTATTTAGTTTAAACAAAACATGGTAAGTGTATGTCAACAAAATACTAATGCAAATCCAGAATGTAAATTGCGTACATTTCTTTGTAGGCTTCATAAATTTATAGAATATTTTCATATCTCACTGAAATGTGAAATTGGGATTATTTGTGTTCTAGCAGTGGCATGTTTGACATATTCTGAATTATTTTAGACCATGAAAAGATGCCTTTGGGATACTATTAACTTTTCACATGCTCCCAAGTGAGGCAAACAACCGTGTTGCTTGAGATATACTGTGCTGAAAAATAGTGTCATAAATTATAAAATGTAATCAATTGGTTTTGAGCTTTGTCAACAAATGCTGCAATATGCCTTAGTTTTACAATTAAATAGTGAAATGGTACTAGATTCAGCATATTATGTGTTATCATCTCAAGGGTTTTGCTGTAATGGTGTTGCCAAATATGATGCATGTTTCAATATGTTTTGGTATGTAAATTATTTTCTGTGCCAGACTATGACATACAGTCATAATGATAGATCAATAATGGAAATGCAGAAAAAGAATGAAAATACCATTTTAAACTGTTATTGGTGATAACTGCATTTAGAGAGACTCTGCAAAAGACAATAAGTAATTAAAAGCCTCTCAAACAAGATGTTGCATAATGATTTTGATGTGCAGTTCATTGTAGAAGGAAATATGTTTTTATTTCTTGGAAGTCAAAAGTGTCAAAAAAAGATTCCTCTAGGTGTTTTAATGACCATTCTATTTCTGCATGCCTGTCATATCAAGATCAGGATAGGCTAACATTATATCTCTGTCTGAAAATGAATGAACTGATGTCTTAAACCAGGCTAAAATAGTGTATGGTTTAATTAAAGTAGAACTCTGGGCAAAAACTTTTTTCCATGTACGTGTTGCTGATCTCCTACCTTCACCTATGTTATCCATATTCTTCTGAGTTTAGTAGTTCTTCTGTAATAGAATGCTGATTTTGAAGTAATACCATTACTGCCCTGTGATTTCCTATTTGTAAGACTGGTGGCTGCTATTCCACCTGTACTCCCAGCCACCGATCTTGGCACTTCCGATTTATAGTTCTCTCCAGTAAGAAGGGACTTGTACCTCCATCCCTTCTTACTGTAGTGGGCGGAGGGGTCTTGCAGACCCCCAGTCTGTACCTCCTATGAAGGTGGTATCCTCCTCCTCCTCCCTCCTTCCTTCTCCTCTGCTCCCTGTCAGCACACCAGTCACTGCCCCCAACCACTCCCCCCGCCACCAGCCACCCGCCCATCTGTCACCTGTCAGTGCAGCAGGGATCGTTGGGAGACACCAGCTGGATGACAGAGCAGGGATCTCCCGCTGTGAGAGATCTTGTATGTGAAATTCCGGTCACCGCAAGGTCCCACCTTCTGGACCGGCTTTGTAATAAACAGCACACTAGTCCGATCTGTCACAGCAGGAGATCCCCTCTGTCACCTGGCCGACTGGTGTCTCCTAACAATCCCTGCTACACTTATGTGCACTGATGGGCACAGATGAGACAGCACTGATGGACACTGATGGGCACAAATGAGACAGCACTTATGGGCACAGATAAGACTGCACTTATGGGCACTGATGGGTATAGATGAAACTGCACTTATGGGCACAAATAGGCTGCACTGATGGGCACAGATAGGCTGCACTGATGGGCACTGATGGGCATAGATAGGCTGCACTGATGGGCACTGAGGTGGCACTGATTATGCTGTATTTATGGGCACTGATAAGCTGCACTGATGAGGCGGCCCTGATTATGCTGAACTGATGGGCACTGATGAGGCTGTACAAAGGTAGCACTGATGGGCACAGATGAGAAGGCACTTATGTGCACCGATGGGCACAGATGAGACTGCACGTATGGGCACTAATGGGCACAGATGAGATTGTACTTATGGGCACTGATGGGCACAGATGAGACTGCACTTATGGGCACAGATGATATTGCACTTATGGGCACAAATAGGCTGCACTGATAAGCTGCAATGATGAGCACTTCGGCAGCACTGATAAGGCTGCATTTATGAGCTGCACCGATGAGGCAAAACTGATGAAGCTGCACTGATGGGCACTGATGAGGCTGCACTAAGGCGGCACTGATGAGGCTGCACTGATAAGGCAGCACTGATGGGCATAGATAAGCTGCACTCATGGGCACTGATAAGGCAGCACTGATATCCTGCACTGATAAACTGATGGGCACTGAGGCTGCACTTATGGACACTGAAAAGCTGCACTGATATACACTGAAAAGGCAGCACTGATATGCTGCACTGATGGGCACTGAGGCTGCACTTATGGGCGCTGATATTCTGCACTGATAAGGCTGCTCTGATATGCTGCACTGATGGACACTGATAAACCACACTGATGGGCACTGAAATGGCCCTGATGAGGCTGCACTTATGGGCACTGATGAGGCTAGACTGATAAGCAGTGGACACCGTCCATTGCTTTACTGACACCGCCCACTGCCAAATATCTGTAGAAGAGGTTTCCACCACCCCCAGTTTGCAGTCATTTTCTATGTCTTATTTTCAGTTTGATGTGCATTATATGTGATTTTACAAATCACAGAGATGGGTATTGTGATAATATTGAAGTTTATTGAGATTTTCATACATTCGAAGGTTCCACCATTATTGTGTTATTGATTAGTAAGTTAGCGCTGCACTTTTTTGGTTTGTTCTCATGCCGACATTTACTTGTGCCACATGCTGATGTAAAGCAGCATGTCCTGGCTCTTTCTTGCTGTGTTGTGGCTAGAGATGTACTCATATGCACCATACAAGCACTGATTGCTGTTAGAAAGATCTCAAAGGTACATCAGGAGAATTATATAGTCCCGTGGAGTTGAGCTATTCTATCTTATGAAGTGTGAATTTTCCTGCTCCCTTTAGAGTGTTTAGGTATATAAATATAATTTAAAAGCCAAGTTCACCTTTAAGTAAAACATAATAAATGCAGATAATAATGTGCATTTATTATTTTTTCCACAGGAGCCTGCAAAGCTTTGAACCTGCGATCAGTGGATCATGGGTGCAATGTCAGGCTCCTGCAGACTCCCTCTCCAGCTTCCTGCCCATACATCTGTAAGAGCTTTCAGTAAAAAAGCTGGAGGAAGAGTCAATGTACTGTCCATGCACTGATCACTGCACTCATAGTCCATTGAATCTATAAGCCTGTCTGCTGTAGTGGCAGCCAGGACTTGTAGTTTTGTTTTTTATTTTTTTACCATAAATATTTTATTTTGAAAGAATACAAAGAATAGTTACAAAGAAATAGGCACATGACAAGCTCTCTGTGAATGAATGATGCAGCTGTGTGGGCAGAGCCCCACACGGCCGTGCTTATTTTAAATGTGACAGTGGCTGCGGGGAGAGGAACCCTTGTACACTGTCACAGAGGAAAGAGCTCTGGGGGTAGCGTGAGGGTGCTTAGGATCGTGTTATATTGTACACCCCAAAAACAGGTGTAACATTTTCCTGCACTGACCACTGCACTCATAGTCCATTGAAGCTATAAGCCTGTCTGCTGTAGTGGAAGCCAGGACTTGTAGTTTTGTTTTTTATTTTTTTACCATAAATATTTTATTTTGAAAGAATACAAAGAATAGTTACAAAGAAATAGGGCACATGACAAGCTCTCTGTGAATGAATGATGCAGCTGTGTGGGCAGAGCCCCACACGGCCGTGCTTATTTTAAATGTGACAGTGGCTGCGGGGAAAGGAACCCTTGTACACTGTCACAGAGGAAAGAGCTCTGGGGGTAGCGTGAGGGTGCTTAGGATCGTGTTATATTTTACACCCCAAAAACAGGTGTAACATTTTCCTATTGGTGAACTTAGCCATTAAGTATTTGCTGCTGGTGATGATGGTATTCAAATGAACCTGTTGCTCTGCATGGGCAAAACACAGGTTCACATAAAAAAAGCATTTCCAGATACAATTAAAACCATCATCACTGTGAACAGTCATCACTACCCAACAAAATCTGCAGCTGTGTCAGAAAGTCTGCGTAAGTAATCTTAATCACATATGTTCACATGCGTTGTATTATGTTTGTTCCCAAATCCCTTTCTCTCTTTAAATCAAAATGGTGGCTGTGAAAGACTTTTTCATATTGACATTTTCATATATTAGGCTTTATGCATGTGTGAGGCATCAAGGAGCCTGTAGTGCATGTGTTTAAAAGTATCTACTGTGCACCACAAGCAGCTAAGCATGAGATTATTGATAAAAGGCAATACAGAGGACTGTTGTTTTACATCTATGCTGGGATGAACAGCTGAAGCCAGATGGGTTGTATGCCTTGTGTGCATTTCAAGGGTTAATATTCAATTTTGAATGCAATGTACCATTAATGGTATAGTCCTTGTTGACGTTTGAGATATTAAAGAACTGTGACCACAGTTCCTTAACCGTTACTGCTGCAGAAGGGCTAAAGTAGAGTGACAGGATCCCTTTGGAGCATCTGCGGCCCAGGCCAATGTGTTGAAGGGTGGCTTGAATAAAAAGCCAGTCCACCTTGTTGAATGCATTCTCTGCAAGCAGGAAGGCTCTGCGGGAAGACTGGGCAATGTGATGAGGTTCAGGACCTGGGTGGTGTTGTCCCATGCCTTGCAAGACTGTACGAATCCAGCCTGATCTGCATGGAGTAATCTCTGAATATGTGGAAGTAGTCTATATCTATAAGATTGATTCAATTTGTGATGAAATCTCAACCCTACAGGTATTTCCCCCACTTAACAGCCCGTGTCAACAGGTACAATCAACACACCCCTTATTCAACCCTGCTACTATAGATGAGGTTGCTAAACTAATTTCTAACACCCACCTAACCAGCTGCCCCCTGGACCCTGTTCCCTCTAAAATACTATGCACTGGTCACTCCATATTTAAAAACCTGTCTTTGGACCCTACCAACCTTAACGATTTATGCTCTATCTCTTTGCTCCCCTTTTCCTCTAAACTCCTTGAATGCCTGGTCTAGAACCAACAGAGTGACAACCTCTTTAAGAATAACCTTCTTGATCATCTTCAGTCTGGATTTTACCCTCAATCCACAGAAACTACTCTTTTAAAACTCACAGATGACTTACTAACAAAAAAATTCTGTACTCCTACTTGTGGACCTTTCGGCTACTTTTGATAAGGTTGACCACCCCCTCCTCCTCAAAAAACCTTACTCCTTTGGTCTCCATGACTGTACTATTCGCTGGCTCTCATCCTACCTATCCAACTGCACCTTCAGTGCCACTTGCAATACTACTTCCTCCACTCCTCTTCCTTTCTCTGTCGGGGTCCCCCAAGGTTCCTTTCTGGGACCTCTCCTATTTTTAATCTACACCTCCTCCCTCGGTCAACTGATAGCCTTTAATGGCTTTCAATATCATTTCTATGCTGAGGACACCCAAATCTATCTCTTCACCCCTCAGCTCACCCCATCAGTCTCCTCATGCATCACTAACTTACTAACAGACATATCTGTCTGGATGTCACACCACTTCCTAAAACTCAACTTGTCCAAAACCAAGCTCATAATATTTCCTCCCCCACGTGCCTCTTTCCCTCACTTCTCTGTCAAGAGCAATGGCACAACCATCCACCCATCCCCACATGCCAGGTTGCTAGGTGTTATCCTGGACTCTGAACTCTCCTTTCAGCCCCATATCCAATCACTTTCCAAGGCTTGCCGCCTCAACATCTCTAAAATATGTCCCTTCCTAACCAATGAAACCATAAAGCTCCTGATTCACTCCATGGTTATCTCTCACCCCAACTACTGCAACTCCTTCCTTATAGGCTTACCTTTAAATAGGCTATCCCCCTTTAGTCCATCATGAATGCTGCCGCCAGACTCATCCACCTTACACACCGCTCACCGTCTGCTACCCCTCTCTGCCAATCCCTCCATTGAAACGTTTGTGAAATGTTCAAAGCTTGGGATATTTTTTTAAAACCTAACCCTGCTTTAAACTTCTTCACAACTTTATCCCTGGCCTTTCTGGTATGTTCCTTGGCCTTCATGATGCTGTTTGTTCACTAAGGTTCTCTAACAAAGGGTTCTCCAACAAACCTCTGAGGGTTTCACAGAACAGCTGTATTTGTACTGAGATTAAATTACACACAGGTGGACTCTATTTACTAATTAGGTGATTTTTGAAGGCAATTGGTTCCACTAGATTTTAGTTAGGGGTATCAAAGTAAAGGGGGATGAATACAAAGGCACGCCACACTTTTCAGATATTTATTTGTAAAGAGTTTGGAACACCATTTATCATTTTCCTTCCACTTCACAATTATGTGTCACTTTGTGTTGGTCTATAACATAAAATCCCAATAAAATACATTTACGTTTTTGATTGTAACATGACAAAATGTGGAAAATTTCAAGGGCTATGAATACTTTTTCAAGGCACTGTATGCATTTGAGGAGGGGTAACAGAAGCAAATGCCAGACAACTAAAATATAACTTGTGCTGTCCAAAGTATTAGCTTTCTGAGGATAAGCCTTATAGGAGTCCAACCAAAGGCAACATATCAAGACAACAAATGTGACCAATTAAAATGCTCCAAAATGTCCCTCCTGACAGGGAACATTTTGGAGATTCAGCTGCGGGGAAGCCTTAGACCGCTAAAGTGGTAATACCAAGGCACAGGGGGTGAGGAGGGGGTCATGTGTAACTTGTAAGATCACCTTACAAATTTTTCTGTAAAAGTGAACTTACCCTTTAAAGAGGAAGTAAACCCTGGTGGGTTTTTCTTCCTTTCTTCTTTCCTGCAAAGTAAAAGCATAATGTGCTGGTATGCATCGCATTCTAGCACATTATGTGAAACTTACCTACAAACAAAGCTTGCAGTGTCCCTGCTGGAGACCGTGTCTGTGTTCCCCCGATGCACGCAGGAGCCACCAGTCACAGCACTTGCTAGTGCTAGTAAAGAAATGGCTCGGAGGGCCGTTTCTTCGCAGCGCATGCGCCGATGACATCATTGGCACGGTGCAAAGTAAATATCTCCTAAACGGCACACGTTTAGGAGATATTTACTGTACCTATAGGTAAGACCTCATCTGGAATATGCAGTTCAGTTTTGGGCACCAGTTCTCAAAAAGGATATCAGGGAACTGTAGAAAGTGCAGAAAAGGGCAACCAAACTGATAAGAGGCATATAGGAGCTCAGCTATGAGGAAAGATTAGAGGAACTTAATTTATTCCTTCCTGAGAAGTGGAAATTATGGGGGATATGATCAACATGTACAAATTCATAAGTGGTCCATATAGTGAACTTGATGTTGAGTTATTCACTTTAAAGAAAAAAGATTTCATCTCCAAATACGGAAAGGTTTCTTCACACTAAGCTGTGAAAATGTGGAATAGACTCCCTCCAGAGTTGGTTCTGGCAAGCTCAGTATATTGCTTTAAAAAAGACCTGGATTCTTTCCTAAATGTACATAGTATAACTGGGTACTGACATTTATAGGTAAAGTTGATCCAGGGAAAATCCGATTGCCTTTCAGGGGATCAGGAAGGAATATTTTCCCCTGCTATAGCAAATTGGATCATGCTTTGCTGGGATTTTTCGCCTACCTCTGGATCAACTGTGGGTATAGGATTGTGTATATAGGATTGTATTTTTTATTTCTTTTTTTGGTTGAACTGGATGTCTTTTTTCAACCTGACTAACTATGTAACTATGTAAGCTTTAGGCTTACCTATAGGTACAACTTAAAAAAGGAGGTTTACAGCCTCTTTAAGCTGCCCCACATCTAATTTCTGCACAAAGAGGGGTGAATGTTCACCTTACATATATTATTATAATTTATTGAAAAGATTAACAGTAGAATACCACTATCTGTCTAAATGCTAAAACTTCATCTAAATTCTCTTTGGTTAATTTTACTTGAAAGACTTATAAACAAATCTTTTATGCCCTTGGGAATTTTCTGTACTTTGCTGTAATGAAACATTTAAAGGTCCTGATACATATGTTACAAAACGAACAAGTCTAATGAAACATGTGTTGAATCATGGTAAATCTAACATTTACTTTAAATTAGAGCATTCTTACCTTGGTATTTCAACTCTCGGTAGATCAACATAATAAATATTTTTATTTCTTTCCTCATTTTAACTAGAGTTCACAAATGTATAATTATTTTAATGAATCATGTAATATGGCCAGTGTGCACTTTTTCAGTAAGCAAAATTGGGCTGTCAACTTACTTGATAATGAGCCGGTGAACAGAACAAAACAAAAAAAGTTTAATACTTAAAGTGTATGTATAGTCAAAACTTTTTTCCCACTTTTTGATTTGGTAGAGACCCTGTTAGGGGGGCTTTGGTAGAGATATTTGTACTCATAAACCCCATTAGATTTTTTTTCCTTCTTGTCTGCTGAAATTGTTAACAGGACGGAAACTGAAGATAATCTCTGTAAAGGAGCTTCAGATAGAAGGTAAAATCTCACAAGGGTTCTGCACTGTATCCAAAACTAAAAAATACTTTTGGCTGAACCAACACTTTAATGTATAATATAATAAAAAGTTATTAGCATGTATAGTTACATAGTTACATAGTAGGTGAGGTTGAAAAAAGACACAAGTCCATCAAGTCCAACCTATGTGTGTGATTATATGTCAGTATTACATTGTATATCCCTGTATGTTGCTGTTGTTCAGGTGCTTACCTAATAGTTTCTTGAAACTATCAATGCCCCCCGCTGAGACCACCGCCTGTGGAAGTGAATTCCACATCCTTGCTGCTCTTACAGTAAAGAGCCCCCTACGTAGGTTTGAGGTTAAACCTCTTTTCTTCTAATTTTAATGAGTGGCCACAAGTCTTGTTAAACTCCCTTCTGTAAAAAAGTTTTATCCCTATTGTGGGGTCACCATTATGGTATTTGTATATTGAAATCATATCCCCTCTCAAGCGTCTCTTCTCCAGAGAGAATAAGTTCAGTGCTCGCAACCTTTCCTCATAACTAATATCTGCCAGACCCTTTATTAGCTTTGTTGCCCTTCTTTGTACTCGCTCCATTTCCAGTACATCCTTCCTGGGGACTGGTGCCCAGAACTGGACAGCATACTCTAAGTGCGGCTGGACCAGAGTCTTGTAGAGTGGGAGAATTATCATTTTATCTCTGGAATTAATCCCCTTTTTAATGCATGCCAATATTCTGTTTGCTTTGCTAGCAGCAGCTTGGCATTGCATGCCATTGCTGAGCCTATCATCTACTAGGACCCCCAGGTCCTTTTCCATCCTAGATTCCCCCAGAGATTCTCCCACCAGTGTATAGATTGCATTCATATTTTTGCCACCCAAATGCATTATTTTACATTTTTCTACATTGAACCTCATGTGCCATGTAGTTGCCCACCCCATTAATTTGTTCAGATGTTTTTGCAAGGTTTCCACATCCTGCGGAGAAGTTATTGCCCTGCTTAGCTTAGTATCGTCCGCGAATACAGAGATTGAACTGTTTACCCTCCAGGTCATTTATGAACAAATTAAATAGTATTGGTCCCAGCACAGAACCCTGGGGGACCCCACTACCCACCCCTGACCATTCTGAGTACTCAGTAACCCATTTATCACCACCCTCTGAACTCGCCCTTGTAGCCAGTTTTAAATCCATGTACTCATCCTATGGTCAATGCCAACAGACCTTATTTTGTACAATAAACATTTATGGGGAACTTTGTCAAATGCTTTTGCAAAATCCAGATACACCACATCTTTGGGCCTTCTTTTATCTAGATGGCAACTCACCTCCTCAAAGAAGGTTAATAGATTGGTTTGGCAAGAACGATTCTTCACGAATGCATGCTGATTACTGCTAATGATACCGTTTTCATTACTAAAATCTTGTATATAGTCCCTTATCATCCCCTCCAAGAGTTTACATACTATTGATGTTAGGCTAACTGGTCTGTAATTCCCAGGGATGTATTTTGGGCCCTTTTTAAATATTGGTGCTGCATTGGTTTTTCCCCAATCAGCTGGTACCATTCCAGTCAGTAGACTGTCAGTAAAATCTGTGTTTTCTTCTCAAATGTTACTTCTGTAGATGTTCCTGAATATGATATGTCATTTTTTGTCTTGCTAACAACATATGAATGCATTTTCGTGTAGCAGACATGAAGTAACCATTTTACTTAATACATATTCTTTAATAGACTGTCTCTTTATCCACAAATGTAGCAATTGCAAATACTCAATCAACTACCAAGGGTTAACTGACTTGTGCATCATCCGATTTATCTTTATTGTCCTTAATAGAAAACCCCAGAACTAAATCCCAAAACATTATTGGTAAACAACAACATTCAATAATGATTCCAGTGTCAAACCCATGCTTTGTACTCATTAGAACATCTGCATTTATATTGGTCTGTTTAAATTTTCCCAGACCTTATTATACACAAGGTATTTAAATTTCCCTGCTTGTTTTAATATGCTATGAGTATGATAGATGAAAATGTATCACCAGCAAAAAGAAAGCCCTTGTGATTGGATTTGTAGCAAACTTATGAAACAATTACATCTGTGTTAAAATGGAGCTTATGTTGTCTGGTTTGTAAGAAACCAATATAACAATATAAATTGTAATAAAGGAGAGTGGTTAGAATCCTAGTGGAAATGGAGTTTAATAAACACTAAACTGTTATCTGGTTATTTATTTGATACAGCCGGTTTTTATGTGCAATTACAAAAAGCAATTATAATTCTTGTGAAATCATAAACCTTCTATTTTCTATTAATAGGAATGATTGTCTTTCTGGAATAAAAATTAAATTAATTGCGAATCAGCCTTTTTTCAAATTTTGTTTTCAACTGACACAGGTAGAAACACGTTTTTCTATACTGGAATATATATATATATATATATATATATATATATATATATATATATATATATATATATATATTGTGACCTCTCTCCGATTTAGGTTTATTTTGTTACTGGAGCCTAATCTTCCCTTGCCAAGCTCCTCCAACTGCCACGCCCCTGTTCAATAATACTATTCTTGCTGTCACTTCAAGCCATCTCATTGGTAAGAGGAAAGGCTTAGCCATGAAGGCAGGACCCAGTAAAGTGAAATAAACTTTTCTGGCTAATAAAGTTAACATATAGATCATTACAATCTCAGCTCTTAGGTGAAGCGTCACTTTTCATGAGGTTACATACGTCTGTAAAAATCGATTTAAGTATTTAACCAAAAATGTGTGAATGAGGTGCTAGGGTTTTTTATGACATAAATATAGGGCTAAACAAGAATGCACAGACCACATGAGCCATACTTTACTCCAAATTCTCTTATACAGATCAGCAAGAACATCCAAGTAGTCTAGACCTGAAAGTCCAGCTTTTCTATAAAAGAAGGCAAACGCTCCTGTGTTTATACACTGCTGTCTTTATTAAAAGTTATTTTTGCTTATATTTGTATTTCTTAGTATAGAAATATTTGAACTGAACTATTTTTATTTACTATGCTACCTTTTGTTCTCCCAGTTTCTTTCATATGTTATTTGCTACTTACACCATTGGTATAGAAGGGAGATGGAAAAAAATTATTGTTTTTTTTTTTTTTTTTTTTAGTTTACACACTGTAAAAGAACACATTACTAGCTGGTATCATTCTAGGGAAAAGAGAATAGAAAGAAAATCAGCAATAGACAAGTTGCATTTCCCCTATAGCTACTGTAGTTCAAACATAAAGAAACTAAACATAAGAATACAAAAGACTTGCAAAACTAATAAGAATACTTAATATTATTAATGAGGTTAAAATAAAAAAAATATAAAAAACTGAGTATTTTAACAATAAAATTGCTACTGTTATTGAACAGATGTGTTTTGCATAACTGTATTGAAATCTCCAAGAGCTCAACATGGAAGTCAGCTTTATAATGAAATTCATACTGTATCACAATAGGTAAATGGGAGGAAAAAGGTTTAGACTCAAAGCAACTTGACAATTAAAGATGTATCACATCTGTTTAATCCTTTAGTGCTGAGGGGAGTTAGAGCATATTGCCAGGCAGTAAACTATAGCCCCCGCAGCACTGAAAGGCTTAATAAAAGAATGTACATTCTCTGCTACAGACTTTGCTGCTATGGAGGCAGACTTTGCTGCTGTGGGTAAAAGTCTTGACTGATCTTTAGAAAGACAGGTCTGTAAATTTGGACGTCAATATCCCTTTCCATCAAAAACTTGTAAGAACAGCACCATTAAAGTTTATCTTTTGACTTTGCTTGTAATGTAAATCTTTTGCTTCTAAAGGTTTGCTCATTGCCAACTTTAACACATTGAAAGACTTCAAGGTATTGGATTTTATTCTTGCTTTTCAAACACTCCATTGGGAATAGTGACCTGACTCCAGTGGTGCAGTAGTGGTACTTGTTTCAGTTCAAACACAGGAGGTCAGGCAGAGTGTTTTAACAGCACAGGGAGTTAAGAGAATTTTTTTCTCAGTACATCAGATGTTTAATTCTACATGAAATTCAATAACTTTAACTGTGTCAACATGACTGAATCGTTCATTCTACATCAGTTTTTAACATCTTCTGAGCCTGGATGGCAGATCACTATTTCATTTCTACCAGTCGTAATCTATAGTTATTGTTATCAAATATGTTTTTCACTTTAAAAATGGATTCTGTGAATTACCAGTTTAAATGTATTTGTGATTTAGGTAAGTAATCCTTTTCACAAACAAGGTTTTTGAATACTCTTCCTGGCCTGCATGGACATCAATTCTACACACAAAAATAAGAGGGTATGGGGGCGCTTTACATTTTTTTGGTTATTTTATTTTTATTTTTACACTTCCCCTTTTTTTTTTATCACTTTTATTCCTATTACAAGGAATATAAACATCCCTTGTAATAGGAATAGGGAATGGCAGGTTATTTTTGCAGAGATATCTGGGGTCTATAAGTGCCCACATCTCTCCTCTATGCTAAAAAGCCTAAGATTAAAAAAATATATATATCTTAGGTTCCCAGCTAAAAATAAGCAATATTTACATCTCCCGGAGCAGGAAGTGACGAAATGACATTGCTTCCGGCCTCCGAGGGTCATAGAGATGTTAAACCACCACCTCCGGTGAATTCATTCTCTGGCTCCATGATCACATGGGCGAGCGCGGAGAAGCACACGTCCCCCGCTTGTAAAAATAATCAAGCAGCCAAACAGCCTCTATGATGGCTTTTACATTGCTGGGAATCTCCAGATGAAAAAAAAAAAATATCTGGATGATGCCTGTAGCTGCATGCATCATCCAGATATCTTCACTTAAAGTCCTCAACGTCAAATGACGGCAACCCGGAGAAGTGATTAAGTAATTAAAGATGCCCATATGGCAAGTTGCTATCCTCCCCTTGTAGGTATAACACAACTCCTTAAAAAGTGTTATCAGAGAATAATCCTACAAAATCCCTGACTTATTGCAAGTGTACAAAGTGTGAAAGTGTAAGAATTGAGACTGGTTTGAAGCCAATGGTAAGTCACACCAAATATTGATTTGATTTAGATTTTTCTAAAGCATTTTCTAAAGCATTCTTACTTTACAGAATTTTTTAACACCTACCTAACACTTTTGCACAGTTATATATGTACAGTATCTCACAAAAGTAAGTACACTCCTCACGTTTCTATAAATATTTTATTATATCTGTTCATGTGACAACACTGAAGAAATGACACTTTGCTACAATGTAAAGTAGTGAGTGTACAGCTTGTATAACAGAGTAAATGTGTCCTCTCAAAATAACTCAACACACAGCCATTAATGTCTAAACCGCTGGCAACAAAAGTGAGTACACCCCCAAGTGGAAATGTCCAAATTGGGCCCAATTAGCCATTTTCCCTCCCCGGTGTCATCTGACTCAATAGTGTTACAAGATCTCAGGTGTGAATGGGGAGCAGGTGTGTTAAATGTGTTATCGCTCTCACTCGCTCATACTGGTCGCTGGAAGTTCAACATGGCACCTCATGGCAAAGAACTCTCTGAGGATCTGAAAAAAATAATTGTTGCTCTATATAAAGAGGGCCTAGGCTATAAGAAGATTGTAAAGACCCTGAAACTGAGCTGCAGCATGGTGGCCAAGACCATACAGCGGTTTAACAGGACAGGTTCCACTCAGAACAGGCCTCGCCATGGTCTACCAAATAAGTTGAGTGCACGTGCTCAGAGTCATATCTAGAGGTTGTCTTTGGGAAATAGACTTATAAGTGCTGCCAGCATTGCTGCAGATATTGAAGGGGTGGGGGGTTCAGCCTGTCAGTGCTCAGACCATACACCGCACACTGCATCAAATTGGTCTGCATGGGTATCGTCCCAGAAGAAAGCCTCTTCTAAAGATGATGCACAAGAAAGACTGCAAACAAGTTGCTGAATACAAGCAGACTAAGGACATGGATTACTGGAACCGTGTCTTGTGGTCTGATAAAACCAAGATAAACTTATTTGGTTCAGATGCTGTCAAGCGTGTGTGGGGGCAACCTGGTGAGGAGAACAAAGACAAGTGTATCTTGCCTACAGTAAAGCATGGTGGTGGGAGTGTCATGGTCTTGGGCTGCATGAGTGCTGCCAGCACTGGGGAGCTACAGTTCATTGAGGGAACCATGAATGCCAACATGTACTGTGACATACTGAAGCAGAGCATGATCCCTTCCCTTGGGAGACTGGGTCGTAGGGCAGTATTCCAACAGGATAACAACCCCAAACACACCTCCAAGATGACCACTGCCTTGCTTAAGAAGAATCTGAGGGTAAAGGTGATGTAATGGCCAAACATGTTTGCAGACCTAAACCCTATTGAGCATCTGTGGGGCATCCTCAGATGGAAGGTGGAGGAGCGCAAGGTCTCTAACATCCACTAGCTCTGTGATGGAGGAGTGAAGGAGTGGAAGAGGATTCCAGTGGCAACCTGTGATGCTCTGGTGAACCCCATACCCAAGAGGGTTAAGGTAGTGCTGGAAAATAATGGTGGCCACAGAAAATAATGACACTTTGGGCCCAATTTGGACATTTTCACTTAGGGGTGTACTCAGTTTTGTTGTCAGCGGTCTAGACATTAATTGCTGTGTGTTGAGTTATTTTGAGGGGACAGCAAATTTAAACTGTTATACAAGCTGTACACTCACTACTTTACATTGTAGCAATGTGTCATTTCTTCAGTGTTGTCACATAAAATGATATAATAAAATATTTACAAAAATGTGAGGGGTGTACTCACTTTTGTGAGATACTGTATATATATTAAATGCAGTATAAAGGGGCTCCGTCAGGACTCCTGTTATAGAATATTTGTTGATTTCTGAATTTGTTCTATAGTTTTATTCCTCTGTTCTACTGAAAGGGTCATACAAGGCATCTGAGATCTCAGCAAACAGCACAGATTTCTGTTTTATGAATGCCTCCTGGTAATTTCCCTGCCTTGCATCCAGAGAATGGAGCCACTAATCGTGATGAATTGCCTTTTTATAATTCTCTATATATTCTTCTGTCAGCTTTTTGCATAGTTTTTCAGAAAGATGGTACATTTAAGACATTACATTTCTTCTTTTTGTAATATGTTATTGTTAGCTCTTACAAACCTCATATGTAAATGGCAAATGTGACTAAGAGCCTTTTGCTCTTTAACTGGCTTTAGCAATGCTTACACGATATAAAACTATTCACTTTTTACTGTTGCACAAATTAAATTGCAGACATGGTGGCCGCATCTGTTTCTTACAGATATCCTCTTAGTCTTTCCAAAGCAAATAAAACATGACAGTCAGGTACTTTAAGTCAGAATTATGCCACTATCACGTTGTAAAGCCTTTTAATTATTCTGTTTGATTCTGGGCACACTATGCCCTAAGATGTGCAAGTAGTATACTGAACACTAGCTGGGATATATTAACATATTTGCAGAATATTTATTGTAGCTATAGATATAACCTGAAATCTTTAAACACAATTACCACTTCCAGATATTAGCAACACAAATGTAGATTCATCCATGTCCCCTAGATTTGTGGATTAGGGATTGCTGATTGACAATTTGTTCACATATAGACCAAAAAAAAGTGATGTTTTCCTTTTTGTTTTATACTGTCTTTCAGCAGGAGAAACCTGTATAAATGGTGCTGTGCCATTGTTTGCCTATAAAACATGCTGAGCACCTGGCTTCATTAACTGAGCGCACAGAATATTCAATTATAACTGAAATGCTGACTACTGATTTTCTATTTTATAACATGCTATATAATGAAGAGAAAGATGTAAAATAAGTCTTGTGAGTCGTCTCAAAATTATAGTAGATGTAGAAGAGTATTGTAGTATAAGATAAGTCATACTTAAAATGAGACATTAATTATAATTTGAAAAACAAGTCATCGCAAGTCAATCATATCAGATGTTATTTGTAGTCTCAGGTCAAGAAGATTTTATTAAGTTTTAATCTGCTAAATTTCTTAAATTTAAACAGATAGATAGAATAGATATAATGACATAGATATATAGATATAGATAGGTATAGATAGATAGATATAGATATCTATATTTATATCTATATCTATCTATTTATCTATATATATATATATATATATATATATATATATATATATATTGATAACATATAATAGAATAATATATAATTTATACATAATAAATATAATACATATATATAGAATATTATATAAAAAAAATATAGAATAGAATATATATAATAAAATAGAGGAGGTTACCAAGAAAGATGATCTGCTGTTTATCTGCTCAGGGGACATTAATAACTTGGATGAATTTTTGGATTATTTTAATGACAATGAGTTAAATTTGCGATTCACCGGACAGATGAGCAGTGGATCAATCCCTTTCCTGCATGTTTCCCTCTCGAACAGAGAGGGCAGGGTAGTTTCTAGTCTATATAGAAAACCCCTGTCATGGAGCACACTTCTCCGTGCTGATTCTGGACATCCCCGTCATGTCATTTGTGATATACCAAGGGGGCAGTTCATACAGCTTAAGGAGAATATGCACTGAGGATGTGGACTTTGGTAATGAAAAGATGGAGATGACTGACAGGTTCCTTTCACAGGGGTACAATAGAGATTTTATCCGTAAGGCTGTAGATGCCGTGGATACCAATTACTAGAGGATAAAAAGAAAAAATAGTTGATCTTTGGGGTTCCAGTGTTCTCTGCTCCCTACAGCCTCAAATTTAGAAAGATGAGGAGGATAATAGAATGGCATATACCCATACTGAATGATGAGACCTATGCCAAGATTTTGTCCAAAGGGTTTAAAGCTGTGTCTTGCCGGGCACCTACTTTGTGTAATGCTTTATCACTGAGCTATTTCAGCTTGTGCAACCAAAAGAAAACATGGTTAGATTTTGTAGGCAACTATAAGTGTGGGGCGACCAATTGCCCATGTTGTCCTCATATTATTAGAGGGGATAGTTTGCGATCCAATATTGGTGGTGGGGTTTACGGTGTCAAGACGTTTTTTCAATTGCAACACTAAGTTTATCATTTATTTAATAACATGTAACCAGACAGTTAAGAGATAGATTGCATGATCATGTTTATGATACCGAAAAAAAAACACACACCACCAATGGTGCAAAATATTTGAATGAGGCTCATAATGGGGTTATGTCTTTAATACAGATCCAGGCTATAGAGAAGATTTTGACACCCAGGAGGGGGGTGACCATTTCAGGGTTCTGTGCAAGGGTGAAGTCTTTTGGACTTTCACTTTGCAGACCAGAATTCTGTACTACTTGAATTTTGAGTGGGACTTGACACACTTTTATAGATGAAGGATAAATCATATTGTATTCCGGGTGATAATACTTTGCCTCAATACTTTGGTTTTCTTGTCTTTCTCCCTCCTGTTTTTGATGGTTCGATTTATTTGTCAGTAACTAGTGTAAATATACAAGATCATTTTGGGATCATTTGAGGATGCCTTGTTTTAAAAAAAAACTAAATGGCACATTTTGAGTTTGCAAGAAGGCACGTGGGAGACTCCCAAAATGTATGGAGGAAGGTGCTCTGGTCTGATGAGACTAAAATTGAACTATTTGTCCATCAAAGAAAATGCTATGTCTGGCACAAACCCAACACATCACATCACCCAAAGAACACCATCCCCACAGTGAAACATGGTGTTGGGATGTTTTTTAGCAGTCGCTACTGGGAAACTGGTGAGAGTTGAGGGAAAGATGGATGGTGCTAAATACAGGGATATTCTTGGGCAAAACCTGTACCAATCTGTGTGTGATTTGAGGTTCACCTTCCAGCAGGACAATGGCCCCAAACACACTGCTAAAGCAACCCTTGAGTGGTTTAAGGGGAAACATGTAAATGTGTTGAAACGGCCTAGTCAAAGCCCAGACCTCAATCCATTAGAAAATCTGTGGTCAGACTTAAAGATTGCTGTTCACAAGTGCAAACTATCCAACTTGAAGGAGCTGGAGGAGTTTTGCAAGGAGGAATGGGCAAAAATCCAAGTGGTAAGATGTGGCAAGCTCATAGAGACTTATCCAAAGCGACTTGGAGCTGTGATAGCCGCAAAAATTGGCTCTACAAAGTATTGACTTTAGGGGGGTAAATAGTTATGCACATTGAATTTTTCAGTTATTTTGTCCTATTTGTTTGCTTCACAATAAGAAAAAACATCTTCAAAGCTGTGGGAATGTTCTGTAAATTAAATGATGCAAATCCTCAAATAATCCATGTTAATTCCAGGTTGTGAGGCAACAAACTACAAAAAATGCCAAAGGGGTGAATACTTTTGCAAGGCACTGTAGTTTAAATTAGTTCACAATCTCATAGGGTACAGGAGTGGCACATATGTCTATATGGGAGATCTTTTTTTGAGCATCTGCTCCAAACAATTCTATTTTAGTCTTACAAATAACATATTTAATATAAATTATTTAATACTTGTGTATACAATATAACATTTGAATACAGTTTATTTAGTTTGCCAATTATATTGTGTTAATTAATGAATAAACAATTGTTGGAAAAAATAACTACAAATGCTTACCAGATCCAGAGTAGATGGCTAGAAAGTGTTTGGATTGGCTCCTTTCTAGGTAAGAATTGGTTATAAGATGCTCTTTGAATGTGGCTTAGAGCACCAATAAAGTTAGGTATTGGCACTTTATAAGGAAGCTTGTCTGGTAGTAAATGGGTTAAAAAGGAGATTTAACCACTTTCAGACCGGACCAATTTGCAGCCAAAGGACCAGGCCCCTTTTTGCGATTCGGCACTGCATCGCTTTAACTGACAATTGCGCGGTCCCAAACAATTGGCTCCCAAACAAAATTGACGTCTTTTTTTTCCCACAAATAGAGCTTTCTTTTGGTGGTATTTGATCGCCCCTGCGGTTTTTATTTTTTGCGCTATAAACAAAAATAGAGCGACAATTTTGAAAAAAATGCATTATTTTTTATTTTTTGCTATAATAAATATCCCCAAAAAAAAATATATAAAAAAACATTTTTCTTCCTCAGTTTAGGCCGATACGTATTCTTCTACATATTTTTGGTAAAAAAAATCACAATAAGCGATTATTGATCGGTTTGCGCAGAAGTTATAGCGTTTACAAGATAGGGGATAGTTTTATAGCATTTTTATTAATAATTTTTTTTTTATTAGTAATGGCGGAGATCTGCGATTTCTTTTGTGACTGCGACATTATGGCGGACACATCGGACATTTTTGACACATTTTTGGGACCATTGTCATTTTTACAGCAATTAATGCATTTAAATGCATTGATTTCTGTATAAATGACACTGGAAGTGAAGGGGTTAACCACAAGGGGGCAGTGTAAGAGTTAAGTATGCCTAGGGGTGTGTTTTTTATTGTGGGGGGGCGTGGCTGTCAGCTAGTGAATGCTGATCTCTGCTCCAATCACAGGGAGCAGAGATCGGCGTCACTAGTTGCTAGGCAGAACGGGGAGATGCTGTTTATCTCGGCATCTCCCCATTCAGCCGCCCCGTGAGACGATCGTGGGGGTCCCCGTGGCGATCGAGTCCGCGGGGACCGCGATCGGACTCACGGGGGTCCCGACCGGCGCGGGAGCGCGCCGCTCCCGGCGCGCTCCCGATGTCACGGACAGGCTAAAGGAGGGACTTATATATACGCCCTCCTGCCTGTACGTGCCATTCTGTCGACGTATATCATCGTGCGCTGGTCGGCAAGTGGTTAAAGAAAGATAATATTGCTGTAGGTTGGCTGTTCCTGAAGTCAATCAATCATGAAATGTATTTGGCATAGCTACACACAGTAACATCATCAGGTACTGGAGGGTACATGCATTCTGTGGAGATCTGTACTTTATGGTCTCCTGTTGCATATTAGGCTTGTGCAATTAGTTTTGTAACAAATCGAAATTCGGACAAATATTGCATCTTTCGGACATTCTGATGCATCCGAATAAAAAAATAACGAATTTCAACAAATACGAAAGAAATTATAGCGGATATAACAAATTAATTCGACATGATTCGGTAATTCGTTAAAGCTAGAGATTCAGTATAATGAATATTGACACTCTACAGAAGTAACAAATTATCCGAAAACATATTAAGGTAACATAACGAATATAACAGAACAAACCGAAACTAAACAACATTTTCCACTGTGCTCAAGTCTATTCCATATTCAAACCTTTGCTGTCATATCCTCAGTGCTGGGTAAAGCACTGCTGTGCACTTTGGGATACAATAACCAAATTAACTTGTGTGTAATTTTTTGAAATATTTTATCACATGTTGCATGTATACACCAGGTTTTACATAACTCATTTATTAGCACTTTTTTTGCACAATATGGTTTTTGAGTTGCACTTGGCATAATTGTATATGTTCTACATATCTCATATCATCTTATGATACTTTCAAAGCTGCTAGTGTGATAAGTTGAAAAAGTTTTCCATCTTGCGGATTGGAGTTTTACTTTATTGCTCTTCCTCAGAATATAATCCTCTACATTACATTGAAAACAAGCAACATATACACTAGAATATGATTTGGAGCGCATGACTATGGTATAAATAAACAGTAAAATAGAGATGGTAGACCATATATTATAGAAACAAGTTGTACATTTGAATTAATAACTAGCAAGATATTAACTGCTATTGATGGGACTATAAATACCTTGACCACTGATTATTGGTCATAGCTAGTCTAATGAATAGCAAGAATGATGCCTGTGAAGTAACTGGCCTACTATTTCTTTACTAACCACTTCAGCCCCGGACCATTTGGCAGCCAAAGGACCAGAGGTCTTTTTTCAATTTCGCACTGCACTACTTTAACTGGTAATTGCGCGGTCATGCAATTTTGTAACCAAACGAAATTTGCGTCCTTTTCTTCCCACAAATAGAGCTTTCTTTTGATGGTATTTGATTGCCTCTGTGATTTTTATTTTTTGCGATATAAATGGAAAAAGAGCGAAAATTTTGAAAAAAAAAGAGATTTTCTACTTTTTGTTATAAAAAAAATCTAATAAACTCAATTTTAGTCAAACATTTGGGCCAAAATGTATTCAGCCACATGTCTTTAGTAAAAAAAATGCCAATAAGCGTATATTTATTGGTTTGCGCAAAAGTTATAGCGTCTACAAACTAGAGTACATTTTCTGGAATTTACACCGCTTTTAATTTATGACTGCCTATTTCATTTCTTGAGGTGCTAAAATGGCAGAGAAGTACAAAACCCCCCCAAATGACCCCATTTTGGAAAGTAGACACCCCAAGCTATTTGCTGAGAGGCATGTTTAGCCCATTGAATATTTTTTTTTTTAGTCCCAAGTGATTGAATAAAGACAAAAATAAAAAAGATTTTTTTTTTTTTTTTCAAAAAGTTGTCACTAAATGATATATTGCTCACACATGCCATAGTTATATGTGGAATTGCACCCCAAAATACATTTTGCTGCTTCTCCTGAGTATGGGGATACCACATGTGTGGGACTTTTTGGGAGCCTAGCCGCGTACGGGGCCCCGAAACCCAAGCACCGCCTTCAGGATTTCTAAGGGTGCAAATTTTTGATTTCACTCCTCACTACCTATCACCGTTTCGAAGGCCATAAAATGCCAAAATAGCACAAACCCCCCCCCAAATGACCCCATTTTGGAAAGTAGACACCCCAAGCTATTTGTTGAGAGGCATGGTGAGTATTTTACAGCTCTCATTTGTTTTTGAAAATGAAGAAAGTAAAGAAAAAAAAATTTTTGTTTTCTTTTTTTCAATTTTCAAAACTTTGTGACAAAAAGCGAGATCTGCAAAATACTCACCATACCTCTCATCAAATAGCTTGGGGTGTCTACTTTCCAAAATGGGGTCATTTGGGGGGGTTTTATGCCATCTGGGCATTCCATGGCCTCCGAAACTGTGATTGGCAGTGAGAAGTGAAATAAAAAAATTACACCCTTAGAAAGCCTGAAGGCGGTGATTGGTTTTTGGGGTTCCGTACGCAGCTAGGCTCCCAAAAAGTCCCACACATGTGGTATCCCCGTACTCAGGAGAAGCAACAGAATGTATTTTGGGGTGTATTTCCACATATGCCCATGGCATGTTTGAGCAATATATCATTTAGTGACAACTTTTTGTAAAAAAAAATATATATATATTTTTTTTTTCATTATTCAATCTCTTGGGACAAAAAAAAAAAAAATATTTAATGGGCTCAACATTGCTCTCATCAAATAGCTTGGGGTGTCTACTTTCCAAAATGGGGTCATTTGGGGGGGGGTTTGAACTGTCCTGGCATTTTATGCACAACATTTAGAAGCCTATGTCACACGTCACCCACTCTTCTAACCACTTGAAGACAAAGCCCTTTCTGACACTTTTTGTTTACATGAAAACATATTTTTTTTTTTGCAAGAAAATTACGTTGAACCCCCAAACACTATATATATTGTTAAAGCAAAGGCCCTACAGATTAAAATGGTGGGTGTTGCATTTTTTTTTCCACACAGTATTTGCGCAGCGATTTTTCAAACGCATTTTTTGTGGAAAAAATACACTTTTTTTATTTTAATGCACTAAAACACACTATATTGCTCAAATTTTTGATGAAATAAAAAATATGATCTTAGGCCGAGTACATGGATACCAAACACGACATGCTTTAAAATTGCGCACAAACACGCAGTGGCGACAAACTACATACATTTTTAAAAGCCTTTAAAAGCCTTTACATGATACCACATTAGATTCACGGAGGAGGTCTACTGCTAAAATTACTGCCCTCGATCTGACCTTCGCGGTGATACCTCACATGCATGGTGCAATTGCTGTTTACATATGACGCCAGACAAACGCTTGTGTACGCCTTTGCGCAAGAGAAGGGGGGGCAGGGGTGCTTTTTTTTTTTTTTTTTTTTTTTTTTTTTATTTATTTAGCTTTTTTATTTTATTTTTAAACTGTTCCTTCCATTTTTTTTTCTTTGTTATGATTTTTATTGTTATCTCAGAGAATGTAAATATCCCCTATGATAGCAATAGGCAGTGACAGGTACTCTTTTTTTGAAAAAATTGGGGTCTATTAGACCCTAGATCTTTCCTCTGCCCTCAAAGCATCTGACCACACCAAGATTGGTGTGATAAAATGCTTTCCCAATTTCCCAATGGCGCGGTTTATATCCGGGAGGGGGGACATTCCCTCCCACTGCTTGTAAAAGCAATCTAGAGGCTAATTACCCGCTAGAATTGCTTTTACATGAAAGCCGATCACTGGCTGAAAAGAATGATACCAAGATGATACCTAAACCTGCAGGCATCATTCTGGTATAACCATTCAAAGTCCAGCAACATACTGGACATATATTGTAATCTTTTTTTTTTTTCATGCAGCCTCTTGGCTGAACGAAAAAAAGAGATTGATTGGTGGGTATGCCCACCATTAGAATACCTCCCTTCATCCACCCACTTCTAATGATGGGCATACATGCACCATTTATATATGCCGATGCATGGGGGCATCCTCCCGCAAAAGTTATGCCGTGTACACACGGTCGGAATTTCGACCGTATGTACGTGGCATTAGGAGCCAATCGCTCCTCCCCCCCCTGCTGCCCCCATGCTTCGGCATATATGCTCTTTTTTTAACTGTGGTGGTGAAATCACCTCCTACAGCGTTGGAGTCGCGGCTTTATGTATCGTGGGAGCAAACGCTGTTGCTGTCAAGATAAATAAATCCGCGTTGCAACTGAATGGCGCACCTGAAAACAAAAAAATGCTTAACACTGAAACACAGTAAACAAAATTACATACCTGAAAAGCAAGCATGATAAAACATAATAAAACATTGCAGAATAGAATGGAGTAAAAAAAGAGCAACGATAGAGAGAGAATAGAGAGAGAGAGAGAATAATAAAACGACAACTATTTTTTATTTTTTTTTATTTTTTTGAGATTCACAGGTAAAAAAGCTCCTGACTGAAGCGACTGAATCAAAGCGCTACCACAAAAAAACTGTTAGCGATCGCAGGGATCAGGCCTGACTCTGCGAACGCTGCAGTTATGTGTGCTTAGTGTTTTGTAAGTGACAGTGATCGATCGATACTGCACTTGGGTGGGCTGGGCTGGGCTGGGCGGAGGGGGAAAACGCAGGTGCTAGCAGGTATCTGGGCTGATCCCGCTAACAATGCGTTTTTTTTGGAACCCTAAACTGCTGGGACGCTAGTATAGATCTGATCAGATCAGATATTGATCTGTTCAGATACTATACCACTAAGGGAGGTGTATGCTTTGCGCGTGGGTGTTTGCGGTACTGGCACTAACCTGGGGCGACGCAGACCTTATTTGACCCTAAAACCTAATTGATATCACCCGCCGGGCGATCAGGGGGTTAAACCGTTATTGGGTAATAAATGGCGGGTGCCCTGACAGTATAAAAAACAAGCTAACTAACCAGCGTCACCCGTAACAGTAATACAAAAAAAAACTGGCTACCTAGTGGCACCAGTGACACTAATGCAGCGATCAGAAAAACAATCGCTTAGTGACACTGGCAAAAGGGGGTGAAAGGGTTAACTAGGGGCAATCAGGGGGTTAAACCTTTATTAGGTAATATATGGGGGTACCTGACGCTATATAAAAACCTGACGGGGAACCTAAATAACGAAATAACTAACTGGCTAACCAGCGTCACCAGTGACAGTTATACGGTGATCACTGGTGAAAGGGTTAACTCTAGGGGCAATCAGGGGGTTAAAACCTTTAGGTTGTAATATGGGGGTACCTGACCTATAAACCTATTTATGAACCTATATAAACATGGCGGTTAACCTAAAAAAAAACTGGTTACCTAGCGACACTAATGCAGCGATCAGAAAAACGATCGCTTAGTGACACTGGCAAAAGGGGGTGAAAGGGTTAACTAGGGGCAATCAGGGGGTTAAAACCTTTATTAGGTAATATATGGGGGTACCTGACGCTATATAAAAACCTGACGGGGAACCTAAATAACGAAATAACTAACTGGCTAACCAGAGTCACCAGTGACAGTTATACGGGGATCACTGGTGAAAGGGTTAACTCTAGGGGCAATCAGGGGGTTAAAACCTTTATTTAGGTTGTAATATGGGGGTACCTGACCTATAAACCTATTTATGAACCTATATAAACATGGCGGTTAAAAAAAAAAAAAAAAATGGTTACCTAGCGACACTAATGCAGCGATCAGAAAAACGATCGCTTAGTGACACTGGCAAAAGGGGGTGAAGGGGTTAACTAGGGGCAATCAGGGGGTTAAACCTTTATTAGGGGGGGGTAGGGGGCTACCTAGGACCTAAAACTAACTGCCCTGACAGTTATTACAGTCACACTGACACTAAATGCAGTGATCAGTAAATAAATGATCACTGCAATCAGTGACACTGTGACTGGGGGGGGAGGGGGTGATCTGGGGGGTGATCTGGGGGTGACAGGGGGGTGGATTGTGTGCCTATGTGTACTGGTGTCAGTGTACTGTTTGTGCACTAACCTGTACATGTTCTCTCCTCGGCGTTCCGGTCACATAGACCGGCGCACCGAGCGTGACATCACTTCCGCCTTCCTGTCTATACAATAGACAGGAAGGGGAAGCTTCTCATTCGCCAGGAGCGATCGCGAGGGGGTGGCCAGAAACCACTGGCCGTCCCCTCGTCCCGGATCGCTCCTGAAGCGATCCCGACCGTCCCCGCCGGCGGAGGGGGGTCCGATCGGACCCCCCAACCGCCTGAAGAATGGCACGTACAGGTACGTCCTTTTGCCTGTACGTGCCATTCTGTTGACGTATATGTACATGGGGCGGTCGGGAAGTGGCTAAATAACACAATCTCAGGTTTAAATCATCTGTTACTAATGAGAAGCAGATTTATATAGGCATAGGCAATTAGTACTCAGTTAACATGAACCATATATAGAACATTTTATATTTCAGATTACTAAAAATGCAGAATCTTTTGCAATTATTATTCATTATCGCTATATCTGTTTAACTTGAATGAATGGATTTGACAGTTATGTTTGAAATCGTGCAACTCAGTGGTCCAGACAGACATTGAATTGTTTGCCAAGTGTTTCTGAAATAAAAACTAATCATCTATAAAGGATAAAATTGGGATGTCAATGCTCATTTGTCTCTTTAGACATATTAATAAGTCTCAAATGTAACTGCATTTTGGTACCACTAGCTGAATTCAGTGGCACGCACAAACAAGTTGCAATGATCTAATGAATATTCTGTGCAGGGTGAAGCAGTTTATAAACTTATTGAGTTGGCTAGATGAAGATTTGAAAAGACATCTCCAATGTTGTGCTATTTGAAAATAAATTGGTAATCTTAATGTATTGTATCTTTCTGACAGCTTTGATTATTGGGGGAGAGGCTATGGATGCCTTGTATTGCCATGTCAGTTACAAAGGTGATATTTTTATAGCAATAGTTGCCTAAACAACCAATTATTGCAAATCTAATCTACAATGACTATCTTAAATACACAAATATTGATATGGTATGGGTTCACCACTACCATGAATTTGAGGTTCACGTTCTCCATAAAGGTTATGTGCAGATTCACCAGGAATAATTTTTTTAAACCCTGATGTACTGCAGGGCTTTTGCTCTATGGCCAGAAGACCCAGAAGAGCCACAAAAGGGGACACTTGGTTAAACCAGACCCTTCACAATAAAAGGGGTGCACAGAGCTGCCATATAGGTTGATTTACTAAAGGCAAATAGGCTGTTTATTTTGCAAGGGAAGTTACACTTTGCTGGGATATTTTCCCCAAATATGAAATTTGACCACATTCACAATACTCTGGGACAATTTCCTTTTGCAAAGTGCAACTTCAATTGCAAAGTAAACAGCCTATTTGCCTTTTGTAAACAACCCCATAGGGTAATTGAATTGAAACCTGCTGTTGGGAAAGCTGACAAACTACATAGGTAGAGATTAGAATCAGATGAAAAAAATGTACTTTGTTTCCAATTTCTAGCTCCACCCCTTTGCTGCTTTCCTGTTTTTATCGGAGTCCTTTTTTTAATCTTTTACCTAATTTTGTGGTTGATTTAAGGATAAAGGTTTTCATTGTTGTCCCATTCATAGAAAACTTTAGGCATTGATATTGGTAACAAAAGGCATTGGTATTTTGGGATTTTTGATTTTTTTTGGGGTATATTGGGTTTTGTTGATAGGACTTTTATTTTACTTTGTTTTTTTGTTTTTGTGTTGTTTTTTTTACTGCAAGGCAGTTTCTTTTGTCAATTTGTTTATTTTCATTTGTTTACATCTGGGGTGCTCAAAATGGAACATTCAATTGTTACTGACCATGTGACTAATTTACTAAAGGCAAACTTGAGTGTTAACTTTGCAAGGACAGTTGCATTTTGCAAGTTTTTTTTCCTAAAGTTTAGTAATTAAGGTAAATCTCTGTCATCCAATCATGTGCAAGGACAAATGCTGTTTTCTTATTTTCTTTGCACATTAATGGGTATTCTTTGAAAGTGAAATTTCACCATATTCACTAAGCTCTAGGGATAATTCTCTTGAAAAATGCAACTTCTCTTGCAAAGTTAACAGCTTATTTGCCTCTAGTAAATCAACCACCATTTGATATCTTTTGTTTGCAAAAAAATAAAATAAAATAAAAGTGTGCATCTAAACCACCTCAAAATATATCACTCTCATTTATCGTACAGCCCTATTCCCCTTCACCCCTAAATAAAATAAATATAGGGCATACACAGTTAGGCCTTCAATCCCTAATTAACCTACCTGGAGGTAATCCCGAGTGTGGCTTGGGGTGAATTTCCATTACCCAAAGCGGTATCCCCGAGCCACACTCGGGATTGCATCACAGTATCTTGGGACAGTTACTTACCTTGTCCCCAGGATCCTGTGATTTCCTCCTGCTGTGTCTGTTCCTTGCTCGATCTATCAATGTGCCAGGCTCTGTTCCCTGCGAGCGTTGTGACGCATGGGGATGGAGCCCGTGGCAAATTCAAAAAGTGAAAAAAAAATAACACATACAGTACACTGTACTCTTCAGATTACATTACTGTATCAAATCATTTCACATCCCTTTTGTCCCTAATGCTTTGTCTAGTGCCCTACATGCAGTTTTATATTATATATACTGTTCTTTCTGCCTTAAAACTTGAGACTGTCCATGGCAACCAAAAAGTCTCCCTTTACGTCAAATGTGGTTTTAGACCAGCTAGAAAACAGTGATAGTGAATTAGAATCACTTGCAGATGTGAGAGATAATGATTTGTGGGGAAATTCATCATCAGACACTGAAAGTGACGACAGTGACAATTCTGCAATTGAGCAAATTTCAATGTTCTTGATTTGATTACATTATTATATACATTTTATTATTATTATATTATTATTTTTTATAATTATGTATAGTTTTTTTATTATATTAAAATTTATGATTTTGTGTTTCAAATGTTATCATACCCGTGATGTGTACTAGACTCTTGTTTGAACAGATTTAAGTGAGTTATTCCTAAGAATTACAGGTCTACAATATAAAACTCCAAATTTCCATGCAAAACAATGTACTGCTTTGAGACGCAAAAATCTGACATAATCATACAGCCAGGGAGATTAAAGCTCTATTGCTGCTGGACAAATTTACAGCATTGTATCCTCTGCAGTACCTTAATTCTTGTAGAAAAAATGCAGCCTGGGCTATTTGGTAAACTTGATTCTAGCCTTGCTCACTAAAATAATTCTGTGGCTGGCCAATTTTACAATACTGTAACATCAGCAGTCTCCTAATTCTTGTTAAAAACCCTTCTATACTCTTAAGCCTGCCATACATGGATCCAAGTTCAGCCAGTTCTGCAGGTAATGGCTGCATTTGAATCCATGTATGGGCAGTCTGGTTGTATAGAAGTTGATGTTGAACAATTTCTGCACAATCAGCACCGCCAGCTATAGCCAGAAGCACTAATCAGTATTTTCTAATGGCAGGGAACTTTGCCCATTGTCAGAATACAATGGCTCAGCAGGAGTGATTACCTCATCCGCCTGGAGTGTGTGGATGGGGGAAACGGGTCATTTATTTTTAAACAACTTGCGGTTGAATTAAAAAAAAAATGACTAATGCAAATTATTCCCAAATAAAAATCCTGCTATTGGCTAGTTTCACACTGCTGTATCCTATGCAGTATTCTAATTCTTGGGATAAAGGCTCAGCTTGTGTTTTTTACCTCTAGTAAATTTAGACCTAGTCTTACAATTTTAAAATGTCCTGTTGGTAGCCAGTTTTCACTGCTGTCATCTACAGTCTCTTAATTCTTGTAGTAAAACACCTGCCTGTACTCTTCTTGTTTAGTATAGTTCAGTGAATTCCCTCACATTAGCAATGCCCCAATGTTGGCCAGTTTTACACTGCTGTATCACCTGTAGTCTTTTAAATCTTAATGAGATCTTGATAGAAATTGTCAAACGGCAGGACAGTTTACCATCAGCAAGAACAGGGACAGCTACAGTACAGCAAACTACTGGGAAATTTCTATCTGCCAGTCAAAGAAGATATACTGTATTATCTCTTGATGAAAAATCATGTGTCACTTTCAATGGATACCAGAAACAAAGCAATATTATTGTTATATACTATCTTTTATGTTTTTATACTATTTAATCATTTATTTTATATAGAACAATAGTGTCTAATACCTTTGGACAGTGATCCTCACTATTTTTTGGATTATTTAAATAAAAAAAATAAAAATAAAAAAACAACCCAGCAGTAAACAAATTGTGATGTTCATTAGGCAAAACGATGCTGCTTAACCGGTTCCTGACCGGCGCACGACGATATACATCGGCAGAATGGCACGGACAGGCAGGAGGGCGTATATATAAGTCCCTCCTTAATGCCGTCTGTGCCATTGGGAGCGTGCCGGGAGCGGCGCACTCCCGCACCGGTCGGGACCCCCGTGAGGCCGGTCGCGGGTCCCGCAGACTCGATCGCCGCGGGGACACCCGCGATCATCTCACGGGAAGGCTGAATGGGGAGATGCAGAAATACACAGCATCTCCCCGTTCTGCCTAGCAACTAGTGACGCCGATCTCTGCTCCCTGTGATTGGAGCAGAGATCAGCATTCACTAGCTGACAGCCACGCCCCCCCCACAGTAAGAAACACACCCCTAGGCATACTTAACCCCTACACTGCCTCCTTGTGGTTAACCCCTTCACTGCCAGTGTCATTTATACAGGAATCAATGCATTTAAATAGCATTGATTGCTGTATAAATGACAATGGTCCCAAAAATGTGTCAAAAATGTCCGATGTGTCCGCCATAATGTCGCAGTCACAATAAAAATCGCTGATCGCCGCCATTACTAATAAAAAAAAATTATTAATAAAAATGCTATAAAACTATCCCCTATCTTGTAAACGCTATAACTTCTGCGCAAACCAATCAATAATCACTTATTGCAATTTTTTTTACCAAAAACATGTAGAAGAATACGTATCGACCTAAACTAAGGAAAAAAAATGTTTTTTTATATTTTTTTGGGGGATATTTATTATAGCAAAAAATAAAAAAGAATGCGTTTAATTTCAAAATTGTCGCTCTTTTTTGTTTATAGCGCAAAAAATTAAAACCGCAGGGGCGATTAAATACCACCAAAAGAAAGCTCTATTTGTGGGAAAAAAAGGACGTCAATTTTGTTTGGGAGCCACGTCGCATGACCGCGCAATTGTCAGTTAAAGCGACGCAGTGCTGAATCGCAAAAAGGGGCCTGGTCCTTTGGCTGCAAATTGGTCCAGTATGAAAGTGGTTAATCAAACAAAATATAGCATAAAAGCAAAACTAAAGGATGTAATTGAACACCCTTGATATACAACATTATTTCTATTTTTCCCTTTTGAAATGGTGTAAGCCTCTGCTTTACTGTTTTTTTTACATATGTACAAAGCCCTGTTACCTACCAGTAGTTTATCTATTTCTGTATATAACGGAACCATGGTTCTTTAAATTGTACATTATGCAATAAACATTCTTTAAAATATGAAATAAATTGCATTTCTCCCATAGATATTATACCTTAAAATAGATACTTTAATAGTATCTGTTGTCCAGCATTAGTAATAGAACATGTACACATAGTAAATCACTATCATTATTATAAGTTGCCATATTTCTTCCAAACAGCGTGGTGCCTTCCAAGAGTATATACTCATGATATACAACATGGTATTCTTTGCATTTAAAGGGAATAAAAGATAGGCCATTCAAAAGATTTAATGCATAACTGTAATTAGCTACTGTGAATAAAAAATAGGATGCATTATATCATAGTTATGTCACTATGATACAGGTGTGCAGTTATGTGTGACTTGTTTATTAAAAGCTTAGTTCTTAATAGCAAATGAGAAGAATATTCATTATTCAGAATGATTGAAGGCCTTACAATGACATAATCATGAGATAATACATGACATAATACATTGTATTGTATTGGACATACAGCAAATTTTTCAGGAAATTTACAAACATTGAACATGGCTCTGAACCCAACTGAAGTCTTAAGTTGCCTGAGAAGCGTTGCTAAGGGTCTTGGTTAGGATGCAGGATCTGGTTGTTTTCTTTCAGGAAACACACTTTAAGAGGTTCAGGATTCCATGTATCATAAACAGATGTTTCCCCACTGTCTATCATTGTACAGCTCCGCAGTTTAAGGTAAAAGAAGTTAGTGTTTGGTTTCTTGGTCTTTTATTTCTCAATACAAAATACAATACAAAACACAGCTGTTCCTTGTTAATCAAAGGCAAGATTGGTGAAGTATTGGTCTTGTTTATTACCATGTATTTTTCCAACTCTGATCACTTGACTTTCTTGTGCCGGCTTTCCCAAGCTATGATACTGAGGGTGTCTCCCCTCCAATGATGTGGGAGGCTTACAAATGTCTGGCCAGGATAATTATACATCCCTAGAAAAGATATGCGTAGCAAAAGGGGTAAAAAAAAAAAGATACATCTAATTTATACAAGATGCTTCTTGCAGAGGGCCGGCTGGAGGTACCCCCATTCTTTTTTTTCAAATAACTTTTTATTAAATCAAAATTGACATACAACAGTCGAACAAAGTCTGTACATTGTGTCATATCAGAAGCATTAGGACCATAGTATGGCCAGTATACAGACAGGGGTAACAGATAACATTCTTTGTAGTAGAAACTCATGGTCTGATTCCTATGTAACTTTCCTGCTCTCATATAAGATACACTTATTGTCGGTGACCTGTGAGAGGCCATACTCAATAGTAGCAGTAAGAAGGTGCCAGTTTTATAGGTTAAAGAAAAGGGGGAGATGGAAAAGGGGGAAAAAGAGGGTAGGGGGGTGGAGGGTGGAGATCGGAGTTCCAGCCCCGGCTCACGGCGGATCTTCATGGCGATGCCATTCCTCCCAGACCCTAGTGTGCGCGTCCAGTCTGTCATATAGTCTAGCTGTCATTTTTTCCATGATCTCTACGTCTTTGATTCTAGCGTATAGATCCTCCTGTGAGGGGGGGGTCAGTCGTTTCCAGTGCAGGGCTATCAGGCACCGTGCTGCAGTGATGACATGACTTAGGAGTTTCTTGGACGGTTTGGGGATGCGTAGTTGGGAGACTCCCAGTAGAAATAGTTTCGGGGACATGGGAATCTGTACCCCTAAGAGGCGGGACAGTAGTGACTGGGTCTCTGTCCAGAATGGCACTATCTTGGGGCAGTCCCAGTATATGTGGAAAAGAGTACCCCTGTCTTTCTGACATCGCCAGCAGCGGTCAGAGCAGGACGGGTAAATGGCGTGGAGGATGTCGGGTGTCTGGTACCAGAAATACATAATCTTGTATGCGTTTTCCTTATATAAGGTGCAGTACGAGCTTTTAGCTGCTTGGGACCATATCGCCTGCCATGTGGCTTCTGGTATCTCTTCTCCTAGGACCCTCTCCCAGCGGAGCATGTACGCATGTTTACCCCGTTCGGGGATTGAATAGAGGTTAAGCAGTCGGTAGATATCTGATATCAGGCCGCGACGTGCAGATCCCTCCAATATGATGCTCTCAAAGGGGGAGGGTGCCGAGAACTGGAGGTCCGGGGCGAATGATTGAGCGAAGTGCCTAATTTGCAGATAGCCATAGAATACCTGGCGAGGTAAGTCATATTTCGTTTGAAGCTGGGCAAATGAGTGCAATTTACGTGTTCTGGGGTCAACCAAATGACCGAAGTGAAAGAGGTTTTTTTCTGCCCAAGGAAGAGACATCTGGCGTGTAAGACCATCCGGGAGTGCTGGGTTATATAAAAAGGAAGTCATTAGTGATTTCTCTGAGCAGAGCTGATAGGGGTTGGCGAGTTTGCGCCATAATGATCTAAGTAAGGTCATTGACCCCAGGAGTCTCTCCGAGTTCACTTCTACCGTCGCGCCCCAGAGTAGGCTATTCGGGTGTGCAGGTGCCAACCATATCTTTTCGATTTCTGTCCATTTGTTGTATGCCCTTTGGGGGAACCAGGAAGTAATGGCTCGTAGTTGGGTTGCTTGGTAATACTTCACCAAGTCGGGGAATGCCAGGCCGCCGTCTCGGCGGGAGGCCACTAGCACTGATCGGGGGATCCTGTGTTTTTTGTAATTCCAGACAAAGCGTATCAGATCTGCTTGGAGTTTCCGTAACTGCGTGTATGGGACTGGGATAGGCAGTGTCTGGAATAGGTAAAGAAGTTTGGGGAGGATGGTCATCTTTATCGTCGCAACCCTACCTAGTAGCGAAATGTGGTGTGGTTTCCATTTTTGCAGTAGGTCGCGGATATGTTTAAATAGCGGGGGATAATTAGCCTGGTACAGGGATGAGTAGTTCGGGGTGAGGTACACTCCCAGGTATTTCAGGGCCGTGGTTTTAACATGGTATGGGTAGTTTTGGCGTATGCTCTGCGTGTCAGCATCTGACATGTTGAGCGGGAGAGCCTCTGACTTACTCGGGTTAATTTTGTAACCCGAGAGGGTTCTATACATGTCCAGTTCAACCTGGAGATTGGGAAGGGATATCATGGGTTGTGTGAGGGTAAGGATGATGTCATCCGCAAATAGTGCTAGCTTGAATTCCCTTCCTCTGACTGGTATCCCTCTAATGTTGGGGTTTGCGCGGATGGATGCCGCCAGGGGTTCAACGCACAGTGCAAACAACAGTGGGGAGAGTGGGCATCCCTGGCGAGTGCCATTCGCTATTGGAAAGGCTGAGGAGAGGGCGAAGGGTGTTTTAACTTGGGAAGTGGGGTTAGTGTAGATGTGTTGGATTGCTTGCATGAAGGGTCCCCGGAACCCCATGTAATGTAGGGTGGCGGACAGGAAGGGCCATCCAAGGCGATCAAACGCCTTTTCCGCGTCCAGGCTTAAAACCAAGGACGCGCGGCTCTCCCTGTTCGCCACCTCGATCAAGTCTATGACCCTTCTTGTGTTGTCACCCGCCTGTCGAAGGGGGACAAAGCCCACCTGGTCCTTGTGTATCAGGGATGGCAGTATCAGGTTTAGGCGTAGTGATAAGAGTTTCGTGAAGACTTTGAGGTCAGAGTTTAGGAGCGCTATGGGCCTGTAACTGGCAGTACCCCCATTCTTAATAAAATGGGGAAATGAATTAGATACACATGGGTATAAACACAATTTTAAAAAAATATTAAAACTAACACATAGATGGGCAACGGACACTAGAACTGCGGAAACAAACTACAAATGTCTTTCGAGATGGTACATCACACCTAATAGAAGTAGTAAAGTTCAGCCGGGGAATTCACAAGATTGTTGGAGAGGGTGTAGCCAACGGGGCACAATGGCCCACATTTGGTGGGAATGTCCAAAAATTAGGAAATACTGGAAAAATATTTTAGAACTGATAAATGAAATTACCGATATTAAAATAGTGGAAGATCCGTGGGTATGCCTATTCCATAACACCACAGATTCAATAAAAGTATATGTGCAGACGCTAATTCCGCACATGCTCAATGCCGCAAAGGCATTGATTCCCAGGAGGTGGCAACAAGATGAACCACCAACGCAATTGGAATGGGTAGGAAAGATGGGAGAGATATACCACCTGGAAAAACTTAGATATAATGGAGAAGAAGATGGAGAAGACGCTATGAATAAATGTAAATGCTGGCAGGACTTTAAACAGACATGGAGATACGCTGAAATAATAACCTAACCAGGAAAGCCTGGAGATTTATAGAAGAACAAAAGTAGAGGACTAATGAGAGAGGCACAGGGGGGGTGGGTTGGGAAGGGTGAGGGGTGGGAGAGGGAAAATTAGGACGACCCGAATTTAATAAAGATATTAGAGATAAGTTAAGGGGATTATGTGTTGGATGTCGATGAATAATTATGTCTTCCTCGTTTTCAATATAAACGATAGTTCCACAATGATGATTTCAATGAAAGAGATATAGATGAATGTTAAGTTGAACAGAAATCTCTTTGATGCTCTCTGATGTGGGAAAAAAAAAAAAAGAGAAAAAAAACAAAACAAAAAAAAACAAATGTCTGGCCAGAGGCCCTTTTATCTAACATGGTGCCCACCTAAAGAAGCACCCACTTCTTCAATGTCACACCCTGTTCCAGCAAATTCGCCACCTGGAATATATTCATAAAAAATCGGTTGCAGCTTTGGTGTATCATGATTTTCTTGACCTCCAAGAGAGACAAATCTTGATTCTGAAACTGAAACGAGACTTTTTTTGTACCCTATATTTGTACATTTATTTTTTAAATTGAGTAACATGAATATCTATCTATATATATATATATATATATATATATATATATACATCTTATGTTTTATACAAATATATATATATATATATATATATATACTATAACTCTTATGATAATAAATAAAGAGAATATTCCTGCGCTACTTGGATAATAATAAATAATGGAACACTAGTTGCAGCAGACATTGGATTGGTCAATCCGTACCAACAATAAATATATAAAAATCAATATGTGGTGTGGGTATATGATCCAAATAGTGAAGTATGTAAACACTGGGTAATTTATTGGGGTTACAGCTTTAAGGTACTCACATAACAAACTGGTAAAAAAACAAGATAAAAAAAATGAGAAGAAAACTCGTGGCCTGACGTCACTTCCATGTGCCCGTCTAATCCAATCGAACGTGTATTGTCACAGTCACGTGACTTCTTCAGGGCACGAGCTCATTGCTCATTTTTTTATCTAGTTTTTTACCTGTTTGTTATGTGAGTACCTTAAATCTGTAACCCCAATAAATTACCCAGTGTTTACATACTTCACTATTTGGGTACCCCTTTCCTTTTTACTTCATGCTTACAGATTTGGGAGGCTGTCCACTGCTACTGAGGTACACAGAGGCAATATAGCACTGTATATGAGTATCGTATATCAGGTTGCCAAGGCACATTAGGACACCAACCCCATCGATGTTTCCCTGGACATCAATGTACATGAAGAATACTAGGCGATAGCCACTGCAAGATCCCAGATTCACTCATCATCACTATTTACATCACACTGTTACCTTACAGCGGTAAGGTAAGGAGCCATTGCACACTGAGGTGTTTATACACTGAAGAGGATTCACATCACTTATTCCCTGAAAGACTATCTGCACAGATTGTCTCTTGGAGCACAGCACTTTATTTATTGCACTTTATCTAACAATTTTTTTTCTGGATACCTATGTGCACTGTTGGACTCTATTTCTATACTGTGTCAACATTAGCACTTTGATCCTATTTTTCTATGCATTTTTTTCAATTTGCTGAGCACGTTGAATTCTATGTGATTATGTAGCATTTTTTTAAATGAAATTTTGCACATGCGATGTACACTTTATTTAGTACTTTATTTATGGCAATGAGCCATCATTCACTAGAGCGCAACACCACGTATTGATTTTTATATAACTCTTATGTTGTATTTAAACTTTTTTCAATAAGGCTACTTTCACACTGAGGCGCTTTACAGGAACTATATCACACCTGCCAAACGCCTGTAAAGCTCCTCTCCTGTCACTCCAGTGTTTAAGCCCGAGTGCTTTCACACTGGAGCGCACCGCTGGCAGGTCGCTAAAAAAAGTTCTGCAAGCAGCAGCGGTGTATACACTGCTCCTAAAGCCCCCCTTCCCATTGAAATCAATGTGCAGCGCTGCCAAAGTGCTGGCAAAGCGCCACTGCCGGCACTTTTAACCCTTTTTTGGCCATTAAAAATAGTGGCGCTTTACCGCCGACGCCTGCCCGACCCAGTGTGAAAGTGTCCTAAAAGTTTGTAAACAAAAAGAAATAAGATAGGCAGTCAGTACATCGGAATCAATCAATTTTCAAATATATATACCATAGCTTAAAGAGGAGGTGGTTGATTTACTAAAGGCAAACAGATTGCAGTGCAGTTGCTTAAGAGCTTAGTAAAGGAGCAGATGGTCTGCTGACTGCCATCATCTAATCATGTCCAAGCAAAAAGGCTGTTTTTTTATTTGATCGGGTATTTTTTGCAGTGAAGTTTTACCTCATTTACTAATCTCTGGAGCAACTGCACTTGCATAGTGCCTAAATGTATAAAGAGAATTGACTTGTTTGATTTTTTTATTGCATATGTTTCATAACAGAAAGTAGAATATTTTTTTTTTTTTTCAAATTTGTTGGCCTTTTTCGTTTTTTTAATAAACAATAAAAAAGGTGTTGTATAACCATGCTATTGCTAGTTAAAGTAGCGCAGTGCCAGATAGCTAAAATGGCCTGGTCATTAATGGGGTAAAACCTTTCCAGAGCTTCATTGCTTAAATAACATTGGGGATGCCTTAATCCTGCCCATGAAGTTGTGGAGCAGTATGATGTACTCTTCTAAATGTGAAATGGATGGGGGATCTGTAATTTAGCATCAGGGGCATTATTACAGCTAACTGACCATCTGGCCAGCTACTGTCTGTCATTTAGCAATGTTAGTTCCACTTCTGTTAAATGAAAGATCATTGACAGCTGCTACTTGTAAACAAACTGACCAGGGATCCTGAGTGATGTCATTGGCCAAATATGATCATAACCATATTTAGACAATGATGAAACCAAGGTACCCCAGCCAGTTAGGCCTACAGAAGCCTTCTCAGGATTTGTCATTTTCAATGAAATAGCAGTGAACATCATCAGACATTTAATGAATGATTAACAAGGGGTACTATGTTCCTTATACTTAGATTTTGATACTCTAGATTCTAATAAATCCCCTACAGACTCCCACATCCTTTTAGGAGGACAGAATGTGGTAATGAGAACCGTGTCCCCCTCAACATGGGGACAAGGTACCTAGCAATGGGGGAGTCTAGGCCACTTCACCTTACAAGGTACATTGCAAGGTAGAGTGTGGGGGGGTCCCTCTTAAAATTACTCATCAGTATGGGGTCATTTAATTAATAAAATATATTTATATTTGCATTATGCCTAGGATGCCAGGAAAAGGGGCCATGAGCTTGTTCCCCTTAGGAACCTGCCAGACTGCAAATCCTCAACATTGGGTACCTTGCAAAGGAGGGTGGCCAATGCTTCCCCATTAAAAGATGCATTCTCCCCACATCCTACACCCAAAAGAGATGCAAGGGTCTGTGGGGATAGAGTGGTTGGAGTCTGGAAGCCCCCTATAGAACAAGGAGGTTCCACTCTATCTGGCTCCTTCAGGTGAATAAGTACAAAATACATAATACTCATTCATGAAAAATAAGAATGTAAATAAAAACACTCACACGCTGTCACAATGTTAATCACGCCATTCATCAATTAAGATGACTTACTACCCAATGATGTTGACCTGCCACCCGACGATGTTCACTGTAGACAACTTCTGTTGCAAATGACAGATCCCAGCCAACTTCTCTGTGTAAACAAACTGACCTTAGATGGTGGATGACATCATTCACCAAATATGGCCATGACATATTAGGCCAATGATGTCAACCAGGATGCCCATATGTTTTGTTTAGCAAACAGCAGCTGGCCAGGGATGTGTCATTTTGAGAGGATAGTGCTACTACCACAAACTTTTGGTAATAGTCAAATATGGCTAGTTTGGTCACCTGGTCTGCAGACCTGGTCTGCAAACAGGCTGGGTTTAAGTGGAACTCATGTAAGCTCTCACAAGCAGGGAACTCCTCACCCACTCGGCTTCAAATAGTATTGTGAAATGCTACTCAAACTGTTGGTACTTAATAAATCCATAGGAACAAGTTTAGGACACTCCAAGTTGGCATTCCTTTGCAGGGGAAAAGATGGGGAAGATGTTTCCACTAGCATTTTGTCTGGCGGTAGGTGGGTCTTGACTCAACAAAGAATTTTTTTTGACAGATTAGAAGGGCAAAGGTGTCAAGTTTTTCTTTCTATATTATGGTAAATATTGTCTAAAATTGTCTTATCTACGGCACCACTTTACTTGCTTGACGATCATATTATGAATCTTACATTTTTAAAGGCTAAATCTGGTAAATTTTATGGGCTGAATTACTTAATAGCATACAGTATGTCAATGGGCCTCCAAGAACATCCCACTGATTTCTTTAGTTCTTTCATCGTCACCTTTATAGAGACTTGCTTCTCCTGTTGTAGAGGTCATTAACTACTGGTGTGCTTTTTGTAATATAAAATTCATGAAACATCTAACAAGAAGTGTGAGTTCCCTTGACAGATGTAAAAAGTCAATAAGTGACTTAACCTGTTGCATCCACTCAAAACTGAAATATCACCTTGGAGTTGAGTAACCCTTTAAAGGGAAACTTTATAATATTTGTTTAGCTTTTATTCATGTTTTTATGCTTTCTGAATTTACTCATCTTTTAACATTTAACATTATTTACTATTATACAATTATTTGTGCTGATGTAGCACTCTATGAAACTATTTTTCATTGTACAATACATATAATTTAATGAATGCAGATGTTGCACAGTGCCAGTATGTTAATTCTTATTTTCCTGTCAGTGTCTTTTGTTTCTTGGTTTGTAACACACAGTGGATTATAAATGAATGATCATAATTATATTACTGTTGGTTTGAGATAAGCTAGCTGCTTATTTCTAACTGTGCTCCGATATTTCCACTAACTAAAAATGTTATTGTTCAATGATGGATGACAAAAGCAGTTGTTCCTTGCATCTTGAATGTGTTAGTACAACAGTCATATACTGTACAGTGTTTGTTGAAAAAGACCTCAATGCTTTTTTTACCTATCAGTGGACATAAATAGATTGTAATGCTGTTCACAAAATATAAAATGACCATAAAGTGTGCATATATTGTAAAATGTTTAAGACATATTTATAAATGTGGTGATACGCACTACAGAATTATGTAAATATTGTATGCACATATAAAGTATACTTCTTTATTGTTATTGGGTGCCTGTTGTGGATTTTCACATACACAGAAATGGTGCCACAGATACCGCAGCAAAAGAATTGAGTTGAGTTTTTATCTTTACTACGAGGAGTAATCAAATAGCAGTAGCACTGCTTTAGCCCCCGTACACACGGTCGGAAATTCCGACCACAATATCTGTCGCATTTTTTCCGACCAATATTGTCCGACACTGGTGTTGCATACACATTTCGGACAAAGTTGTCAGAAAATCCGATCATTCTGAATGTGGTGACCATCGTTGCGTACGACAGAACTACGTAGAGGCTATTAGCCAATAGCTTTGGGCTCATAATTTGATCTGAGCATCCGTGGCACTTTGTCCGTCGGAATTCTCTACACACGATCGGAAAAAGTCTGATCTGATTTTGTTGCCGGAAAATTTGAGAGCAGTATCTCAAATTTTTTCCGTCAGAAATTCCGGCGGAAAAAGTCAGATGGAGCTCACACACGGGCGGATTTTCCGACAACATGGTCCAATCAGACATTTTCCATCGAAATTTCCGACCGTGTGTACGGGGCATTAGCCTTTCACCTAACACTATCCCTGGTCTACAGAGTACATATAAATGAGCTGCTACTTTAAATTTTGACCTTCTGTTTTTTTTTTTCTAATAGTGGCTAGCCATGCATACACTGCAGCTGGGGAAGGATTTTTCTGACCAACATGCAAGTAGGATCATAGAGGCCAGGTACAACATGACAGTCGTAACACTTTGGATCTGACTTTGCCCCACGACTTGAAGTCCGATATGTGTCAGACCTCAATGAACAGGGATCCGACTTTGATCCCAACAATACCAGGCACTGTGTCTGGTATGAATCTTTAGAGGGAACTCCACGCAAAATGTTAAAAAAACGGCATGGGTTCCCCCTCAAGGAGCATACCAGGCCCTTTGGTCCAGTATGGATTTTAAGGGGAACCCCCATGCAAAAAAAGGCATGGGGTCCCCCCAAAATCCATACCAGACCCTTATCTGAGCACACACACTCAGGAAAAAGGGTGGTGACGAGCTAGCGCCCCCTCTACTGAACCATACCAGGCTGCATGCCCTCAACATGGGGGGGTGCTTTGGTGCAGGGGGGCCCTGCACCTCCCACCCAAAGCACCTTGTCCCCATGTTGATGAGGACAAGGGCCTCTTCCCAACAACCCTGGCCATTGGTTGTCGGGGTCTGCGGGCGGGGAGCTTATCGGAATCTGGAAGTCCCCTTTAACAAAGGGGCCCCCAGATTCTGGCCCCCACCCTATGTTAATGAGTATGGGGTACATTGTACCCCTACCCATTCACCTAAAAAAAGTGTCAAATATAAAACACATTACACATGTTTTTAATGTAATTTATTATGGCAGCTCGGTCATCTCTTCCGACTTCTTCTCCCTTCTCTGGCTCTTCTGCCTCCTCCGCTGATGTCTTCTGCATCTGCTGGTTCTTCTCCCCTCTGCGGGTCTTCTCCGCTCTCTCTCTGGTTCTTCTCCCTCTGTCCGCTGTCTTCTGCATCTGACGTGTCTTCTCCGATGTCTTCTTGCTCTTTTGCTGGGTCTTCTTGCTCTTTTTCTGGGTCTTCTCCACTGTCTTCTGCCTCTGTTCTACTTCAGATGTTGACTCAAGGCTCTCTCCCACTCTAATGCTGGGTGCATGATGTGCCACTACTTATTGACATGGGACAGTGTCACAGGAGGCCCACCCCTTATGACGTCATTCCCCGGGCAGTGACATCATCAGGGGCCTCCAGATTACATAAACTCATGACCCCGCCCCATGCCAATATAAGTAGGGGCACACTGCGCACCTGGCATTAGAGCGTAGAAGAACAGAGGCAGAAGACAATGGAGAAGACCCAGCAAAAGAGCAAGAAGATAGCGGAGAAGACCCAGCAGAGGCAGAAGAAAGCGGACAGAGGGAGAAGAACCGGAGAGGGCTAGAAGACATCAGCGGAGAGTGGAGAAGACCCGGAGAGGGGAGAAGAGCCAGCAGAGGCAGAAGACATCAGTGGAGGAGGCAGAAGAGCCAGAGGGGGGAGAAGAGATTGGAAGAAATGATAGAGCAGCCTTAATAAATTAATTTAAAAACATGTGTAATGTGTTTTTTTTTTTTACACTTTTTTAGGTGAATAGGTAGGGGTACAATGTACCCCATTCTCATTCACATAGGGTGAGGGGCCAGAATATGGGGGCCCTCTTGTTAAAGGGGGCTTCCAGATTCCGATGTTGAGGGCATGCGGCCTGGTACGGTCCAGGGTGGGCACTCGCTTGTCCCCACCTCCTTTCCTGACCTGCCGGGCTATGTTTGGAGAAGGGCCTGGTATGCTCTTGGAGGGGGAACCCATGCCGTTTTTTTTTATTTGGTGTGGAGTTCCCCTTCAAGATCACCAGAGCACAAGTCGCATGCCAAAGTCGGATCAGTTAAGAAAATGAGGGGAGGGGCTATCAGCCATAAATGAAAATAATAGTGATCAACTGAGAAAATCCATCCCAGCCAATTAATTAATTAATACACACGCTTGTGTGTATGTGGCATAAGAGTTATTTGGGAGAAATTAACTGTTATTTGTTATAACTATTTTGTTGATTAGAACCCACAGAAGTATTACGTCAGAGGTATACTTCAATTATTACTACAGGCTTAGGATTTTATGGTATTTTATTTTACCTGCAAATGAGACATTCAAGGACGAGACATAAATATGGGTAAATAGCTATCCACTTTACATATTTCTAACTGAATTCATGTTTTAGCTGGACTTCTCCTTTAAACGCAAGGGGGTGGGGGCAATTGTCATTTCAGAACAGCATCCTACAATATCCAATTGAACAACAGTCTATAAATATGACTGCTTGACATGGTAAATGTCACTGTTAGACAAACAAAGTCCATAAATTTGTATGGAGGGATTCACTGCCTTATCAAACATGCCCTTTATGCATATAAATATTATATATTATCTGACATTCATAGTAGAAGGCATACTTTACACAAATATAGATGTCCATTAATGCCACATATATTGATGAAAGATCCCCTTTAAGCCAATGCTGCACTATAAATGAACTGTACACAAGGCCATTCAAGTACAAAGATTTTACTTTAATATATTATGTCTATCATCTCAGTAATCATTTTCTCTTTTCTTTATAAATCAATGTTTCACATTAATAGTGTTTAGCTGATTTTCATGAGTTATTTATGAGTTGATCCTTGAGTAAGGCTGTATACTATAATTAGGAATGAATTGAAATAGATGAGACTATATATTTCAAAGGTTGCTATCCTATATTGAAAATAGACAAACTCTGCACAAGGTGATTTTTGAGCATCTTTATTGGTAGTTGTAAAATAGTTTTAAAAAGTTTAGTGATGCTATTTCTTTTGATTTCTCTCTGGCTGTCATTATGAATTCAAAATACATATTGTTGAATTTTCACACTGTGTTAAGATATATAATTGCTTTATGTAAACATAGAATACAATTGACTGGTAAATGGAGGGAACACTTTGTGCTCTAGAAAACAATTTCTTCTAGGGTCTTTGCTGTTCCCTATTGGCACCTTATATGTTAGCCAGCCAACAAAGGCTACATTTAAACTTAATGGGATTGTTTTACTAAAGGGAAATAGACAAGGCAAGTGCAGATGCTCCAGAGCTTAGTAAGTTTCAATTGGTTTAAAAAATAAGTCTTATAATTATTATAGCAAATTGTTAACTTGTGTATGTTATGAAAATATATATAAATGTTTGCACCCCTAGAACACATGGGAAACAGTCAAACGCCAAGCAGATATACACAAACACAAGACTCTAGCACTTCAAGACAGCAGTGCTATTGACTGAGCTTCTTCAGATATTTATTTTTTTGGTGACAAGGTTTATTTCATTCTTCATATAATATTTTATTAATTATTGTTATATATATATATATATATATATATATATATATATATATATATATAAAACAATAATTAATAAAATATTCTGTAACTGTATTGTTAAATCTTAGCCCACAGTCATCATTAACACACTTCCGGTCTATAATGAGTGTTCTGTTATAAATAAAGCAGCATTTGTTTAATGTTTACTACAAGAACTTTTGGGAATCAGAAGGATTTTGTGTTAGGAGCTCTAATTATTTTAAGGTGATACAACACAGAACATGGAAGTAATTAGAAGTTACTGCAAAAATCTGTCTTGCCTGAAGATTTCTTTGATAATGTTTATTCTTCTGTGTATTATTATGACTGTGTTTTTCTTTGTATCACTCTGATCATAGCTTCAAAGTCTGGTCAGGGTCACATAACTGGAGCAAAGTCGCTGAGGAAAGTATTAATTAAAGTAATCTCCATGGTAAACAATCTAGAGCGTTAGATATCAATGGTTTAGATTGAGTGGACTTTTTTTCTGCTTTACTGAAAGAATTGTAAACCATAAGCTCAAATTTTCTGCACATCTTTTTTTTTTTTTTTTTTGGGGGGGGGGGGGGGGGGGGGGGGGGGTTTGGAGGAAAGTTTTTGTATAGAGGAATGCTAGCCTGTGATACGTTCAAAGACCCAATTAAGTCTTGGAAGAAGAGGAAAAAAAGAAACAATACAGGAAAATATGTGACGCATTTAAGTAAACAAAGAATGACCCATTTAAAAAATCTAGACTTTCTGACCTCAACTGCCAACCCATTCATTGCAACCTATTTTACTAATGTTTCCTCTCTTTAAAATTAAATAATATTTATTTTGTTACAAAGTAAAATCTGAGCTTCTTATCACCTTCCTGTGAATCTTACCAGGTAACTAATTGTTTGAATAGAGTACTATAACCTGTTATTAATTGCCCCATTTCTGACATTTTTAACACCAAGTATCAAAATTTTTTTATGCATATGACATAAAAGGTGCAATTAAACATCTTCACGAAAGAAGATTCAATTTGCTAAGGTATTATAAACATGTGTTTTTGAAAAAAATACTTGTTTTCGCCTTTATTCCTCCTTTGTTATATCTCAGTGCTGGTGATTTCTTGCATCTCATTTTTAGCCACTTAATTTTTACATTCATTCAGGGATGACTGCATGCCATTTTTTCATTTGCAAGTTTTTATGATGGTGCACAACATCTGTGTAATGTTTGCTGAAACACCCATTGGTAGTATCTATCGGTAGTCCATGTGACAGGGAGATAACACTGGATCACAACTGGGGGACAGGGACAGAACATTTCCTTCTAAAACAGAAAAAAACTAAATTACGTTTAATATTATATTAACATGTTAACTATTATGTGAGATTTTAGTCATTGACTTAGTCATAAAGTATACATTAAAAGACTAGGTGATTCATATTGATAAAATCCAGGGCACCTTGAGGGAGTTTTTTTCCTGTCTGGATTCCTACTGATCTAAAAAAGTTGGTTGGCAACATTTATAAACTAGCAAATATTGTAACCAGAAAATGTAGGCAAATATTCAGCAATAGAAAGAGATATCTCTGCAGGGAATATGTGGTACATTTTCAGATCTTGGAGGACCCTGATTATTTCCAGTGGACAAATATTTACAGATAATAACACTATCCAATGACTGATTTCTTATTATCTCATTGTTACTTTAATAATACAACCCACAAAGATCAGATTGGTGAGCATGAATCCTCATTGGTACAGGAAATAAGGTAATCTTTTTTAATGTGAACACAGAAAGAAGTAGAAGCTGGGGGAAGAACTTCTAAGATTTTAATTACTGCCTGTTTGAAAAAAAAAGTGAGAAAAACATTCCTCAAAATTGGGACACAAACAGCAGTAAAAACCATAGTTCTAACTTCTCCACTCTATCCAAAATTGAGATAAAAATGTTCAGATATCCACTGAACATATGGAGATCATAAAGTAAAAATTGTCTACCGGGGCATATAGTAGCATTGTAATTCTAGTAATAAATGAAGGTGGATTATAAAATAAGATCTTACCTCTAATGAAAAAAAACAGATTACAAATTTCAGAAAAATAAATTAGGCAAATGATGATTACTTGTCAAACTGTTAATGCATCTAAATGTAATATGCAGAATATTGAAATTTCAATAAGAACTGAAACACTGTTGCATATTTAGACTCTACTGTAACACAGCAGTGCATATTAAGTTCCATTGGTTTTCTTATGCTTTCTAATTAGATCACTTTAATTATTTAAAATACACAACCAATTGCTCACTTCAGTAAAGCAACTAGGATAACTACAACCAATTAAATTATTTAGCCTTATGGTATACATTTTTTGCATTTTAATTTTATACATTTACTCATTTAATTTGGGATTTATCTACATTAACATCGAACTAATCACATTTTGTCTTTAAAAAATGCTGCTTATTAAAACAGAAGGCTCTTCCAGATTATATTACTTAATATATGCATTGTGGATACAATAAACAAAAGTGAATTGATACCAGAGAAAAAAAAAGAATAAAGTGGAGTTGTATAGGTAATTATGAGGTTTTCTAGGTTTTCTACTGTTCTACAGTAACAGATTATGATACAATGAAAAACAGTAATGAATAAAAAATAAATTAAAATTAAATCAAAAGGAAGCTGCACACTATAAAGTCTCTGGATACCAAACACAAATACCACTGCAATACAAATATAGATGCACTGTTCCTTTAACCCCCCTGGCAGTATTCCCGAGTCTGGCTCGGGGCGGGAACTTCAGTACCAAAAGCGGTAACCCCGAGCCAGACTCGGGCTTGCATTGCAGGATACAGGGGGAAGTTACTTACCTTTTCCCCTGGATCCTGCGATGTCTCCCCGCTGTGTGTGCGAGCCGTCTTCTCGCTCGATTCACACAGTGCCTGAGTGCCGCTGATCTCCATTCCCTGTGACGTTACAAAGCACGGGAGCGGAGATCGGCGCCAAATTCAAAAAAGTTTAAAAACACAATACACATACAGTACTGTAATCTTACAGATTACAGTACTGTATAAAAAAATACACATCCCCTTTGTCCCTAGTGGTCTGCCCAGTTCCCTGCATGTCATTTTATATAATAAATAGATTTTTTTCTGCCTGGAAACTGGAGATTGTCCATAGCAACCAAAAAGTGTCCCTTTATGTCAAAAGTGGTTTTAGACCAGCTAGAAAACAGCGATAATAAATTAGAATCACAATTCATCAACAAACACTAAATTTAATGACAGCGACTATTCTGCAACTGAGCAAATTTTTGTGTTTTTGATTTGATTACATTATTGAATAATTTTTATATATATTTTTATTTTTATTATAATTTATGATTTTGTGTTTCAAACTTTATCATACCCGGGATGTCTACTAGACTCTGGTTTGGACAGATTTAAGTGAGTTATTCATAAGAATTGCATGCCTTCAATATAAAAACGCCAAATTTCCATGCAAAATAATTGTACCGCTTTCAGCACAAAATTCCAGACATAATCATACCGCCAGGGAGGTTAAATTATATCGCTCGGTGCAAAACATTATTCCTTGAAATTATGTCACACAGGATACAAAAGATGTAATGACACCATACAGTAATACAAGTGCTCAAAAATATTGTGACACAGTCTTATAGCCGGTGAACTACAGTCCTCAATGCAATCCCAGTGCTGCCTCACAAAAGATCAATTTCTATCTGCTTACTGGAGTAACAGACTGCATATTGAAGAGGTCAATGGTGCCTGTTGTGGGGTAAAACTCAAAGATAAGCCAGGTCAGTATGCAGCAACTAGCACCAAATCCTCTGCTCCTCTACTTCAGATGTTGGATGTCATAGTGATAGCAGCCTCCCACCAATAATGGCCCCAGTGCAGGCTTCAGTTCACCATAAAATATATAAAAATGGAGGAACTGTAGTGCATTGACTTTTTTATTTAAAATCTATTTTATTAGTCTCAGTTGTACTCACAAGGGATTGAGATTGTACAGCAAAAACAATATGCTGATCGGCCGAGTGCACATTCATTGACACAGCATTCAGATTGGCAACCAGTCAGGCTGTTTTACACTAACATTTCTGTAATATTTTGTTACATTTTATTTCAACATCACTTTAGGCAGTGAAGCAAATCATATTCAATGCTAAAAATATGTACTATTTAAAAACCTAATTTATATTCAGTAACTTGAGTTCTGCTGTATATTTGGTGTTTTACTTTGCATTGTGAAACTGCAACTCCAAAAACAGCAATTACAGGTATATAGGTAGGTTAGCTTAGATGTGTTTATTTTAATAATTTGCTTTATGTTACTTTATAGCCAAATGCATGGGATGTATTTCTCAAATCTATTTAATGGTCTTCTGTTGTTGTTATCATTTTATTAGCCTTCCATCGACTATTGTGACCTTGTGTTAGAGATTATCCACACAGTTACATATGCAATACTTTGCACATACAGTGGATAAAGAAGAATGCAACTAAATCACCCACTATATTATTGCACAATGTACAGTATAAACCTTCTTTGAATTGGTTGTTAAAATATAAACAACCATGGAAAACAAATATCTAAGGCTATTATAACGCACCTAAAGGCATACTTTTTTTTTTTTTTGCAAGCATATAGTTCACCTAAATGGCACTTTAGTTTCTGTGATGTATCAATGGAACTATAAACATTGGCATGCCTTTTTAATGAAATTATATTGATTTGCAATTGAGGTTTCTTTGATGAATCTCTATAGCACCAGAAATAATTGCTTTGAGACGTCTTAGTAGAGAATCTGGTTACAATTCCATTGTATAAAACTGAAATATGACTTCCCTGCAAACTATCTAATCTGGGCTGCAAAATTTGCTGTGTATTTTTTGTGCTTGGATGGTAATGACAATGCACAGCTTAATTAAAATATCCTCGCTTTGTTTTATTGAAGGAGGATTTCTGTTGTTAAGAATAATTGGTTTGGAGAAATACTTAATAAGTAGCAGTGTTTACTACATAGACTGGGCTTATGAAAAATATGTTGTCATTAGGTTTGATAGTCATGGATATATTATGGCTGTCCTCATATTTATTGAACAACATGCTGCTAATAAAACTTTTATGCTTAGATTTTCCTCATAGTGTAAAAATGGAAAATCCTTATGAAGGAAAAAAATCTGTAAGTATTATATAAGACAATCTAAAACTGTCATAAAAAGCATAAATATAAAAGGTATAATTAGAGCTGTTATCTGTAAGCAGAAAAGGAAGAATTGTGATATTCAATTTTTATGTTGTGGCGATAATTTGTCTAGTGCTTTCTTTCTATTAACATGTTAAATCTATACATTAATCACAAATGTACTTCCATTTTAGCTAAAATATTCTACCAGCATAGCAAGTCACACATTTTAGCCTAGTTCTCACAACACATACAGTCAATGTATTTCTATTTTCAGGGAAGGAGAGAAACAATGAGTAAATGTAATTATGTAAGGAACATATCTATGCTTGTAATTAGTGATGAGCCAAATACACCTGGGTTCACTCTTTGTATATACTCCTTAGAGCCGGTTCACACTGAGGCAGCATGACTTGCAGCGCGACTGCCTCAGGCGACCTGCACACGACCGCAGTGGCGACTTGCAAAATGACTTCTGTATAGAAGTCAATGCAAGTGGCCTCAAGTCGCCCCCAAAGTAGTACAGGAACCTTTTTCTAAGTCGGAGCGACTTGAGTCGCTCCTATTAGAACGGTTCCATTGTACAGAATGGAACGCGACTTGTCAGGCGGCTAAGTCGCCTGACAAGTCGCCCCAGTGTGAACCAAGTCTTACTCATTCACATAGGAGACTTGTATCTTGGAGCCCTCCTTTTTGTTAAAGGGCCTGGTATGAATTATGGGGGAACCCCATACCAATATTTTTCTTTTAACTATCCCTGTCTTCTGTGCTTACATGGCTGGGGATTCCTTGCCATGTATGTGCATGGGGCCAGGGGATGTCACTAGTTGTCAAGGATTCAGCGATGCCTGCACCCACTGGTATCTTTAACAACCATTGGCAGCAGGAAGTTGTCATGTATAATAGTGGAAGTTATACTGCTATCATACATCATGTTCGGCCCCATCTGAACTTGAATTTCCGACTGGGATCATCCCTGCTTGTAATACCCGGCATTACAATATATTATTTCTAGTCTGTATTAGAAACCTAGAAACAGAGAACAATGATGGCAGAAAAAGAACAAGTGGTTTCCATCTGAGTACTTAAAGTGGATGTAAACTCTGTTATACCACTTTTACCTACAGGTAAGCCTATAACAAGGCTTACCTGTAGGTACCGTGAATATCTTTTAAACTTGCACAGTTTCGGCTCTCGCGCAGGAGTGACATCATGCATGGGAGTGACATCATCGTGGCTCCGGCGCTCTGATTGGCCGGAGTCGTAAACCCGGAAGTAACTCCGGTGGAAGATGTCAGCCCTATATTCGGAGTGCTGACTCTGATTCAGGGCATTGTTCTGAGGTAAGTATTTCATACTGAGTTAGTATGCAATGCATACTAGCTCATTATGCCTTTGTCTTGCAGGGTTTTTTTTTTTTTTCCAAGGTTTACAACCTCTTTAATACTGTCTCTGCTGGATGTCTGTTTCAAGCATGCCCTACATTTTCTATTTCTAAAGTCAGTTGTTTAACCTTTTTTTGCTGGTGATCCCTCTAGTTCTACACCCCAGAATTGTATTTGCTTTCCCTACTGCCAAGGCACAATGTTTGCTTACTTCTTAAACGTTCATTAAACTTCCTAAACATTCTTAACCACTTGCCGACCGCCCCCTGTATATATACGTCGGCAGAATGGCACGTACAGGCAGAATCACGTACCTGTACGTGCCATTCTTCCGGCGGGTGGGGGGTCCGATCGGACCCCCCCCGGCCGGCGGGGACGGTCGGGATCGCTTCAGGAGCGATCCGGGATGAGGGGACGGCCAGTGGTTTCTGGCCACCCCCTCGCGATCGCTCCTGGCCAATCAGATGCTTCCTCTGTCTGTGTCAATCAAAACACAGGCAGAGGAAGTGATGTCACGCTCGGTGCGCCGGTCTATGTGACCGGAACGCCGAGCTGTGAACGTCTAAAGGTTAGTGCACCAACAGTACACTGACACCAGTACACATAGGCACACAAAACACCCCCCGGTCACCCCCAGATCACCCCCTCCCCCCCCAGTCACAGTGTCACTAATTGCAGTGATCATTTTTTTACTGATCACTGCATTTAGTGTCAGTGTGACTGTAATAACTGTCAGTGCAGTTAGTTTTAGGTCCAAGGTAGCCCCCTACCCCCCCCTAATAAAGGTTTAACCCCTTGATTGCCCCCCAGGTAACCCTTTCACCCCCTTTTGCCAGTGTCACTAAGCGATCGTTTTTCTGATCGCTGTATTAGTGTCACTGCTGTCGCTAGGTAACCATTTTTTTTTTTTTAGGTAACCGCCATGTTTATATAGGTTCATAAATAGGTTTATAGGTCAGGTACCCCCATATTACAACCTAAATAAAGGTTTTAACCCCTTGATTGCCCCTAGAGTTAACCCTTTCACCAGTGATCACTGTATAACTGTCACTGGTGACGCTGGTTAGCCAGTTAGTTATTTCGTTATTTAGGTTCCCCGTCAGGTTTTTATATAGCGTCAGGTACCCCCATATATTACCTAATAAAGGTTTTAACCCCTGATTGCCCCTAGTTAACCCTTTCACCCCCTTTTGCCAGTGTCACTAAGCGATCGTTTTTCTGATCGCTGCATTAGTGTCGCTAGGTAACCATTTTTTTTTTTTAGGTAACCGCCATGTTTATATAGGTTCATAAATAGGTTTATAGGTCAGGTACCCCCATATTACAACCTAAATAAAGGTTTTAACCCCCTGATTGCCCCTAGAGTTAACCCTTTCACCAGTGATCACTGTATAACTGTCACTGGTGACGCTGGTTAGCCAGTTAGTTATTTCGTTATTTAGGTTCCCCGTCAGGTTTTTATATAGCGTCAGGTACCCCCATATATTACCTAATAAAGGTTTTAACCCCTGATTGCCCCTAGTTAACCCTTTCACCCCCTTTTGCCAGTGTCACTAAGCGATCGTTTTTCTGATCGCTGCATTAGTGTCGCTAGGTAACCAGTTTTTTTTTGTATTACTGTTACGGGTGACGCTGGTTAGTTAGCTTTATTTTTTATACTGTCAGGGCACCCGCCATTTATTACCCAATAACGGTTTAACCCCCTGATCGCCCGGCGGGTGATATCAATTAGGTTTTAGGGTCAAATAAGGTCTGCGTCGCCCCAGGTTAGTGCCAGTACCGCAAACACCCACGCGCAAAGCATACACCTCCCTTAGTGGTACAGTATCTGAACAGATCAATATCTGATCTGATCAGATCTATACTAGCGTCCCAGCAGTTTAGGGTTCCAAAAAAAAACGCATTGTTAGCGGGATCAGCCCAGATACCTGCTAGCACCTGCGTTTTCCCTCTCCGCCCAGCCCAGCCCACCCAAGTGCAGTATCGATCGATCACTGTCACTTACAAAACACTAAGCACACATAACTGCAGCGTTCGCAGAGTCAGGCCTGATCCCTGCGATCGCTAACATTTTTTTTGTGGTAGCGTTTTGATTCAGTCGCTTCAGTCAGGAGCTTTTTTACCTGTGAATCTCAGAAAAATAAAAAAAATAAAAATAGTTGTCGTTTTATTGTTCTCTCTCTCACTCTATTCTCTCTCTATTGTTGCTCTTTTTTTACTCCATTCTATTCTGCAATGTTTTATTATGTTTTATCATGTTTTATCATGCTTGCTTTTCAGGTATGTAATTTTGTTTACTGTGTTTTAGTGTTAAGCATTTTTTTGTTTTCAGGTGCGCCATTCAGTTGCAACGCGGATTTATTTATCTTGACAGCAACAGCGTTTGCTCCCACGATACATAAAGCCGCGACTCCAACGCTGTAGGAGGTGATTTCACCACCACAGTTAAAAAAAAGAGCATATATGCCGAAGCATGGGGGCAGCAGGGGGGGGGAGGAGCGATTGGCTCCTAATGCCACGTACATACGGTCGAAATTCCGACCGTGTGTACACGGCATAACTTTTGCGGGAGGATGCCCCCATGCATCGGCATATATAAATGGTGAATGTATGCCCATCATTAGAAGTGGGTGGATGAAGGGAGGTATTCTAATGGTGGGCATACCCACCAATCAATCTCTTTTTTTCGTTCAGCCAAGAGGCTGCATGAAAAAAAAAAGATTACAATATATGTCCAGTATGTTGCTGGACTTTGAATGGTTATACCAGAATGATGCCTGCAGGTTTAGGTATCATCTTGGTATCATTCTTTTCAGCCAGTGATCGGCTTTCATGTAAAAGCAATTCTAGCGGGTAATTAGCCTCTAGACTGCTTTTACAAGCAGTGGGAGGGAATGTCCCCCCTCCCGGATATAAACCGCGCCATTGGGAAATTGGGAAAGCATTTTATCACACCAATCTTGGTGTGGTCAGATGCTTTGAGGGCAGAGGAAAGATCTAGGGTCTAATAGACCCCAATTTTTTCAAAAAAAGAGTACCTGTCACTGCCTATTGCTATCATAGGGGATATTTACATTCCCTGAGATAACAATAAAAATCATAACAAAGAAAAAAAATGGAAGGAACAGTTTAAAAATAAAATAAAAAAGCTAAATAAATAAAAAAAAAAACAAAAAAAAAAAAAAAAGCACCCCTGCCCCCCCTTCTCTTGCGCAAAGGCGTACACAAGCGTTGGTCTGGCGTCATATGTAAACAGCAATTGCACCATGCATGTGAGGTATCACCGCGAAGGTCAGATCGAGGGCAGTAATTTTAGCAGTAGACCTCCTCCGTGAATCTAATGTGGTATCATGTAAAGGCTTTTAAAGGCTTTTAAAAATGTATGTAGTTTGTCGCCACTGCGTGTTTGTGCGCAATTTTAAAGCATGTCGTGTTTGGTATCCATGTACTCGGCCTAAGATCATATTTTTTATTTCATCAAAAATTTGAGCAATATAGTGTGTTTTAGTGCATTAAAATAAAAAAAAGTGTATTTTTTCCACAAAAAATGCGTTTGAAAAATCGCTGCGCAAATACTGTGTGGAAAAAAAAAATGCAACACCCACCATTTTAATCTGTAGGGCCTTTGCTTTAACATTATATATAGTGTTTGGGGGTTCAACGTAATTTTCTTGCAAAAAAAAAAAATATGTTTTCATGTAAACAAAAAGTGTTAGAAAGGGCTTTGTCTACAAGTGGTTAGAAGAGTGGGTGACGTGTGACATAGGCTTCTAAATGTTGTGCATAAAATGCCAGGACAGTTCAAACCCCCCCCAAATGACCCCATTTTGGAAAGTAGACACCCCAAGCTATTTGATGAGAGCAATGTTGAGCCCATTAAATATTTTTTTTTTTTGTCCCAAGAGATTGAATAATGAAAAAAAAAAAATATATATATTTTTTTTACAAAAAGTTGTCACTAAATGATATATTGCTCAAACATGTCATGGGCATATGTGGAAATACACCCCAAAATACATTCTGTTGCTTCTCCTGAGTACGGGGATACCACATGTGTGGGACTTTTTGGGAGCCTAGCTGCGTACGGAACCCCAAAAACCAATCACCGCCTTCAGGCTTTCTAAGGGTGTAATTTTTTTATTTCACTTCTCACTGCCAATCACAGTTTCGGAGGCCATGGAATGCCCAGATGGCATAAAACCCCCCAAAATGACCCCATTTTGGAAAGTAGACACCCCAAGCTATTTGCTGAGAGGTATGGTGAGTATTTTGCAGATCTCGCTTTTTGTCACAAAGTTTTGAAAATTGAAAAAAAAAAAAAAAAAAAATTTTTTTTCTTTACTTTCTTCATTTTCAAAAACAAATGAGAGCTGTAAAATACTCACCATGCCTCTCAGCAAATAGCTTGGGGTGTCTACTTTCCAAAATGGGGTCATTTGGGGGGGTTTTGTGCTATTTTGGCATTTTATGGCCTTCGAAACGGTGATAGGTAGTGAGGAGTGAAATCAAAAATTTGCACCCTTAGAAATCCTGAAGGCGGTGCTTGGGTTTCGGGGCCCCGTACGCGGCTAGGCTCCCAAAAAGTCCCACACATGTGGTATCCCCATACTCAGGAGAAGCAGCAAAATGTATTTTGGGGTGCAATTCCACATATAACTATGGCATGTGTGAGCAATATATCATTTAGTGACAACTTTTTTAAAAAAAAAAAAAATCTTTTTTATTTTTGTCTTTATTCAATCACTTGGGACTAAAAAAAAAAATATTCAATGGGCTCAACATGCCTCTCAGCAAATAGCTTGGGGTGTCTACTTTCCAAAATGGGGTCATTTGGGGGGGTTTTGTACTTCTCTGCCATTTTAGCACCTCAAGAAATGAAATAGGCAGTCATAAATTAAAAGCGGTGTAAATTCCAGAAAATGTACTCTAGTTTGTAGACGCTATAACTTTTGCGCAAACCAATAAATATACGCTTATTGGCATTTTTTTTACTAAAGACATGTGGCTGAATACATTTTGGCCCAAATGTTTGACTAAAATTGAGTTTATTAGATTTTTTTTATAACAAAAAGTAGAAAATCTCTTTTTTTTTCAAAATTTTCGCTCTTTTTCCGTTTATATCGCAAAAAATAAAAATCACAGAGGCAATCAAATACCATCAAAAGAAAGCTCTATTTGTGGGAAGAAAAGGACGCAAATTTCGTTTGGTTACAAAATTGCATGACCGCGCAATTACCAGTTAAAGTAGTGCAGTGCGAAATTGAAAAAAGACCTCTGGTCCTTTGGCTGCCAAATGGTCCGGGGCTGAAGTGGTTAAACTTCATTTTTTGTGCAGTTATGCAAATACCTTGATAACTATTCTTTAAAAGTGCCAGTAATTAGGTTTTAGCTTGAAAAATGTATTGAACAGTTGCTAAAATAATGCATGCCATAAAAACAGCTCCTATATTCATACAGAAAATCAAAGGGGGTTATTTACTAAAGGCAACTCCACTTTGCACTACAAGTGCACTTGGAAGTGCAGTCGCTGTAGATCTGAGGTGGACATGCAAGGGAAATTAAAAACAGCATTTTTGCTTGCACATGATTGGATGATAAAATCAGCAGAGCTTCCCCTCGTGTCAGAGCTTCCCCTCAGATCTACAGCGATCTTCCAAGTGCACTTGTAGTGTAGAGTGAATTTGCCTTTAGTAAATCAACCCCAAAGTGTGTTATAACCCTATAATAATGTGTTCAGTTCCCTTATGGAATGAGGTGAATATATATTAGAACAATGAAATACCTTTACATGAGCTGCAGTATAGTGATGCCACATCCACATGGAAGTCACAACACAACCTATACTTTTCAGTGGAAAATAAAGAAGAGACATTTCTATAGCACATCATTATGCTTTTTAAATAAAAAGATCTACCATCTCAGAAATTGTTAAACCCCCTGCATTAAAAAGGTAAAGGACCAAATTGGACAACAAATTTATGACTAATAAATATTGACATAATGCAGGCCATTCTGGGCAGAACAATGATGATTACCTGTTGCACATGCATAAAACATGAAAAAAAAAAAAAAAAGATGCTCCAACACCAACTTACAAATGTTGTAAACAGCAATCCACACAATGTTTGGGACTGGTGTGCCATTGTTTTACTATTCAGTTCCAAGGCGAAGAGTGTTTCCAAGGTGTGTACCCAAGGAAAAATAGAAAGTTTATGTCTATATCTTCTGTGTGACTACAGTATTTCCCTTGTGTTTGGAACAAATCAATGCACATCTGACACATTTGACCTGATTCTTAATCACTTAATCTGAGCCTGCAATGGTAAACACACTCACCTAATATTAGTGGCAGAGAATCAAAAAAGCTGACACTCCCTTACAGGCAAGAAATAGCTAAATATCTGAAGACACTCAAATTGTGAGCCTATAAACAGAGTGATATTGAACTGAAAATTTTAAATCTAAAGCTTATCAGCCTAATTGTCCCAGCAGGAGGCTGGTTGTGGTTAGTTGTGTCTATTGTTGTTGTTCAGTCCTTTAATCGTGTCCGACTCTGTGACCTCATGGATCATAGCATTCCAGGCTTTTCTGTTCTCCACTGCCTCCCACAGCTTGTTTAACTTCATGTTCATTGTTTTGATGATGCTATCAATCCATCTTGTTTTCTGTTGTCCTCTTCTCCTTTTTCCTTCCATGTTTACCAGCATCAGGGACTTTTCCAATGAGTCCTCTCTTCACATTAGGTGGCCAAAGTATTTGAGTTTCAGCTTCAGGATCTGTCCTTCCAGTGAATATTCAGGATTGATTTCCTTCATGATTGACTGGTTTGATCTTTTTGTCGTCCAAGGGACTTTTAAGAGTCTTCTCCAACTCCATAGTTTAAAAAAGCATACATTTTTCGGTGTTCTGCCTGCCTTATTGTCCAACTTTCACAGCCATAGGCTACTACTGGGAATACCATAGCTTTGACTATATGGAACTTTGTTGGTAGGGTAATGTCTGATTTTTATAATGTTGTCTAGGTTTGCCATTGCTTTTCTCCCAAGAAGCAAGCATCTCCTAATTTCATAACTAAAGTCACCATCTGCCGTGATCTTGGAGCCTAGGAAGATAAGATTTGTCACTGTTTCTATTTCTTCTCCTTCTATTTGTCAAGGAATAATGGCCAGCTTTTGTGCTCTCCTCTTTCACCTTCATTAAGAGAATCTTTAGTTTTTCTTCGCTTTCTGCCATTAGTGTGGTATCATCTGCATATCTCAGGTTGTTGATATTTCTCCCGGCGATCTTAGTTCTGGCGTGGGATTCGTCAATCCTGGCATTTTGTAATCTGTTGTGTCTATACCATTTGCTAAATTTGGCATTACCCCATCTGAACACATTATCATTGGTATCTTTTCTACCCTCTGTACATGCAATACAGTTTCAATTTTACATAATTTTCAGACATAGGGTCTATTGTGGATCACAATTGTGGATCGCTTCTAATGTATGAACATACAGATATAAATAAAATTTCTGTCCTGCAGTCCTGCAAGAATCACTGTTCCACTGTAAATGCAATGGAATTGTAGTTATTGAGTTAAAGTGGTTGGAAATCCTCACATATACCCAGTGAAGTGAATAGCCTCAGGTGATACACAGAGATGAAACAAATCCTCCTACCTAAGTTTTACTTGTAAATCTGCCGTCTTCTCCTTTCTACACCCTTTGAAAAGTGCAGATTGTGTTAAAAATATTTCCTTATCATTCAGCAGTACATAGGGATGGGTGGGGAGTCTGAACTTACACTTTGTGAGAGCTGATTGGAGGAAAGGGACACCCCCTCAACATTGGCAGAGGAATGAAGGAACATGCAGAGCTGTATTCTGAATAGACAAGCTCCCTGCTTATCTCCCTCTAAGCTCCCTCCCCAACACAAATCTTTAGCTCATGTTATCTCATGTGTCGGAGAACTTGTCAGTAGTGGCTCATGCTGATAATAGAGGGATGAAGCACCAGAGAGAAACAACACTTAGAGCTTTGGAGAGAGACAAGTAAACACTACAGATCTATGTGCTTAGTTCAAATTTCATGAATAGGTTTACACCCACTTTAAGTTGGCTTGCAAATCGTTGTGCAAGCTTAATATGTAAATAAGTATAAGAAATCAGTAACTGTGTATTTATGGGCTAAGCTGATCAATAATAAAGCATTTGTTAACCCCAAAAAAGTATCCTGTTCCCTTAACCTCCCTGACGGTATTCCCGAGTGTGGCTCGGTGTGGATTTTCAGCACCAAAGGCGGTAACCCTGAGCCACAATCGGGATGGCATCGCAGGATCCAGGTACAGCAAACTTACCTTGTCCTCGGGATCCTGCAATGTCCATCCCGCTCTGTGTGTGAGCCGTCCTATCTATCACGAGTGAGCGAGCGTTGCAACGCACAGGGACAGAGAACGTCGCCAAATTCAAAAAGTAAAAAACACAATACATATGCAGTACACTGTAATCTTACAGATTACATTACTGTATCAATTTATTTCACATCCCTTTTGTCCCTAGTGTTTTTTCCAATGTCATGCATGCACTTTTGTATTATAAATACTGTTCTTTCTGCCTAGAAACTGGAGATTGTCCATAGCAACCAAAACCGTCCCTTTATAACAAAAGTGGTTTTAGAAAACAGCGATAATAAATTAGAATCACTTGCAGAATTGAGCGATAGTGATTTGTGGGGAAATCCGTCATCAAACACTGAAAATAACGACAGTGACAATTCTGCAACTGAGCAAATTTCAGTGTTTTTGATTTGATTAAATTATTGAATATTTTTTATTATTATTATATTAATATTTGTTATAATTATTTATAGTTATTTATTATATTATATGATTTATTATTTCGTGTTTCAAACTTTATCATACCCGGGATGTCTACTAGACTCTTGTTTGAACAGATTTAAGTAAGTTATTCCTAAGAATTAAATCTAAAAATAATCTAAAATAATCATATAGCCAGGGAGGTTAAAGTATGTTATACAGCACAGTGTTTGTGCTGTGTCATTTGTCCCTCTGTATCACCTGAAATGCCTCGCTGATCCTGACAGTTTCTACCTTTCCCTCTGTACACTGACCATGATATAGCATGGCTGCTGAGCCCTGACACTGTGGTCAGCGTACGTGCCTCCATCATCCGCTGCTATCTGCAGCTCTTTTGTGTCTCCCTCTGTTCTCCGCCCCCCTCACCTCCCTGCCTGTCAGCTCTCGCTAGCGCTGCTCTGATCCTCTCCCTACTGATGCAAAACTATCTGATCTTTATATCATCCCCTCTGTCAGATAAAAACCTGTATCCTAGTACCTTTGCTTTATAAAAAAAAAAAAGATTTTTACATGTTTTAACAGCATCTCTCAGCGATCACATGCCTCCAGGCTCTCTCCTCCTCTCCTCCCTTCCTCCCTGACTGACATCAGCAGGGAAATCTCGGCCCCGCCCACTGGAGCTATCAGACGGGGAGAGCAGAGAGCGCAGAGTCACGTGATCGCTGGGAGATGATGGTAAAACAGGTAGAAGTCATACTTTTTTAAAATAAAGTACAGGCATTAGCATACAGCTTTTTCTTTTTATCTGACAGAGGGGATGAAATAAAGATGAGATAGTGGCTTAACAACCACTTTAAAGAATAAGTTCACCTTCAGAACATGTTACATTTTACAACCGTATTTAGAGTGTAATATGCTTGACATCCCCCTTCCCTATACCAGTTCCTCTCCCCCATATTCGCTTCCACAAATATAAAATCAGCATGGTTCCACCCACACAGCCATGTCATTCACAGAGATATGTGTATGAATAAACTATAAGTCCTGTCTGCCCATACAGAGGTATAGGCACATAGCTGTAAGAAAAGTCTTCAGGAGTCTGACATTGCACCCACAATCCACTGATTGTGGTATCAATACTCAGTAGACTACTGAGAAAAAAATAAAATGATGGGCACTTATTTTTATTTTTAAACTTACCCTTTAAATGCTTCATTAAATGTGTTAAATGTGTTTTGTTAGCCTTTCATGAAGAAACTGTCTCTTTGTTTAATTTATACTAAGTTGCAGCAAATCTTCTAATGTTGGCTGTTTAGAGCTAAATATTGCCAGTCTAGTACACATTGAGTGCTGTTCTTTGAAGTGTTGGAAGCATAGACTTTATGGAAGATGTGAACCTGGGGAGGAGGGACTGGCACATATCATCCTTAAAGATGTCATTTTGTAGACAGCCAATGAAGTGGAGATGTGTCAGGAAGGCTGGCACTAGTTTGCTAAAAAATTTCACAAACAAAAAGAGGTTGTCAAAAGGTTGTGCAGGGTAATCTATGAGTCTAATGCTGCGTACACACGATCGTAATTCTCGTCGGAAAAGCCTTGGATGTTTTTTCCGTCGGAAATCCACTCAAGCTTTTGTTGCCTACACACGGTTACACCAAATTCCGACCGTCAAGAATGCGGTGACATACAACACTACGACGAGCCACGAAAATTAAGTTCAATGCTTCCGAGCATGCTACGAATTGTTTCCGAGCATGCGTCTGAATTTTCTGCGTCAGAATTGCCACATACGATCGGAATTTCCGTCGGAAAAATTGAGAACATGCTCCCAATCTTTTGCTGACTGAAATTCTGCCAGCAAAAGTCTGATGGAGCCTACACACGGTCTCATTTTCTGACCAAAAGCTCACATCGCTCCTTTGCTGGTGGAATTTCCGATCGTGTGTACGCGGCATAAGAGAACAAGTGTAAGAAAGTGTGGTGAATCATTTGAAAATGAAGGCATTTAGCAGCATGGCATTGTATCAGTCATGATTGGTGCAGTTGAATGGATATGGGTGTCTTTGAAAGGTGAGAATTTTATGAAGAGAATATGTGTTTTGTATTATGTGATACAAGAATGTATTGTGCAATCATAAGATGGTATATGCAAGAAAACACTAGATAGGAGCAGAGAGGTATTGGTAAAACAGTTGCAGTGCAAATAATTCATTCTGAACCTGTATGTAGGATTAAACTGTAAGCTATAAATGTTTTCGGGGTATAGGCTAAATGTACATTTCTGTCTGAGCTTTGTATAACTTTGGTGGAAAATACAAATTTAGGAAAAGGGAAAATGAGAATAAATCATACACTCTGCACTCTACTTATACTATAAGCAAGGAATTATAGAAGACTATGTGTGGTGATTTTATCCTTAGAAATTATTGCGCTTGGAATATTGTAATTAGAAATGTAACAGCTTCCCTTTGCACCCCATACACTTGTACACACTTCTATACTTAGACACTATCAGAAGTTGTAGCATCTGTTAAAATACTGTGCCATTATTACACTGTGTATGGGGTTGGAATGCCTGACTCAGGAGACCAGTGTTAAAATCCTGTAGAATAAAGACCCCTGAATGTTTGAGCTGTTCCTGCTATCCATTATTGTCAATACTGAACTATTCCAAAATTGTAATTCCATTGAGATGGTGTTGCATTCAGTAATATGATTTTCAATGTCAAGTAAAAATGTAAAAAAAATTGAAAAAGTTTTCACTTATGATGATTATGTTTTGGATGCAATAGAGTTTGCAAAGTGAATGCTAGCTTAGTACATAAGGTGAAGCTGCTTTTACTTGAAATATCAATTTACTTTAAACATTCAAGTGAAATCAAGGATCATTTTAAAGTGAACCTGTGCTCACTTAACGCACAATAAATTATTTGTATTATTGGATCATGTTTTTTTTTTGCACTATAAACAAAAAAAATACCGACAAGTTTGAAAAAAAATATATATATTTTTTTTACTTTCTGCTATAAAACATATCCAATAAAAAAAAAGGTAAAACTCGAATTTCTTCAGAAATTTAGGCCAATATGTATTCTGCTACATGTTTTGGTAAATAAAATTCCAAAAGGGGAAAATTGATTGGTTTATGCAAATGTTATAGCATCTACAAACTATGGGATATATTTATGGAATTTTTTCTTTATTATACTAGTAATGGTGGCAATTGGTGTCTTATAATGGGACTGCATTGTTTTGCTTTGGACTATTGGACACTAATAGACACTTTTGACACTTTGCGGGAACCAGTGACACTAATACAGTGATCAGTGATAAAAATATGCACTGTCACTGTACTAATGACATTGGCTGGGAAGGGGTTAAACATCTAGGATGATCAAAGGGTTATCTGTGTACCTAGCCAGTGTTGTGTGTGTACTGTGTGATGCTTTCACTAGGTAAAGAGACTGATTCTAATCTCTGGTTTGCAAAGAAACAGGATCACCCCCCCAGGACTGAGATATGCCTGGTTTACATAGGCATATCACAGTTCTCCATGTTTTACTAATGATCGCCGAGGACATCAAGCCCCCGGGACACGCAGATCAGCTTCCATTGTGGATTATCACAGCAGAAGCATCCCGCCGGGGGCGCATGTATGCTCCCTGCAGGTGGAAATGCAGAATAGCGTACATATACGTGATTCTGCCCAATGTGCCACCCTTTAGCAGTAAAAGTGAGCCCTTAGTCACCTGCCAGCCCTCTAATCTAAAACAACCAGCAGGTATGTCTAAGCTTTTAGAAACTGACTGAAATCCAACATTTTTTTGACCTTATAAATGAAAAGGTTCACATTAAAAGTAGATAGACCAGGGATAGCTTCTTTTAGATCTTGATCACATGGCTGTGGAGGGCAGTAAAAACAGGTGGTTGTTCCATGTTTCTACCACACTGTGCAGTGATGATTGAAAGGTATAGTATATATTTTTGAGGCCATGATGCTTTGCTTCACTGCACAGCAAATATATACAACATTTTATATTTGACAGGCAGTACCATCACCAAACAAATGCAAATAAATGGGGCCACACTGTAACTGTGAGCCAAGTGCCAAAAATATGGCAAAAACTCTTGTTTTTGATGCCTGTGTGAGTCCTTACTGCTTGATAAAATATGTAAATAATTTAATGTCTGGTCACAGGTGCACTTTACAGAACATTTTGCAGGTAACACCCAAAACCCACACAAAACCCACACTCCCAGTCTTTGCTTCTCTGCCTAAAGACTATCATTACTGCTACTGTGGCTTTAGTGTCCAGTAACAATGCATTGATTGGCAAATCAGGTAAAACAGTGAATTACAGTATATATATATATATATATATATTATTTTTTTTTTTTTATTTTTTTTTTTTTTTACTTTGTCAGATGATATGCATGCAGATTTGGCCAGTCTGCAGAGATTCATAAAAAGCACAAATCATTATTCCATGGGATTCCTGAATTGTATGAGTCGTCACAGTTCTCTCGATTTCATCATCACTACTAGGATCCCTACAGAACCTTATCATACTCTGTTCAGAATGGATTATTCTATATAGCACATATTTATAGGAAAGGTTTTCTTTTTGCACTTACAGAACATATATATATAGCAAAATAGTTTCAGTTATGTATTTAACAGATCAAAATAACAAAGAAGAGAAATCCATTGTTAGAGTTTACATACACCTAAACATATACATTCTGAAAGGGTAAATAACAAACCAAAGATACATTTATTATAAGATCTTTTAAAAAGTCACATTTTTAAAAACAATACCTAAAAGAAATATGTAGTCTACATTCTATATTTAGAATTTAAGTATAATAAGCACATTAGGTATTGTGCTATGGTGTGTTGGAAGGATGTTCTGTCATCTGAGTTACAGTAACCTCAGTCATACAAGAACATATGCTCACTTACCCTAGTGGGGTTTGAACCTGTTAATGACAATAGCCTCAAAGGGCCAGTTAATGTGAAAGTCATGTTTATAGAGGTATAGAAATAACCAGCACAAACAGATGTAACTAGACAAAGATCACACAATGTACATAAGAAACAATATGTTTCACAATAAAATATACTGTTCATAGTTTAAGCTTTTGCGCTGAACATATGTATAGTGACATAGGCAGGGGAAAAAAATAACATAGCTTTTAGTCCTCCTCCACTCTAACCAAATGTAAAAAAAAAAGTTAGGAGTTGAAAGTAAAAGTGCACATGCCTATAAACCCTTAGGATATGTGACGGGAGGGCCCGTGGAACCAAGAATCCCTTGGAAAGGTTGGGAAACCCAAGTTTCAGCTCCCCATGCACCTCTTATGTCTAAGTCACCCTGTGCCATCCTGGCACAGGGTGACTGAGAAAATATATCTTGGATTACTTAAAATGGGACAGTAATATTTATCCACAATATCTCCCAGGATATATGTAAATACTATTCTTGGTTTGTTTGATTCTGTTACATGTTAGTTGAGAGAGCTGATCACATTGGCCTCTGTACAATGTAGGAGACGCGCCAACTCCTGCTGGAGCTCCTGCTATTGTGAGAAGGTGTCCTGTGTTTATACTTATGATAATGTTTAATCTACTGTGTGAAGTTTGGTGACAACAAGTCTGACCTGTAGTGAAATCCTGAATAATCATAACAATGCTCAGGAGGGCACGGAGTCACATTGGCTGCTTTAAGGGATTAGTTAATTAGCTCATGTTAATTAGGTTCCTGGTTACAGGTGTATTGTTAGAGTAATATGAGCAGGAGGGGGGCCTCCTCTTCTACTGTATATACAACTTGTATTTTGATTCTAATAAACATAATAATAATAATAATAATAAAATGTTCAGCAACTAAACAAGTATTGTCTTGTTTTGTGCTTGTGAGCGTTTGGAATATCTGATATGTATATTCATACTGGGAGGAAGCGGTATATGACAAAAGCACTCAAGCGGAGTGTGGGACATTTCGTTACAGGCTACTTTCACACTGAGTGGCTTTACAGGCGCTACAGCGCTAAAAATAGTGCCTGCATAGCACCTGTAAAGAGCTTCTCCTGTCTCTCCAGTGTAAAAGCCTAAGGGCTTTCACACTGGAGTGGTGCGCTTGCAGGATGGTAAAAATGTCCTGCAAGCAGCATATTTGCAGCACTGTAGGAGCAGTGCATACACCGCTCCTAAAGCGCTGGAAAAGCGCCACTGCAGCAGCGATTTGCGGGTGCTTTTAACCCTTTATTAGCACCTCTAAAACAATGGTAAAGCGCTCTAAAATAGCGCCGCTTTCCCGCCGACGCTTGCCCGCCCCAGTGTAAAAGTAGCCGCACAAAAAAAATCCCTTGTAAAGAAACTATTGCCAGACTGCTCTGGACTTTTTATGAAAGGACACAGTTTTGAAAGAAAAAAAATTGATTTTTAACTAAACTAAAAATAATGTAATTTATCAAGGAACATATTGAATTGATATCTTATAGCATATACTATAAGTATACAACTGTTAGCACAGTTTGTAGTTTATAATCTAATTTACCATACATTTCACAATATTACTGCAGTTAGTCATCAGTCATAGCAATTCTTATCTAATTATAGAGAGATAATACTTGGCAGGAACATTTTTCCATTCTATGTTTTTTTTTTTTAGATTATTAATATCTTATTCTTCTGATTTCAGATCCTAAAAAGGTTTTCTGTGTAAGGAATCTGCATGCTGTAGCAGTCTGACAGCTGGATGTTGTAAAATAACATCTCAAACTGTTTTCAGAGTGCTACTCAGAATGATTCAAATCTCAGTATCCATAGACTGCCTGTAACATAAGGACTTGTGGGCTGCCAGAAAATATTACAGTCTGTGTTGAGATGAAGTCCTTGACCTGTAATCAAAGTTGCAGGATCTGGGTCACTTCAGCTAATTTAAACTCTTAAAACTACTTGTGACTAAAGTGACTGGTTATAATAGAAGAAGGTTTAGCAAAAGTACCCGCTCACAAAATAGGTATCTAAATAAACATGCAGAGAACTGCTAAATCATTTCTTAGTTTAAAATGCTGAAAAATGCATTTCTACATTTTTAAAATAAATTTCTACTTTCATGAAACCAAACCGGTTATATCTCATAAAGTTACCAGATTATCTTCCTACATTAATGCATATTAAATCCCTTAACGGGGCAAAAACCAGGATGTGCTATTCCTCCTACAATTTTTTTTTTTTAAATTCTTTATTTATTTCTGCAAAGGGATTCATTACAAACAAAATATACATTTCTTCAAACATTCAGCTTGACTGTTATTTAATTTCATTAAATCATATTTCTGTCCGATTTCATGTATCGATTTATTCTTATCCCTTTTCTTTTCCTTTATTTACATTCTCCCCCTAACCCGGTTCCCCTTTGCCTCTTGTTGATCTATGGTCCTTAATTCCTAAGGTACCCTCGAGGCCTCCCTTGCCCCTGGACGACAAAACAACATACAAGAAAAAAAAAAAAAAAAAAGGAAAAAAAATAAAAATAAAATTCCTCCTACAATTTATACCCTAACCACACACACACACACACACACACGTACATAGAGTACTTTGGCTACACAGAATACTTTTTAATCCCTCTACAATCCCCCCATACACATTATGGTAATCCCCTTACATTCCTACCACCTACAAGAGCACCCATACACACAGGACTGGAACAACATTGAGACAATGTTAAAGGTAAATATGGGGTTAAATAGGAACACTTTTTTTTTTGTTGTCAGGTTGCTTTAACTGATGTCATATACAGGTCAAAGATCTTCTTAAACTACATATGAAGCAAACATAGTAATTTGATGGTAACAATACAGTGCTATATCGCACATCCCAATGACAAATGCAGAAACTGTCTGCAAGTATCATTTTACATAAAATTGGCTACATCCGCTCCTGTCATACAATCAATTTGACAGCCAGGATTTGCCAGCAATATCAGTTGTAAAGCCACGGAAAGAAACAGAGAGCCAGGTGTAGGAGATTTCCCATGCCCAAAGTCCTAAAGTGGTGAAAGCAATATATTGGTTAAGTAATGTCTTTCACCAAAAGAAAGTGGACATACAGTGAGAGAAAAAAGTATTTGATCCCCGGCTGATTTTGTACGTTTGTCCACTGACAAAGAAATGTTCAGTCTATAATTTTAATGGTAAGTTTATTTTAACAGTGAGAGACAAAATAGCAACAAAAAACCCCCCAGAAAAATGCATTTCAAAAAAGTATTAAATTGATTTCAATCAATCAGTTTCATTTTAATGAGTATTTGACCCCTACGCAAAACATGACTTAGTACTTGGTGGCAAAACCCTTGTTGGCAATCACAGAGGTCAGACTTTTCTTGTAGTCGGCCACCAGGTTTGCGCACATCTCAGGAGGGATTTTGTCCAACTGCTCTTTGCAGATCCTCTCCAAGTCAATAAGGTGTTGAGGCTGACATTTGGTAACTCGAAGGTTCTGCTCCTTCCACATAATTTTAAGGTCTGGAAACTGGCTAGGCTATGCTTCTTCTTGAGCTACTCATGTGTTGCCTTGGCCATGTGTTTTGGGTCATTGTGACAATAACTTGCACATAAGCCATTAAAATTAGCACTTTTGATTTTTTCATGTTAGTGTCCCATAGACTTTAACAGTGTGGGGTGAGACTGTCCCCCAGTTACACCCGCTCACACCTCCTGCCTCTACTCTTGGTCCCCAGGTTACCCGCTGCTGCTCTCAGTCATGAGGGGTGAGTCCTGTCATCTGTCCTTACACTGCTTCAACCACACTGTCACTCTGCACTTCTGCACCCCAAAAAAACCTCAGCAACTGTGATTTATTAAGATGTTCATTAGCAAGCTTCAGATGGGCCTGTACATGGGATTTCTTGAGCAGGGGGACCTTGCGGGCGCTGCAGGATTTCAGTCCTTCTGGCATAGTGTGTTACCAATTGTTTTCTTGGTGACTATGGTCCCAGCTGCCTTGAAATTATTGACACAATTCTCCTGTGTAGTTCTGGGTTGATTCCTCACTGTTCTCATGATCATTGAAACTTCACAAGGTGAGATCTTGCAGACCGAGGGAGATTGACAATTATTTTCTGTTTCTTCCATTTGCGAATGATCGCACCAACTTTTGTCACCCTCTCACTAAACTACTTGGCGATGGTCTTGCAGTCCATTCCAGCCTTTTGTGGGTCTATAATCTTGTCCCCAACATCCTTGGATTTATCTTTGGTCTTGGCCATGGTGGGGAGATTGGAATCTGATTGATTGATTGATTGCTTCTGTGGACAGGTGTCTTTATCTCGGCTCATTACCTGAATAGAAGACACCTGGGAGACAATTGCTGACTGATAGGGGATCAAATACTTATTTCACTCATTAAAATGCAAATAAATGTATAACTTTTTTGAAATGCATTTTTCTGGATTTTTTTGTTGTTATTCGGTCTTTCACTGTTAAAATAAACCTACCATTACAATTATAGACTGGTCATTTCTTTGTCAGTGGGCAAACGTACAAAATAAGCAGGGGATCAAATACTTTTTTCTCTTACTGTAGATTCTCTATTTAGACAAAGTAAATATTATGACCACGTTTGTCTAGTTTGGATTAATAATTATAATGAATATACTGTAATACTACGTTTACTCTGGTGCAGCCATTTCATATATATCTATGCACTGTCAAGTTGATGTATGTTATTCCATGGTGCGTCTTTGTCACTTCCTGCAAGAATTTTAGGGATTTGTAGAAATTGCTGATTGCTCAGAAATGGCATTAGGAAATGTAAAAGTAAGTTTCTGCATTGCCTCAGCTTTCCCTAGAGGGCCCTGAGCTTGCATAACTTGTAACAGATCAACTTTAAATGTCCATTTCCATATATACAGTACATGATAAAATGTTTGAGTTAGCAACATACTTATGTTCACTGCAGCCATGAGAACGGTACAAGGGCGGATAAGAAAGAAGGTTGGATTGTTTATCATACAGCTGTGCCAAAAGTAAAAGCTGAATGAATGATATGGAGATTAAAACCAGTAGTCTGAGCCTGTATTCAATCATTGCAGTCACTCTGTTTGCCTGCTGCATGCTGATGAAGTGTCATGAATGGTCCCATGTACTTTCACTCCAATATATTTCAGGCAGTAGTGATTACTGCTTGTATTCTACTAACACTTGAGATAAATGGCTTAGTAACTAAATGTCTGTTTTGTAGATCTCTGGGGGTAACTACCACAAGTGTGTAGTAGATTATAATTGACACAGGTATAAGAATGCTGTTTTTATAACTTGTTCTCGTTGTGTAATGCATTGGCAGTATATGTGGCACATGCTACAGTTACCTTGGTACAAATTTGTTGATTTTTAAATAAAGATTTCCTAAAATTGTCACTAAAAATAAGCCTTCAAAAAAAGGAGAATGGATTTTTGGGTACATTGTTTTTTCATATGGCAGACGTGAAGGTGGATACCCTAAGTTTTTAAAGGATTATACATCCTTTGCGCGTAAAGATCAGCCACTGAACAAATTACACTTTTTCATCCTGCTGGGCGTCATCAGCACTGGCCTTACTATTCCAGTCAGCATGTTAAGTGCCATTTTATTGCCATTAATATTTCAAATTAATCTCACTTTTAGCATTTAGAATCCCAAGCCGGTACACTTGTTTTTCTTGACGTGGAAAGACATTTTCATTAAGCATCATGTACAGTTATTAATAGAGATATCAAATAATACTTTGCTGTTATAAAACATATTCCTAAAATTATCTTTCATTTTTCAATGCGTTGGAAAGGAGAAACACACTACATTACCAAAATTATTTAGTCCGTAGGGTTCAATATTGAGTTGGCCTACCCTTTGCAGCTATACCAGCTTCAACACCAGGCACTGATGTTGGACAAGAAGGCCTGGCGCACAGTCTCCACTCTAATTCATCCCAAAGGTGTTCTATTGGGTTGAGGTCAAGACTCTGTGCAGGCCAGTCGAGTTCCTCCACCGCAAATTCGCTCAATCGTGTCTTTATAGACCTTGCTTTTTGCACTGGCCCAAATCATTTGCTGGAGGGGAATTATGGTGTTGGGTTGTTTTTCAGGGGTTGGACTTGGCCCCTCAGTTCCAGTGAAGGGAACTCTTAAGACGTCAGCATACCAAAACAATTTGGACAATTTCATGCTTCCAACTTTGTGGGAACAGTTTGGGGATGGCCCTTTCCTGTTCCAACATGACAGTGCACCAGTGCACAAACAAGGTCCATAAAGACATGGATGAGCAAGTTTGGGGTGGAGGAACTTGACTGGCCTGCACAGAGTCCTGACCTCAACCCGGTATAACACTTTTGGTAAGAATTAGAGCAGAGACTGCGAGCCAGGCCTTCTTGTCCAACATCAGTGCCTGACCTCACAGATACACTTTTGGAAGAATGGTCAAACATAGACACACTCCTAAACCTTGTGGACAGCCTTCCCAGAAGAGTTGAAGCTTTTATAGGTGCAAAGTATGGGTCAACTCAATATTGAACCCTACGGACTAAGACTGGGATGCCATTAAGGAAAATTATATGTTGATTGCCTGAATCAACCGTTAATTATTAATTAAAGTAAGAAAAAATATATATAAAGTTTATCAATCTTTCATCTATGTGGGATGCCATTAAAGTCCATGCGCATGTAAAGGCAGGCACCCCAATACTTTAGACAATATAGTGTATATACCTTTACTTCTAGAACCGGAACATTTGTCTTCCTGTATATTTGTTGCCTATAAAATGAATATACAGGGAAAAGTATCAGCCAAAGTAATAGCCAACATATTTATTGGATACAATTTTACTGAAAAAGAGGGCAAAAATGATTTTAAAATAATTTTACAGGCCCACCGGTTGAAAATAATCAGTTGTATAGGTCAGCGTTGAATGGCTGTGTTTCCAGATAGTGAGACAAGCGAGTCACCAGCAGCAGAATCACCTAAGCAAGGGTACAACTTCTGCTAATGGAATGTCTACCTAACTGAATGCTGCAGAATCACAGTCACTAGTGAGGGAACAGTAAGAGAGTGACAGTTCAAATCCCTTTGTCTCAGCAGAAGAATAAAGTAGCATTTGATAGTTACAGTATGTTACAGATTACTCTCACTTCTTTGTCTAAGACCCCTTTCACACTGCCAGTGTTTTTCAGGCGCTACAGAGCTAATAATAGCTCCTGCATAGCTCCTGAAAAAAGTGGCTCCATTCACTCCAGTGTGAAAGCCTGAGGTCTTTCACACTGGAGCGGTGCACTGGCAGGACATCACAAAAAGTCCTGCCAGCAGCTTCTTTGGAGCGGTGAAGGAACGGTGAACTCACCGCTACTCCACTGCTCCCCATTGAAATCAATGGGGCAGCGCTGTGATACCGCCGGCAAAACCCCTTTTCGGCCGATAGCGGGGGGTTAAAACCGCCCGCTAGCAGCAGATTAGCGCTACTAAAACGACAGTAAAGCGGCGCTAAAAATAGCGTTGCTTTACTGCCGACGCCGTTCCGGCCCCAGTGTGAAAGGGGCCTAAGTGAATAGGATATTTTTATATTGGATTGCTGATTGTCCCATGTGCACGCCTAGTGTGTAATTGATTTTTTGTATGTTTGAGGGAGTTTTTCTTAAGATATACATTGGCTTGTATCATATAATAATCAGGAAGGAATTTTACACTGCCTCAAGTTAGAATTGGTTAAAAGGAATTATGTTTATATTTGCAATAAAATTATCATTTGTTTTGTGGTACATAGTGCATGTATTCAGGGTTGAATATATTTTAGGACCTACTGTAAATAGTTGCAATTAGAGTTAGTATCTTGAGCAATTGTTGCACAGAACTAGAAAACAATGACTTTATGCACTGTTTCTGTTTCTGTTTATACTAATTTAAAACCATTTGCTTAAACATTTGTATTGCAATCATTTCTCTAACTTGTAGCAAATCACTTTACAGGCAGTGCTTGTTTCTGTGGAAATGAAAATGTGTACACGCAAGTTATGTCTTCAGGTACAGAAACTACAGGAGGGGCTCAGATGGTTTCCAAAGAGTCAGGCTCTTGGGACATTCCCTTTTCAGATTGGGATGGTCCTTATTCTACTGCTCAGTGTTCTCATTTGTGCTGTCCCTTAGGGAATGCAGTACACGTATCTCTGCTGTATCTGAATCTTCTGTATTAAGTAGGCAACAATTCTTTAAAAACTCTACAATTGTCCTCTATTGTGACTGTTTGCACAATGCTTATCAGTGCTCGTAAGACAGTTCGATTGGAATAGCTTTCTCCTGCATCCCTGGAGCTGATTTACAAATAACAAGCACAAAGAAAACAGGAGCTGTTGCCCAAAAAAAAAAAAAACAATCACCTTTCTTGATCATTTTAAGATGGAATCTAATTGATCTGGCATTTGCTCCTTTATGGCTCTTACAATAACTATTCCTATACCACTTGCAATATTGGACAATATTTTTCTTTAAAAAATCAGCACAATATTTGCATAAATTTCATTTTAAGAATGCCAATATAGAATATTTTATACAAATACATGAAAGACTTTTCATTGTTTTAACAAAAGACAGGGGAAACCAAAAGCAATTCTAATCCAATCTCTATCAGCTAGCACTGTAAGCAAACAAGGGCAGAATATTTCTCTAATTGATCTTCTAATATCCTATCTCACTTTGTGTCCAGTGTTATTCTATTTTCACTTCCAAAATGATTTATGATAATCAATCAGTTGCTTGACAATCCGTAACAACATTCTAATTATTGATTCTTTCCCTGGGGGGGAATCTTCTCTTGCTCTGCACACAGCATGACAGATGATCATAAATCGCATGCTTTTCTTTATATATAATTACTTAAGAATTTATAAATACACTTTTTTCTTGTGATGTCACATTCTATTTTTAGTGTTCAAAGTTGTGAATTATTTATATTACCTATCTAAGACACAAAAGATAGGATCAGTGATGCTGGACCATAATCATAGAGGTTAAGAGGCCAGGCTTTACATTTTTACAAGGATGTGCCCAAAATGCTGACAAGGCTTTTGATCATCTTGGTATTACGTATTTCTGCATAAGACAATTATGGTCAATCATACAATAATATGGAAAAGTGCTTTGAAGGATTCATCTTGCTGAAGATATTAAATGTACTATGACAAAATAGATATACTTTGTTTCAAAGATATTCCATTGTTCCCATTGCAAATTTGTTTTATCTCTGCCAAGCATGTTTTATAGTACGTTTGAGCCATATTATAAACATTTCTTATGCAAAATAGTATATTCATACAAAGATATATTTTCATCTTTATTTTACTGTGTATTTAGGTTACACAATCACATACATTCCATTCAGCATTCAGAATACTCACATTTCATTTGAAGCCTGGAGATCTGACATCACAACACTATATGCGCTGACTGTGACCATATTGATGGTTGGAAACAATTGAAACCTAGGACCGATTTTAGTTCCTGACATGCCTGTTTTTAATTGATGAAATGTGAGTATTCTGAATGCTTTTTATGGAATAAATTTGCCCTGATTCTACATACTGCAGCATGAGGAGTTAATTTCTTACTATTTAATGCAGTAAGTGGAGTGGAGTTGTGATATTATGGATATATTATGCCTATCTGACCACCTATAATTTAGTGGTTCACTGTTTGCGGTAAGAGGCTCCCAGTTGGTGTTCGGTGGAGGATATATTTAATTCACCTTAGTTTGTCCTTTATACACCGTAGGTGGTTCCAGTTTCTCTGAAAATTTACTCTTTATTTGCATATTTTTATGCTTTTATTGTTAGCGCTGCATATACCTACCTTTTCTTTTATCCTATTGTTACCTACATTTTATGCCAGCTGCTCTGTAGATATTATAGTGCAGTGATTAATTTGTATTTTATAATTTCTGGTAATAGCAGTGGGGGAAGCAGTGTCAGAGGGAGATGAGCTGGATTTAGGATATGCATTCCAAATTATTTTTTTTTTCTGAAAAGTTTTTTAGGATGTATTTCTTAAATTTGGTCTCCCCCAGTGGGAATATTTACTGTCTCTATTTGTCCTGTTGTCACCAGGACAGAAAGTGATGGCTAAAACAAAGTTTTCGATTTGTCACAAGGACAGTGGAGCCACTTATTCATGTGATAACTGTTTACAGATTACTCTCACTTTTGTCTGACTTCCTATTGCCCCTTTAGGGAATTTTACCCATAGGAGAAGAAGGTATATTATTAGTTAGGTAGGTAGCGAAAATATAAAGTGTCCATAGACTTTACCTTGTTTCAAATTTACCTTATAATATTTCATTGTTAGAAATTTGAGTCTGCAATAAGGACAATCAAATTAGTAGAATAGTAGAACTGACAATTCCATACGTTCTTATTTTCCAGAAGAAGACTGAGCAAGACTTTTTAAACCAAACAATCATACTTTGTGAGCTGTTTGATTTCCTACAGCATGGACACATTAGCATGTGTATGTTCAGGAGTATGAAAACATCTATAATCTGCAAATAAACCAAAAAGTTATCTATAGATAGTCTATGAGTGGCATATAGTATATTGTGAAACAGTTTGCTGGAATAATGTTTTTTTTCTGCTGATAGTCAAAAATATATACATCCCTATAAATGAGAGTGTATGTGTATGTGAACTGAAGTGGCAAAGAGCCAATCTTCTTATTAGATCAGGTGGAAGAGCAAGTTCCTGGGGCTCTACATTTTTCAGTCATTTAGTAGACTTTTATCCCAGTTAATATAATTAAAATGTTTGTACACTCTTGCGTAAATCACAGGTATTGAACAACATGGGTCTTTGAACAGAGATGATTATTTGAGTTACACTTAAAATATACTTTGAACTGTGTAGCCTGTGGTTAGTCAGGTCAATGCATTACATTTCTTCACATTAGACTTTTTTGAACCAAATATTCCCCCTATCATTTTTAAGTGGCATTAGACAGCCTGTGATGAGGCGATATGTCACCTCCTTACTGGTGTTTTAAAGGGGATGCAAACCCAACATTTCATATTCCTGATATGTGCCTGCTGTACCATGTACTTGTATAAACAATTATTCTGTTCTCTTTGTATTACTTTATTTGTGTGAAATCCCTGGTGTTCCTGTCAATCACTCTGATTTCTTATTAAAAACTGACAACGCTAAGCAGGAGAACACAGCGTGGTCAGTTCTCTAGCTATGCTAGGAACTCAGCCTGCTCTCCTCCAATGATCACACTTGTGCTGACACCCCCCTTTCCCCCACACAGCCTTTCACTGGGAAGCTCAGTATTCTGCTGTTCTCCTCCCCCCACTCTTATGCAGCTGAGAACATGTGATAGGATGGGATGTGATCACTTATACAATAGGGAAAAAGGTATTTCAATTTTTTTTTTTTATATATCTATAGACAAATGTTTTGCCTTTCATTTATATTTTAAATTGAATAGGTTGTTTTACAATGTGAGGGTTTACAATCACTTTAACCCTGTAAATACAGTGGCGGCAAAGGACCATGGCCTCAGCATGTGTACAACCCCATCTGGATGGCTTTGCAGTCTAAGTGGGTAGTCAGGTGGCTCAACTGTCTATTTTCATTTCCCCTGACTGCAAGTGTAAAGGAGCACTTGTAAATGAGTCATTAAAGCCCATTTAAACCCTCAGTTTTGATCTTTGCTAAGTGCAAATGTCAAATGTTTCTTTTTAAAGAAACCACAGCTGAGGAAATCATGTCTACTGCCAGCAACTGCAGAGTGGGGTCCTTGCTCTCTGTGGAAAGGCAGTGGTCTAGAGGTTTGACATGCCCCCTACAAATACTGAGTCAGACCTACATCTCTGCCAATGACATAGGCCTAATGACTGTGCATTCTCTACATTGGGGTGAGCTGTAGTTACACCTGTCATTTGCAGATTCAGCTCAAAGGAGATATGTACTGGGGTCTATATACTGGAATGGGATAAGGGAGTCAAACTTCTCCCCAGAGAAAAAGTGGTGCAATACCTGCAGAGCAGCAGGTTTTGCTTCTTGTAACTGCAGAACCCATTCCACACATACTGGAAAAATCTGCTTCACCCGACAGGACCTAAGACATCCTCCATTTCAATCAGTCTCCCTTGGCAGGCTCACACTATAATACTGAAAACACAGCTGCTTCATTTTTAACAGATGTGAAATGTTGTAGTAGGAGGGTATGGAGTGAATAGAGTAGGGAGCTGCTCGTGTTAGGTGCGGGCAAGTCAGCAACCTGACAGAAAACTCCATAGCACAAGCTGCACAGCCCTGGGCACTACTTTTATGGAGTTACTGCACCTTGAATGGCCTATGCACTCCCAAAAGGAATTAGGAGCAAAGGCAAGATATGGATCACAAGGGTATTAGGGCAAGTTGACGGTGAAACTAGGGGTAAAAGTGAAAGAAGAAAGAAAGCTGAAATAATGGGGCAAGTTTTTGTGAGTTTGGACTTTTTGCAGCATGAAAAGAGAGTCTGTGCTAAAAATTAGCTTTTTTTTATTTTATGCAGTAGGCTATGGGCTTTAGTTAACACCAGGTGCACTGAGCTGGGATAATCAGCATTGATTACCGGAAGCTAAATGCAAGATAATTGTTTCTATGTACCCTGCTCACATTATACTTGTGTGGTGGTGTGTGATGCAAAAGATACATCAAATCTGCATTTTTTTGTGCTCACATTATTTAAAGCAGAACCCGCAGCCACTGGTGTGAATGGGCCTTTAATACTGATTTCTACCCCAAGAAAAAAAAGAGTCACTGGAGTTATCTATGTACTTAGGCAACATGCCATGGGCCAGGCCTTTCCCTTTGCAAGCTGTGGGAGATGTGCAGCCAGTAGATGGGAGGAGGGGCATGGCCTGTTTCAGGAATCTCACCCTGGCTCCAACACCACAGCACCTTGTTCTTGCCCTCATATCTCTCTCCACACCTGTACCACAGCAGCAGTGAGAGGAGGCCAAGAACCAGCAGTAACAGCTGCCGGGGGACTAGTTTATGTATATTATGTTCCTTAAACATTAGCTTATTAACCACTTCCCGACCGCCCCCTGTATATATACGTCGGCAGAATGGCACGTACAGGCAGAATCACGTACCTGTACGTGACATTCTTCCGGCGGTTGGGGGGTCCGATCGGACCCCCCTCCGCCGGCGGGGACGGTCGGGATCGCTTCAGGAGCGATCCGGGACGAGGGGACGGCCAGTGGTTTCTGGCCACCCCCTCGCGATCGCTCCTGGCCAATGAAAAGCTTCCCCTTCCTGTCTATTGTATAGACAGGAAGGCGGAAGTGATGTCACGCTCGGTGCGCCGGTCTATGTGACCGGAGACGCCGAGCGGCGAACATGTAAAGGTTAGTGCACAACAGTACACTGACACCAGTACAGTTAGGCACATATTCCACCCCCCTGTCACCCCCTGATCACCCCCCAGATCACCCCCTCCCCCCCCAGTCACAGTGTCACTAATTGCAGTGATCATTTTTTTACTGATCACTGCATTTAGTGTCAGTGTGACTGTAATAACTGTCAGGGCAGTTAGTTTTAGGTCCAAGGTAGCCCCCTACCCCCCCCTAATAAAGGTTTAACCCCTTGATTGCCCCCCAGGTAACCCTTTCACCCCCTTTTGCCAGTGTCACTAAGCGATCGTTTTTCTGATCGCTGTATTAGTGTCACTGCTGTCGCTAGGTAACCATTTTTTTTTTTTAGGTAACCGCCATGTTTATATAGGTTCATAAATAGTTTTATAGGTCAGGTACCCCCATATTACAACCTAAATAAAGGTTTTAACCCCTTGATTGCCCCTAGAGTTAACCCTTTCACCAGTGATCACTGTATAAAACTGTCACTGGTGACGCTGGTTAGCCAGTTAGTTATTTCGTTATTTAGGTTCCCCGTCAGGTTTTTATATAGCGTCAGGTACCCCCATATATTACCTAATAAAGGTTTTAACCCCCTGATTGCCCCTAGTTAACCCTTTCACCCCCTTTTGCCAGTGTCACTAAGCGATCGTTTTTCTGATCGCTGCATTAGTGTCGCTAGGTAACCATTTTTTTTTTTTTAGGTAACCGCCATGTTTATATAGGTTCATAAATAGGTTTATAGGTCAGGTACCCCCATATTACAACCTAAATAAAGGTTTTAACCCCCTGATTGCCCCTAGAGTTAACCCTTTCACCAGTGATCACTGTATAACTGTCACTGGTGACGCTGGTTAGCCAGTTAGTTATTTCGTTATTTAGGTTCCCCGTCAGGTTTTTATATAGCGTCAGGTACCCCCATATATTACCTAATAAAGGTTTAACCCCCTGATTGCCCCTAGTTAACCCTTTCACCCCCTTTTGCCAGTGTCACTAAGCGATCGTTTTTCTGATCGCTGCATTAGTGTCGCTAGGTAACCAGTTTTTTTTTTTGTATTACTGTTACGGGTGACGCTGGTTAGTTAGCTTGTTTTTTATACTGTCAGGGCACCCGCCATTTATTACCCAATAACGGTTTAACCCCCTGATCGCCCGGCGGGTGATATCAATTAGGTTTTAGGGTCAAATAAGGTCTGCGTCGCCCAGGTTAGTGCCAGTACCGCAAACACCCACGCACAAAGCATACACCTCCCTTAGTGGCACAGTATCTGAACAGATCAATATCTGATCTGATCAGATCTATACTAGCGTCCCAGCAGTTTAGGGTTCCAAAAAAAAACGCATTGTTAGCGGGATCAGCCCAGATACCTGCTAGCACCTGCGTTTTCCCCCTCCGCCCAGCCCACCCAAGTGCAGTATCGATCGATCACTGTCACTTACAAAACACTAAGCACACATAACTGCAGCGTTCGCAGAGTCAGGCCTGATCCCTGCGATCGCTAACAGTTTTTTTGTGGTAGCGTTTTGATTCAGTCGCTTCAGTCAGGAGCTTTTTTACCTGTGAATCTCAAAAAAATAAAAAAAATAAAAATAGTTGTCGTTTTATTGTTCTCTCTCTCACTCTATTCTCTCTCTATTGTTGCTCTTTTTTTACTCCATTCTATTCTGCAATGTTTTATTATGTTTTATCATGTTTTATCATGCTTGCTTTTCAGGTATGTAATTTTGTTTACTGTGTTTTAGTGTTAAGCATTTTTTTGTTTTCAGGTGCGCCATTCAGTTGCAACGCGGATTTATTTATCTTGACAGCAACAGCGTTTGCTCCCACGATACATAAAGACGCGACTCCAACACTGTAGGAGGTGATTTCACCACCACAGTTAAAAAAAAGAGCATATATGCCGAAGCATGGGGGCAGCAGGGGGGGGGAGGAGCGATTGGCTCCTAATGCCACGTACATACGGTCGAAATTCCGACCGTGTGTACACGGCATAACTTTTGCGGGAGGATGCCCCCATGCATCGGCATATATAAATGGTGCATGTATGCCCATCATTAGAAGTGGGTGGATGAAGGGAGGTATTCTAATGGTGGGCATACCCACCAATCAATCTCTTTTTTTCGTTCAGCCAAGAGGCTGCATGAAAAAAAAAAGATTACAATATATGTCCAGTATGTTGCTGGACTTTGAATGGTTATACCAGAATGATGCCTGCAGGTTTAGGTATCATCTTGGTATCATTCTTTTCAGCCAGTGATCGGCTTTCATGTAAAAGCAATTCTAGCGGGTAATTAGCCTCTAGACTGCTTTTACAAGCAGTGGGAGGGAATGTCCCCCCTCCCGGATATAAACCGCGCCATTGGGAAATTGGGAAAGCATTTTATCACACCAATCTTGGTGTGGTCAGATGCTTTGAGGGCAGAGGAAAGATCTAGGGTCTAATAGACCCCAATTTTTTCAAAAAAAGAGTACCTGTCACTGCCTATTGCTATCATAGGGGATATTTACATTCCCTGAGATAACAATAAAAATCATAACAAAGAAAAAAAATGGAAGGAACAGTTTAAAAATAAAATAAAAAAGCTAAATAAATAAAAAAAAAAACAAAAAAAAAAAAAAAGCACCCCTGCCCCCCCTTCTCTTGCGCAAAGGCGTACACAAGCGTTGGTCTGGCGTCATATGTAAACAGCAATTGCACCATGCATGTGAGGTATCACCGCGAAGGTCAGATCGAGGGCAGTAATTTTAGCAGTAGACCTCCTCCGTGAATCTAATGTGGTATCATGTAAAGGCTTTTAAAGGCTTTTAAAAATGTATGTAGTTTGTCGCCACTGCGTGTTTGTGCGCAATTTTAAAGCATGTCGTGTTTGGTATCCATGTACTCGGCCTAAGATCATATTTTTTATTTCATCAAAAATTTGAGCAATATAGTGTGTTTTAGTGCATTAAAATAAAAAAAAGTGTATTTTTTCCACAAAAAATGCGTTTGAAAAATCGCTGCGCAAATACTGTGTGGAAAAAAAAAAATGCAACACCCACCATTTTAATCTGTAGGGCCTTTGCTTTAACATTATATATAGTGTTTGGGGGTTCAACGTAATTTTCTTGCAAAAAAAAAATATGTTTTCATGTAAACAAAAAGTGTCAGAAAGGGCTTTGTCTACAAGTGGTTAGAAGAGTGGGTGACGTGTGACATAGGCTTCTAAATGTTGTGCATAAAATGCCAGGACAGTTCAAACCCCCCCCAAATGACCCCATTTTGGAAAGTAGACACCCCAAGCTATTTGATGAGAGCAATGTTGAGCCCATTAAATATTTTTTTTTTTTTGTCCCAAGAGATTGAATAATGAAAAAAAAAAATATATATATATTTTTTTTACAAAAAGTTGTCACTAAATGATATATTGCTCAAACATGTCATGGGCATATGTAGAAATACACCCCAAAATACATTCTGTTGCTTCTCCTGAGTACGGGGATACCACATGTGTGGGACTTTTTGGGAGCCTAGCTGCGTACGGAACCCCAAAAACCAATCACCGCCTTCAGGCTTTCTAAGGGTGTAATTTTTTTATTTCACTTCTCACTGCCAATCACAGTTTCGGAGGCCATGGAATGCCCAGATGGCATAAAACCCCCCAAAATGACCCCATTTTGGAAAGTAGACACCCCAAGCTATTTGCTGAGAGGTATTGTGAGTATTTTGCAGATGTCGCTTTTTGTCACAAAGTTTTGAAAATTGAAAAAAAGAAAAAAAAAATTTTTTTTTCTTTACTTTCTTCATTTTCAAAAACAAATGAGAGCTGTAAAATACTCACCATGCCTCTCAACAAATAGCTTGGGGTGTCTACTTTCCAAAATGGGGTCATTTGGGGGGGTTTTGTGCTATTTTGGCATTTTATGGCCTTCGAAACTGTGATAGGTAGTGAGGAGTGAAATCAAAAATTTGCACCCTTAGAAATCCTGAAGGCGGTGCTTGGGTTTCGGGGCCCCGTACGCGGCTAGGCTCCCAAAAAGTCCCACACATGTGGTATCCCCATACTCAGGAGAAGCAGCAAAATGTATTTTGGGGTGCAATTCCACATATAACTATGGCATGTGTGAGCAATATATCATTTAGTGACAACTTTTTGAAAAAAAAAAAAATCTTTTTTATTTTTGTCTTTATTCAATCACTTGGGACTAAAAAAAAAAATATTCAATGGGCTCAACATGCCTCTCAGCAAATAGCTTGGGGTGTCTACTTTCCAAAATGGGGTCATTTGGGGGGGTTTTGTACTTCTCTGCCATTTTAGCACCTCAAGAAATGAAATAGGCAGTCATAAATTAAAAGCGGTGTAAATTCCAGAAAATGTACTCTAGTTTGTAGACGCTATAACTTTTGCGCAAACCAATAAATATACGCTTATTGGCATTTTTTTTACTAAAGACATGTGGCTGAATACATTTTGGCCCAAATGTTTGACTAAAATTGAGTTTATTAGATTTTTTTTATAACAAAAAGTAGAAAATCTCTTTTTTTTTCAAAATTTTCGCTCTTTTTCCGTTTATATCGCAAAAAAATAAAAATCACAGAGGCAATCAAATACCATCAAAAGAAAGCTCTATTTGTGGGAAGAAAAGGACGCAAATTTCGTTTGGTTACAAAATTGCATGACCGCGCAATTACCAGTTAAAGTAGTGCAGTGCGAAATTGAAAAAAGACCTCTGGTCCTTTGGCTGCCAAATGGTCCGGGGCTGAAGTGGTTAAAATAAACACCTGCAGCTGGACTGATATCAGGGGCTGTACATCATCAGTCCAAGAGCAAGGAGCAGAGGAAGGATGAGGTAAACTGGGACTACCCCTGACTGATTATACCTTGCAAATGTCTATATTTTTATATGGGATCCAGCCATAGTTTTCCTTCATCTATTCCTCTGACTGTCTGTAGCTGTCATTTGTGGGACAAGTAAGTCTTACCTCATCTGACCCTCACTACAAAGGTCAAAATCACATAAAACAGCGCATACACAGGTCAGACAGATGGATCCAGTCAGTGGAGGAAAGGTGCACAATCAGGATGTCAGTCCCCAGTGGTTAACTAGATTTTGAGCTCGGTAAAACAAAGGACAATCGAAATTGCTCTCTGACAAACTGATTTTATTTTAAAAGAATGCATATGCACTCACATGGATATTCAAAAACAAGCACTTAAAAAACTGACAGAAACAAAAGGCAAAACATTTGTGTATAGATATAAAAAAATTATTATAAATACCTTTTTCCTACTTTTTTTGCATTATTTTAAGTGATTCCCTCGTTCTCAGCTGAATAAGAGCTGGGGGGAGGAGAAGCAACAGTACACTGATGGTAATCGCCCAAAAGAAGCTCCAGAACTTTTTTTGGAGCAGACCTTGGTGCATTTTTTACTGTGATTTTTGGTGCATTTGCAATGCATTTGTCACATGGCGGACACGAGCCATGCTTGGGGTGCCAAAAGATCAGAGATTAGGAGGGGTTTGGGAGAAAGGGGCTGGGGCGCTAGTTGTTAGAGAAAACAAATCTTTGGTTTTAAGCACCTTAAGAGTAGTTTCACACTGGGGCGGGGGGCGTCAGCAGTAAAGCGCCGCTAACTTTAGTGGCGCTTTACCGCTGTAATAGCAGTGCTTTTCGGCCGCTAGCGGGTGATTTTAACCCCCGCTAGCAGCCGAATAAATGGTTAATAGCGCCTGCAAACCGCTGCTGCCGAAATGTTTTGCAGGCGCTTCGGCAGCGGGGCCTATTGGTTCCAGCGGCAGGGGTGGTGGAGGAGCTCTTGCACTGCTCCAGCACTGCCCGAAAGATGCTGCTTGCAAGACTTTTTCTAAAGTCCTGCAAGCGCACCACTCCAGTGTGAAAGCACTCGCGCTCTCGTACAATGGGGCTGCAGGGGAGGTGCTTTTCAGGCACTTTATAGGCGCTATTTTTAGCCCAAAAGCACGTGAAAAATCGCCCCAGTGTGAAAGGGGTCTGAACGCATTTAGTAAATTTATAGTGTTCACTTGAGCTTTAATAATGCTTTGGACTAACGATCTATTCTGACAAAAAAAAATACAGCTGCTATAGCTGCTCTAACATATTGTTGGTCAATAAAGGGGGACAAATCCTCCAACAGCATCAATTGCATTGATGAAGTCAGTTGAACACTTGTTTTTCTTTCTCTTTGCTCTGTTTTTTAAATGAATGTGTGAGAGCTCAGCATGATGCTATTTTTTATCATATAGCTAGCTGATAAAGCAATATACTAAACAAATACCTGCTCTGCTAAACATCTTAAGTGCATTTATTTTATGCTCAGTTTTGTTTTCATGATTTCTTTACTTGAATATAGTGAAATTAGAGTGGGTCACATGAATTTCATCACTTTCCGAGCATTGAGATAACATTGAGACTCAGCAGGAGAAGCAATCACTGCTAGGTAACATTGGAGTACATGCAATTCAGGAGAGTGTCTGTGCTCTCCTAATTATATATCTTCGCTGAATGAATATACTATGCAAATATACTAAAATGTTTGTTTAGAGCTGCTTGGTATAATTGCTGACCTGTGTCCTTGTTTTGCTCTATTACTTATATTATTTTACAGTTGTATCTACCAGTAAAAACGAGCTATCTGTGAAAACAAAACTAGAAAATAGACAGCTAGTACATCTGATTAAAAGCCAGCATATGCAAATGTACTACTTATACCCTGATCTACAGCCACCAGTAAAGCTTCCCAAGGGGCTGTTTGGATGTAAACATAATAAAACCATTTCATGGCCCTGGTCATTTGGGGGGCATTTATTGAACTTTCATCTTCACCTCTTGCTAATTAAAAACTGGCATTGGATGAATCACGTTTCTGTGAATGATAATGCAGTGTGCTTCCCTATAAAGACTAATTGTATTGCTATGTAACTATGTTGAGGAGGAGGAAGAGCCAATTTGGTTATGTATGCATCCCAAAATAAAGTGAATTAGCCAATTAGGTTATACATGCATCCTGAAACAAAGTAAATGAGCCAGTTAGATTATGCATGCATCCATTTTTTTTTAATAATTGAGAAAAGGGTAATTTTATGAACACATGCCAGTTCTATCCAAGTCATGCTCCAAATATTTGGTAAACACAGTAACATAACCTGTTGAACACCAAGTGGCTCCATAACAAGGTGTACACAATCTGAAAGTTAGCAGTTGTTGTTTAACCACTTAAGCCCCGGACCAATTTGCAGCCAAAGGACCAGGCCCCTTTTTGCGATTCGGCACTGCGTCGCTTTAACTGACAAATGCGCGGTCGTGCGATGTGGCTCCCAAACAAAATTGGCGTCCTTTTTTCCCCACAAATAGAGCTTTCTTTTGGTGGTATTTGATCGCCCCTGCGTTTTTTTATTTTTTGCGCTATAAACAAAAATAGAGTGACAATTTTGAAAAAAATTCAATATTTTTTTAGTTTTTGCTATAATAAATATCCCCAAAAATATATAAAAAATTGATTTTTTTTCCTCAGTTTAGGCCGATACATATTCCTCTACATATTTTTGGTAAAAAAAAACACAATTAGCGATTATTGATTGGTTTGCGCAAAAGTTATAGCGTTTTTCAAAATAGGGGATAGTTTTATAGCATTTTTATTAATATTTTTTTTTTTACTACTAAATAGCACTGATTGCTGTATAAATGACAATGGTCCCAAAAATGTGTCAAAAATGTCCGATGTGTCTGCCATAATGTCGTTATGGTGGACACATCGGACATTTTTGACACATTTGTGTTGACGAAATTTACTGGTACAACTAGACTCACAGGAAAAAAGAGCACCTGACTGTCAGTGACTGCTTCAAACGCTACCAAAAAAACTGTTAGTGTTCACTGTGATCATGCAGTTATGTGTTTAGTGTTTTGTAAGTGACAGTGATCGATTGATACTGTACTTGGGTGGGCTGGGCGGAGGGGCTAAATGCAGGTGCTAGCAGGTATCTGGGCTGACCTCGCTAATGCTGCGTTTTTGGGAACCCTAAACTATTGGGGACGCTAATATAGTTCTGATCATATCAAAGATATCAATCCGTTCAGACACTATACTACTAAGGGAGGTGTATGGTGCGTGCATTAGTGTTATCGCTACTGGCACTAATCCGATGCTGCCTGGGGTGACACAGAGACTGACGCTAAAACTTAAATAATTTCAGTTTCAGGTTCTGAAACGAATCCGATCGTCGCGGCCGCCGTAAGGTAATGTTGTTTCACCCACACGTGCCATTCTGCGGCAGCTGGTTGGGAACCGGTTAAAAACACACTCACACAGGTTGAACTGGGTGGACTGATGTCTTTATTCAACCTTAACAACTGTGTAACTATATGTGAAGCCAACATGTTTAAATGTTTTTGATTTTCTGGATAGAGCGGTAAAGGGTTAAGTTGTTACTGCCATACGGGGCAGTGTTGAAAAGATTTCCAGTCCTGCTAAAAATGTTTAGAGACATTAATAAATCCTTTTTTTGAAGAAACTTAGGGAATACTAGCACCCCCTATCAGATTTGCATTTCTGTCTGTGTCCCCTTTTTTAATATTCTACCTCACTTCCTGTCTGTCTGTTAAAACCATTGTCGCCAAGACAGATCTTGATAGTGGAACTCAGCATAGCATATGAAAACTAACAAGTGTTCTAAACTTATCTGTTGAAAACTGAAGAAAAAAACAGTTGGCTTGATCATGGGCCAGGTTTACTAATGTAAGTTAGCTAAAGTGAACTTGTGTTTACTTAAAGAGGAAGTAAACCCTGATGGGTTTTACTTCCTCTTTTACTCGCTGCAAAGCCTGCAAATGAAAAGCATAATGGGCTAGTATGCATCGTCTTTGGTCTTTGGCCAGCCAAATGGTCCGGGGCTGAAGTGGTTAAACAAATGCATATAATCTCATATCCTGTCTGCTGACAATAAAGAAAGCCCTAATAGAGCATTAACAAAATTAAATAAATAGATGATAACGTTAATTTGTGTGCATAACTATGTTTAAAGACAGGTTGCCTAAAATTCTGGAAAGTTTTAGGGTTATGTTTATCCATGTGGGCATGCTTATTTTGGTCATGTACAAATTAAAAAACATTTTTTATCTAAATTACTCTGCTGCATATGTCCTTTTGGCAGATGCTGTTATTATGGCTTAGAGAGTTTTACACTGCAGCATTTTATATAGTTTACCACATTGTGCAGCTGCTGTGTGAGCTTGGTTTTTAAACATTTAGGTATGTATTATGTATGAATTTTGAAGAATGCAACAGTAAAAATATTATTATATTATCTTGCTAAACATCTTCTATAAAGGATTGTCTAGTTATATGGTGATTTTTTTCGCAACAAGTTTTATTAGGCAAATAATTATATAGAAAATGTATATAAACAAATTGCAAAAAGAGTCAAGATAAAAGTTTTGGAGTGAAAAGTAATACATTCCAGCTAATTGTTAAAATATATTTAAACCCAATAACAGCAAATCTATTTATTACGGCTTTCCAGCCCTTAGATGATGTGGCTGCATTTGTTTCTTTTACTTTACTTTTACCTGGTAATCCTGTAGATATGACACTTCCTGTCCGTGGGTGGCTATATTTATTTATCCACCGTATCTGTGAAGGGAACTATGATTGCCACACAGGCTGCATACAGATATGTCTGCATTTGTTCATCTCCATTACATGAAGGGTGATGGCATTATTGTTTACAGAAGAAAGATAAGGTTGTTTTTTTCTTTCTGTTCAGTTCTCTTAACCAGTTGCAGACTCTCGGCGTACTAGACACGCCCATAAAATATAATCATTGTACATAGGCTGTGTCTAGTATGTCCAGGCTTCTGCCCTTATGCGGCATACCCTCCTGTCACAGTACACAGCAATTTAGCTCTGAATAATCACAGCTGCATTGCCGAGTATGCAGAGAAAGTTCTTTCTGGCAGCAGGAGCTGTAAAAAAAAAAAAAGCAGTCTGGCAATGTTTATCAACAACATTGCACAGCCTGTATACAGAAAAATACAATGAAACAGTTTCACTTTGTAACTTTCTGTTTTTTCATCTACAGATTAAAGGGATGAACTTTTATCTGCAGATGAAGTCAGTTAAAGCAACCTGACAAGTTTTTTTTAAATTAAATGTTCCGTTGTCGAACCCCTTATTAACCCTTAATTTACACTAATCAGCTCTAATTCACTTCTTATTCTTCTTCTCCATTCAATTATAATTTTCCTGGTGATTTCTTTTTCTATTTTATTAATGTTTAAAAAAAAAATCAGTTTTTATTTGCTTTGTTCATTAAACATATTTACATGTTTTTTTCACCTTGCTAGTAGTGAGTGATAAATGGTACAATAGGTAATAATGTAACATAGAATTGAATAGAACCAGTTCACTTTTTTATCCTACCATGTGCAGAACAGTCACTTGCTCGAAAGCATTGAACTTAATTTTCTCGGCTCGTCGTAGTGTTGTACGTCACCACGTTCTTGACGGTCGAAAATTCTGCAAACTTTTGTGTGACCGCGTGTATGCAAGCCAAGCTTGAGCGGAATTCCGTCTGAAAGAACATCAAAGATTTTTCCGACAGAAAATCCGCTCGTGTGTTTGCAACATTAGTTATAGGGCCTACGAGACAACTCTTATAACTGGATCAGAATCTTCTTCTAGAAGTAGTTCCCATATTGCTCTGTAGTTTTAAAATGGGACTAGCAGGACCACATGCTTGTCAATTTGTGTAGTCGATCTTGGAATATATAGATGAATCTGCCATTTCTTCAATTTTGTTTATTCTTGTAAACCATTCCTTGACCATTGGAGTGCATGTAGAGTTCCAATAAACAGGAATGCTTTTACCATGTGTATGACCAAGGATTTTCAGAGGATCATTCTAGAGAAGGAAGTGTGATGCAGCAAAAATTGCGCAAGAGTAAAGTCTATGGTATAGGTAGTAATTTGTGTGATAACCTTGTGAACTGTTTGCCAGAAGGGTCTAATCCCCTCACAGGTCCATCAGATATGTAGCATTGTGTCCACGTCTATACTGCACCTCCAACAGGTGTTCGGTATTGAGGAAGAAAATGTAGATGAGAAGGGGATATATGATATCTCAACCAGATTTTGTAGCAATTCTCTTGAATTGTCACATTCAAGGAACCTTTATGGGCATATTAGTTTATAACGTCCCATTCCTCCTTTGTAAACAGACGCTGCAGCTCTCCTTCTCAAGCCTGTTGTGTGGGGTCTAGGGGTGTGGGAGGGTCATGAAGCAACAGAGAGTAAATTGTAAAGGTCAAATGATGGTGATGGGGTCTGCTTTGTGCATAGGTTCTCAAATTGCATGAGGGGTCTATTCCAGAGCTTAGCAGAATCTAGTTTGGATAGGAAATGTCTCAGTTGTAAATATGCCCATACTGGATAAGAGCCTATTAGATACTGTGCAACTAATTGTTCGTAGGTGACAAATTTTCCCCTTAAAAAGAAATGTTGAGCTAAGACATTATGCAGCCAAGTGGAAGCCAAGTAGGGATCGGACATTCCTGGTAAACATTCTGGGTTCTTCCAAACAGTCATCAGAAAACACAGTTTTGAGGAGAACATAGAAGATTTACATGCCTGGCTCAAGAGTCTCCACTAGAGCTGGGCATACAAGTGATATATACTTCTAAAGCATCAAGGTAAAGCAAAAGAAGGGAGGATGAGTAAGATATGCTTTCCAATGCAGACCAAGACAGCCCCCCCCCCCCCCAAACAACCCAAACACAAAGATTGTAAAATACACAGAACAGGCTTTTTCAAAAACCCCAGTCATCTTGGCATGGTGTTATGACAACAAATCAGTCAATCCAATAGTTGGTACACCAAACATCACATATCACTAGGGAAGGCTAGGTATGAGAGTGTAGGAAAATAAAAGGGGAGGGGAGGGTATGGCAGAAAGAAAAAGGGGGAAGTAAGGGAGGGGGAAACGCAGGGCAAGAGAATGAAAGAAATAAGGGGAAATAGAGAGGAAAAGAGGTAAAGGGTAATGTTTTTTCATGATACTCCAATAAGCATGTGTATCTCTTCCTCAAGGATCAGATATGACAAAAGTAAAACCTGGACGAGGTGGTACTACCCCCCCATACTAGAGAATCTGGTTAAGACAGCACAAGTTACCAGTTCAACAGGTTTCAGGGGGGCTTCATCTGATTCCCATCCTATAAGTGCTCCAGTAGCTTTACATTTCTGAGGCACTATTCTAGTATCACTTAAATAGAAAGAAAACAACAGCCAGCACCTTAAACTAACATACAGCATCAAAAATGGCAAGTATGTGAAAAAAACTGACAAAAAATAAATAAAATTTGAGAAAAATGAATGCAAAATGTTGGAGCTCCCACCCCTGCATGCACAACCTTAGGATAGGTGACCTGTTGATACTATATCACGAACAACCAGCATACCGGGATTACGCATATAACTACAGTGGTGTGAAAAAGTGTTTGCCCCCTTCCTCATTTCCTGTTCCTTTGCATGTTTGTCACACTTAAGTGTTTCGGAACATCAAACCAATTTAAACAATAGTCAAGGACAACACAAGTAAACACAAAATGCAATTTGTAAATGAAGGTGTTTATTATTAAAGGTGAAAAAAAATCCAAACCATCATGGCCCTGTGTGAAAAAGTGATTGCCCCCCTTGTTAAAACATACTATAACTGTGGTTGTCCACACCTGAGTTCAATTTCTCTAGCCACACCCAGGCCTGATTATTGCCACACCTGTTCACAATCAAGGCATCACTTAAATAGGAGCTGCTTGACACAGTAAGGTCCACCAGAAGATCCTTAAAAGCTACACATCATGCTGAGACCCAAAGAAATTCAGGAACAATTGAGAAAGAAAGTAATTGGGATCTATCAGTCTGGAAAGGGTTATAAAGCCATTTCCAAAGCTTTGGGAATCCAGCGAACCACAGTGAGAGCCATTATCCACAAATGGCGAAGACATGGAACAGTGGTGAACCTTCCCAGGAGTGGCCGGCCGCCCAAAATTACCCCAAGAGCGCAGCGACGACTCATCCAAGAGGTCACAAAAGACCCCACAACAATGTCCAAGGAACTGCAGGCCTCACTTGCCTCAGTTAAGGTCAGCGTTCATGCCTCCACCATCAGGAAAAGACTGGGCAAAAATGGCCTGCATGGCAGAGTTCCAAGGAGAAAACCACTGCTGAGCAAAAAGAACATCAAAGCTCGTCTCAATTTCTCCACAACACATCTTGATGATCCCCAAGACTTTTGGGACAACATTCTGTGGACCGATGAGACAAAAGTGGAACTCTTTGGAAGGTGTGTGTCCAAGTATATCTGGCGTAGAAGGAACACTGCATTTCAGAAAAAGAACATTATACCAACAGTAAAATATGGTGGTGGTAGTGTGATGGTCTGGGGCTGTTTTGCTGCTTCAGGACCTGGAAGACTTGCCGTGATAAAAGGAACTATGAATTCTGCTGTCTACCAAGAGATCCTGAAGGAGAATGTCCGACCATCTGTTCGTGTACTCAAGCTGAAACGAACTTGGGTTCTGCAGCAGGACAATGATCCTAAACACACCAGCAAGTCCACCACCGAATGGCTGAAGAAAAACAAAATGAAGACTTTGGAGTGGCCTAGCCAAATTCCTGACCTGAATCCTATTGAGATGTTGTGGTATGACCTTAAAAAGGCCGTTCATGCTCGAAAACCCTCTAATGTAACTGAATTAGGACAATTCTGCAAAGATGAGTGGGCCAAAATTCCTCCAGGACGCTGTAAAAGCCTCATTGCACGTTATTGCAAACGCTTGGTTGCAGTTGTTGCTGCTAAGGGTGGCCCAACCAGTTATTAGGTTTAGGGGGCAATCACTTTTTCACACAGGGCCATGATGGTTTGGATTTTTTTTCACCTTTAATAATAAACACCTTCATTTACAAATTGCATTTTGTGTTTACTTGTGTTGTCCTTGACTATTGTTTAAATTGGTTTGATGTTCCGAAACACTTAAGTGTGACAAACATGCAAAGGAACAGGAAATGAGGAAGGGGGCAAACACTTTTTCACACCACTGTACATCAATCATGAAAGCTTCTTGAAGCAATGGAAAATAGCTGCTAAAGCAGTGATCATAACATGGTTGGGTTAATGCAAATCAAGCATCAGTGTTACAAAGGAGGAAGTCCTAATACAGAGAAGTTATATAGGAATCCAATATGATAGAAGACTCCTCATAAAAAAAATTAGAAGGGTTCAATGGGCAATGCAGACAGTTTCCAGATGTAGGACAGCCAATAGACTCCACAAGGATAGGCTGACGGTAGATCCATTCAATTTTGTCAGAGCTATTGCAGAACAAAGCTCCTATTTACAAAGGAGCACAAGGCAGGAATAACGTGTGCTCTTCAGGCAGTCAGAAAACTGCTGTTAACTGTGCTCAAAGAGGTAGGAATCTTATAGATGGCAGGATGAACAAATAGCCACTCTATACAGGCAATACAGAGGTTAAGGGCTTTATCTTCATTAACAGGAGAGTCTTGCATATATCCCCTGAGTGCCAACATGGCACTAAAAAAGTGAAAAAAAGAACAAGAAAACATAGAACCAGTATTTATCTGAAATGCAAAGAAGTGGTAGTATATGCAGCATGACTGCAGACTGCGGTGTGTCGAGTACCTTTCTGTCAGATAAGGAAGCCGTAAAGATGGGATCTGGTCGAGATTGTTGCCTCTGATCCTTGAGCGATGGAGTACAGGATACAGACTGCCATGCCCCTGTCAGAAAAAAAAGAACAGGTACCAATCAGGCAGCTCTAGCAAAGGAAGATCAGGAGCCTCACAGAAGTTTGTAAGGTCATCAGGTGTCTGCAGGAGTATCATGTGCAGGCAAAATGGAAACCTCCACCTATAATTAATGCAAAGTGTTCAAAGGGCATCTGGCAAAGGACACAAAGCTCACTAGTTTTTAAGTGTGGTTTGTAAGAGGTCTTAAAAAAGTTTTATTTTGGAATCATTATAAAGTAATGTGACTCCGTTCCCTGTCTTTGCAAAGTATTTTTTCCTTGAGAGGAAAGTAATCTAAGCAGCATATCACATCACAGGATGGATCTGTTTCTCGGGGTCTGGGGCTCAGGGCTCTGTGAATCCTCTCCATTTTAAATGAGGAGTCGGGGGGGGGGGGGGCAGGCAAGCAATTTGATAAAGGTAGAACATACCGATTGCTCTAGGGTGGTTCCACAGATTCTGAAATCTAAGATCTGTGTTTGCAGCCATTAAGGTGTTCTTAATATCTTAGGCCCACTGTTTGGAAATCCAGCAGGCTAGGCGAATGGCTGGTGTGTACGTTGGCTGTGTCCCCGCTGCCCACTGCAATGTCTGACTCACTTCTAGGTGAGCATGGGGCTGAGGCCTGTGAGGCCACATGGCCATCTGATAGTGAAAGAGCTCCAGGATGTTCTAATGCAATTGAGTACTGGTCTCCAGATGTGTGCAGGGGCAGAGGCACTTGTTCAACCAGCTCCTGGTTCAAGCAGCCATTTTAGACCATGGTCAAGCCACACCCCCTCAACATCCCTCTTAAGGGCACATAGCAGGTACTTTTTATTGGACTGCAAATGCTCCCTTTTTTGGTGGCTTTTTCAACACCACAGTAGAAAAAACTCAGCCCTTTATTTGGACCAGGGACTTTGATTAGAGCCATTATATTGCAGAGAAGGGCATATCTGCCTTCTGCCAGCATGTGGAAAGCCATGAGGCAAAGGAGGAATACTAGGAATAGGAGTGTTGGGGTGCTGGTGATCAGAAAGAGTGTTAGGTGTGCTTTTTAAAAAGGAAGAGGCAATGTTTGGGGAAGCTTCAAGGGTGACATTTCATGCCTTCCCAATACAGTGGTAAAATTAGTGGAATATAATGACACCAGAGTGAGTCCAAATAACTCACCTTGTTCCTAACCCAACCCTTTACCGCATTTCCTGATGGTGGCTGGATCCTCTGCACTTTAGGTGTAGCTGCAGGGAGAGAAGCTACATTTTAATAATCTGGTGTACGTGTGGTTTAGCATACTGTTGGAAACAACTGTCTTATGTGGTCCAATCACCCCAAGCTTAAAAGTTTTTCCAGCAGCAGGAAAACTTGAAATGCATAGATAATGGTTGTACTGCAGAAGTTAAGAGGCTTCAGAGGATACAGCAGTGAATAATAAGTTTGGATCCAAACCCTATTAAGGTCTATGGGACCCGAACTTGAACAATCAAAAGTCCCCATTTTGAAGGGTTATATGCAAGTTATTGGCCACACAAAGGGTATGGGGGCATGGGTACTGCCCTGGGAGACATGTATCAATGAAATTTGATTTATTTATTTATTGTTTATTTTTACAGGAGCAGTGATTTTAATGATGATTGGGGGTTTCCTTTAGTCTGCCTGTAAAGTGGCGCATCTGTACTGTGCATAGAATCTGCTGCATACTGACATACAAAAAAAATTTTAATTGGCGGCAATACAGTACCATTGCCGGCAATAAAAAAATGTAAAATAAAAACGGCGTGGGTGTCCCCCCACAGTCTTATGATCTAGTGATGATTTTAAGGGGTACCCGAAGCCAAATAAAAATGCCCTGGGGTCCCCCATGCATGCAGCCCGGCAGGTCATGAAAGGGGGGGCGAGCATCCGCCCCTCCTGAATCATACCAGGCCACATGCCCTCAGCATGGGGGGGCATTGGGGCAGGGGGGCCCCAGAGCACCTTGTCCCCAGGTTGATGGGCACAATGGCTTTTTCCCAACAACCCTGGGCTGTGGTTATGGGGGTCTGTGGGCATTGTACACCCATTCACCAAAAAAAAGTGTGAAAAATAAATAAAGGCAGAAGGCAGTTTAGGACAATTCCTTTATTAAAAATATAAAAAAAAAAAACAATGTCCCGTTGTAGATCCATCATCAATCACTAGCCTGGTCTAGCTAACCCTTAGCAATTCACCCCTTATTCACACTTATTTTTGCAAAAATGGATACAGCCTGGTTGCTGCTTATCATTCAGGTGTGGGTATAGGGCAGACCTTTTCAGAGTAATCCATTCCACATAAAGCATTATCAATCTAATTAATTGAAACTGAATGTCATTTAGGCAATGTAAACTGTAATCAATTTAGGACCAATAAATAGGTCAACATAATGTTTTGCTGAATTACTGAACCTGTGACCTTTCTTAAATTAATCATGGAATGATTTACAGTCTGCAAGTCTGCTAAATCTCCCAGGTTCTTGAGAACCACTGACTGCTTGCCTGCAGCAATTTGTGCACAACGGCAGAAAAACCAGTGGTCCAGGTGAGAAAACTACATATGTTTTTATTCCCTTGACATTCATTAAGATTACTGGTACAGGATGCCTAGTGTGCCCTTCTAAAGCAATTCATGTCATCCATTAGCAGAAGAGATAAACAGTAGCAAGAAATGCTATGGAATACACTAAATAATAATATGGCATGTAAAAGAGAGTTCTATTTAAAATATATGTGTTTAAAATAGTTAAAATAAAAAAAAGCAGAAGAATCTTAGAGCAAAAGATGATATTTGTTATTGTGTATCATTCCAGAGAACAAACTGCAATGTTTTATTTTCACTTGTTTTTGAAGTCCCGTGTTTTTTTAGTTATGGAAACCTATATATTAAAACAGAGCTGACTACAAATTTGATATGAAATCTTTAATTAAGATGTCCCTTATGCATACACTAAAGATTTATTGATAATAGGGTTGAGTGAATTGGTTTGCACATCAGTGAATTAGCAAATTGTGAACTTTTTCATATTTACAAAAAGACTTGTGCAAATTGTGGAGGATTATAGAATTTTAGTCACATGAGTCTTGGTCCTGAGTTGTGTGATTTTATGCACAATTTGTTTTCACAGAGTCTTGTTTTGCCGGCTTATAAAGTTAAAGCAGAACTCCAGTTTGCTGTCTTCTCCCCAATCTCTTTCTCTTCACTGAACATCCCCATTACATATAAAAAAAAAGCTGCAGCTTGCAAACTTAAAATTCAGATCAATTGTTTACCAGTTGGTCATGTGATGTTCTTTCTATTCATTTCTGGTAACCTCCCTAGTGGTTTTCCTGAGTGTGGCTCGGGGTTAAATTTCAGTACCATTAGTGGTAACCCTGAGCCACACTTGGGATTGCATTGCAGGATCCTGGTGCGGTATACTTACCTTGTCCCCAGGATCCTGCGATGTCCCCCTGCTGTGTCCGTGGGCTCTGTCCTCCACCCAAAGCCTCTCTGTGCCAGGCTCCATTCCCTGCGAACGTCACGATGCACGAGGGCGGAGCCCGGTGGAAGATTCAGAAAAGTGAAAAATGATAATACATACAGTGCACTGTACTCTTACAGATTACAATACTGTATGCAATTATTTCACATCCCTTTTGTCCCCAGTGCTTTGTCCATTGCCCTGCATGCAGTTTTATATTATATATACTGTTCTTTCTGCCTGGAAACTGGAGATTTTTCATAGCAACCAAAAAGTGTCCCTTTACGTCAAAGGGGGTTTTAGACCAGCTAGAAAACAGCGATAATAAATTAGAACCCTTGCAGAATTGAGCGATAGTGTTTCATGGGTAAATTAATTTTATTATTATTATATTATTATTTTTTATAATTATTTATATTTATTTATTATATTATAATTTATGATTTTGTGTTTCAAACTTCATCATACCCTGGATATCTACTAGACACTTGGTGGACAGATTTAAGTGTGTTATTGTTAAGAATTACAGGCCTACAATATAAAATGACAAATTTCTATGCAAAATAATTGTACCACTTTGAAACGCAAAAATCTGACATAATCATACCGCCAGGGAGGCTACAGTGGTTGCAAACCTCAGAGATGAAATATGAATAAAGCACATCCATTTGTGTATGTGATTTCTCTTTGCGGCAGGAGAGCAGGAGGAGGAGAGCTCCAGTACACAGCCTGTTATTAACAGTCTCAGCTGTGCAAGTTCCCTGCGTACTGTGTGAAGGGGTGTGTCCCTTCCCTCCAATCAGGGCTCATAGCTCTCCTCACGGAGCTGTGTAGTGTGTGACATTAAATCCCCACCCCTGCTTTTCAGAGCTGAGAAATTCTGTATAAAATCAGTGTTTTAAAATTGTAGGAAAGAAATGGCCACAGACAAAACAGGTACAACTTTTGTAGGAGAATGTGTTTCATCTCTGTATATATTGGAAACATATAAAAAGTTTAAAAGAAACAGACTGAAACAAATATGTAAGCAGCCATTGCTGATTTCTCCTTCAGAAAATAGTTTCTTGGTTATCTTGCTGATCCAATGATACTTTCTGAGTCACTGGAGTTCATACATCACTTGCTAACTCAGGAAGTACTGAAATCAAAGACAACCAGAAAACTAGCAATTTTAAAAGGTTTTAGCAATGGATACCCACATGTTTCTTTTAGTTTAAGGCATCATTCACACTGGCACTGTCAAATATGCATTTATATGTGATTTGATGACATTTCTAAATGCATGTAATGGTTTTTCAATGGTGCCATTGACATGGCCCCTTTACCAATGTATAGGTGCAGTCAGTTTAGCTGCATTACACCTGGAAATCATATGTTTAGCTTTTCTAAACACAAGCAAAATCATCTGGGAAGTATAAATACTTATTATGCTTGCCAGATAAGTTTTTTCCTGTGTTCAGACTGTCCTGCTTTAAAGCAGTGTTAGCTGAATTTTTCTGCATTCACATCCATTGGCACAAGTTTAGCCTTGCCTAGAGTGTGTAACAAGATCCTAGGCACACAGCATTCTATTTTCTCTAAATGCAGCTAAACTGACTGGTATCAATAGCATCATTGAAAAATCATTACCTGTATTTATATGCATTTATAAATGGCCTCCAAACATAAATAAACACGGGTTTGACAGTGCCAGTGTAAAGGGGGCCTTATAGACTTAGGGACATGTACTGTTCACCACAAATTGACTGCTGATGAATCTTCCGTTGCATGAACAGTGTGGGTTACACCCCCCCCCCCCATCCATACCGGGCTCTTTGGGTCTGTTATGGATTCTAGGGGGAACCCCATGCTTAAAAAAAAAACTGTGTGGGTTCTTCCAAAATCCATACCAGACCATTATTTGAGTATGCAGCCTAGCAGGCCAGGAAAGGAGGGATGAGTGAGCGCCCCTCCCCCCGAACCATACCAGGCAACATGCCCCAAAGCATGAATACTAGCTTGTATATACATCATACTTTTTAATTTCCGGACCAGTTTTCAGTGCTGTACTAGTTTGACTGACAATTACTCTTGCAATACTGCCAAATGTATTTTACATTTTTTAAAGACAAATACAGCTTTCTTTTGGTGCTATTTAAAATTAATTGTATTTTTTACTATATAAAGGAAAAGTACCAGAAATTTTGAAAAAAAAATGTGTTTTGTTACGGATAACTTGTTATGTTACTAATTTTATTTAGTTGATTCATTTCAGAATTAATTTAGTTTAGTTTTGTTTAATTTTGTTTTGTTTATTAATTTACTAACGAATTCCAAATTTTCGGAACGATTTGAATGCGAAAGCCGGCTGCCGCGTCCTCAATAACCGATGACAGTTGTCAGTGGGCTTCCCCGCTAAGAGCTGAAATTTAAATAAAAGAATGCCGGCAATAGAAAAATCAATCCATACCAGGCTCTTCGGGTCTGTTATGGATTCTAAGGGGAACCCCATGCTAAATGAAAAAAAAACTGTGTGGGTCCCCCCAAAATCCATACCAGACCATTATCTGAGCATGCAGCCTGGCAGGCCAGGAAAGGGGGGATGAGTGAGCGCCCCCCTGAACCATACCAGGCCACATTCCCCAAAGCACCATGTCCCCATGTTAATGGTATGAGACATAGAGATAACATGATTACACAATGTGGAATACAGTAAATTTTATTAATGGCATCATTCTGTATCATTATATCCTACTGCATGTTAGTTACTATGTACATTATCTTATTGCTGCCTGTGGAGGATTAAATGTATTTTTATTTTATTTTCGAGGACAAATGTACAAGTAATAATCAGGTATTCCCAATATTGTACTTTCATTAGTTATGCTCAGAAACTGGAAAACATTTCTGCTGAATTGTACTGTAGAACCCACAGTAAACAGTATGCAAATATTTTAGAGCAACCTTTCATGTACTTGTTTTATCAGTTGAAATGCATTTTATCAATCAGCTTTCACTGATATTATGACTTTGCAAATGCACTGTGTGATAAGCATAGCAGTCACAAATCCAGATGAATGCATACTGAGTGCTAAATTATAATTGCACCTATCACAATCAAAATGTATTTTTCAGTGAACTCTTTATATAATTGTTTCATGGTATGCTGAGTCTCGTGGATGAAAAAGAGTCTTGGCGGAAGTTATTAACTCTTTGTTTACTTTAGATTTACTTTTACCGGTGCCCACTGTATGTAATATATAATTATTAATGGCTACAAACCACAATGAAAAATATTTTTCTCATTGCCATTGAGTCTGCTTGCATGTGTATGCCTATGCTGTATTGTGCAGAATTATTATAATTTGTTTATATACTTCTCAATGCAAGCAGTAGTGCATGTTTCTAATATGGGATTGTTTTTGTTTTTGTGCATATTTTAGTGTGTATTGTAGCATGTTTTGACTTGACAAATCCATTCACCCCCCTCCCCCCACTCCCACTGTAAGCTAATAAAGGAATCATGTGGACCTCTTTTGGGAGAACAAGATAATAAAGAGGTTTTTTTGGGGCCTCTTATTAGTTTAGAACAGGATCCAATGGCTACCTTAGAGTCACAAGGGTCCTCAATGTGTCATTTTAATTTGAAAGTTAGCTACAGTGATGTCAGGTCCACTTTTATGAATCAAACCTGGCATGTGCACCATCAGTCACAATTACTTCTGTAATAACTACTGTCACTGCCCGGCCTTCCTGTAATTCACAAATACTAATGCAGCAACCATACAGGGTGTGTTTATAAAACATTTGTTGGACAAATGTCACAAACATTCATCCTACCTGGACCAATTTTTCCCTGTATTTTACCTAATACTATGACATTATATGATCAATGTCTCCATCTAGTGGCCCAGATGCAGTTTGTTTACTGTTTGAGGTAGAAAAATGTGGGAAAACGTTGAGAGACGTTGAGACGGATTCTTATGACATTTGACCAATTAATGTTTTAAGATTAATAATACTTATTACACTAGTATTAGTGACTTGTAGAGCATGTAGAGTCAAGCCCCATTCGTAATAATAGTATACAGTATATATATATGATATTTTTAGTGTATCATTCATGTCTGAAAGTGTGTAAACCATTGCAAAAAATAAAAATCAAGCCCCCAGGTGCCTGCACATACAGAATCTTTTATATTCCTTATAGAGCATCCTGGGATGCTCATTTTCAGGCACTTCATTTTTTAAACTATGACATTTTAAGCAGTTTTGGTAGCTCTTGTTCCCTTTTCCTACCTCCTGGACCTTATTTTGTGAGGGTGAGCTTAATTACCAATTGGAACATTAAGAAGTGGAAAGGGTTGGTCAAGCCTTAAATAATGCTAGGAAGCGTTTGGATTTCCCTAATAGAACTGACCAGGATTTGGAGATCGTAGTGTGCTCTTGAAGTTCTGGAAAGGTATTTGCTGTCAACTAAGGGTATCTGCTTTTGATTTCTGAGTTGAGATACCTGTACACCATGGCAGGGTAAAATCAAACAATAGCTATCCGTGCTCTGGTTGGAAAGGATATAAATGTTATAATCCATGTTGTCCACGGATCAACTGAATATGGAATAGGATCCACAATCTTGTAGCTTTCTTCAGATGACTGGGAAATCCTTTGAAAACACTGTGAAATTAATAGAGAGCACAATGGCATAGTGTAAGATTCCCAGTAAAACTTTAAAATGTATTGTACTCACAAAAGCACTTATAAAATACAAAATGTCTCTTACCAACAAGCTTAGCTGTCTGACTTTCAGTGCCTCATCACTAAGTTAAGTTAGTTTTGCCTCCTGGTCTGTACATTTTGAGGGAGTGTTTTGTGCTGTGAGAGGGTACTTACTTAAAATGCATAACCCATCATGCAAAACTTAAGGTCCTTTCAATTTATTTTGAAATGAAAGTGTACTTCTTACTGTTTTCTATGGGTTACAGCCCATATTATTATTATGTGTTAAGAGCAGTAATAGGCAATAATGGCCAGTAACCTACAGTGGACAGTTCAATTTCACTTTAAACAAATCAGAGCATTCAGGCAATGGAAAAACTAAAATGATGAATTTTGCAGATGAATGCAGTTGTACTCTCCTGGGCGAATCACTGTCATTGCACGCCAGACGGTGTAAGACCTCTAGGGGGCCAGCGGCACGACGCTGGAGCCTATATGCGTGGCCGGTGGCCACGATGTCCGCCGGCCGCCTGTGATCGCTTCTGAGAGAGACAGAACGGGGATCTGTCAATGTAAACAGACAGATCCCCGTTCTTTCAGGGGAGGAAAGACGGATCTGCTGTTCCTAGTGATTATAAATGACGACATCACCATCAAGAGACTTCATCGGGGATCAAGTCCCCCCAGATCAATTCCCCGATGAAGTCACGTTACGGTGACGACACACGTTGGATACACAGACACCAGAAGTGATGTCCTGGCCGCGAGCTCGCCGCTCGTTTCATACATTACATTTTATACCTGTTTCAAATGTGAGTAATAATTTCTCTGTGTATTTAAATAAAACGTTTTTACCGACATACTACACTAGAAGCTCCTTATTTCCTCCCTATACCACCATGGCTGTTGCATGCTGAGCGGTGCCTGGTTTTACCCTGTGAGGAGACATCCAGATCCATTACCATATAGGCTCCATACACCTATGGAAGGGCAGAGGAAGATTGAATAGGAGATCGATATCCCCCCCTGGAGCGACCACCCACCTCCCTGTTTTTCTCCAATGCTGCTTACCTTACAGCAGTAAGGTAAGAAGTTAGTACACCTACGGGTGACAATTAGCACCGAAGATCCACAGCACTTTTATCACAGTGCCACTATATTGAAGATAATCAGCACCTCCAGATTTGTACTGTGCACCTTATATCGCTGGAAACTCCAGATCAGAATCCCAGCTGCACCATTTTGCACCACTTTGCACATGTGCTTATGAACTATTATTTTTATCGTTTATATATTTTTTATTCTGGTCACCATTGTATTATTTTATTTTTAGTTTCTATTGGGATTATCACTATTATTGCCCTTATGGGATCTTTTAGCAATTATTGCACAACAGTCACCTGATAATTCTATATTTGCACACCACTGCTCTATCGGATGGTAGTAGCAGTGAATGCACATCAGTCACTTTATACTTATTCACTGTCTACTAGTGTTTTTATATCATTTATGCTTATCTATAGTGATATTGTCGTCATTTATATTTATTTATTGACTTTTTCACACATCATTTATAAGTGACACCATCAACTTATTTATGATCACATACCTGGGAGCACAATACCACCTATTGATTTTTTTAATATACCTTTACTCTGGGTAGTGCTTGACCCTTTCGGTGTTTGCTGCACCCTGTTCTCTTTATTTCTCATCTCCACATTAGCGCGGGAATATTCCAATCTTTATGTAGAAGAATACGTATCAGCCTAAACTGAGGAAAAAAGTGTTTTTTTTATATATTTTTTGGGAATATTTATAATAGCAAAAAGTTAAAAATATGTTTTTTTTTTTTTTTAAATTGTCGCTATTTTTTTGTTTATAGCGCAAAAAATAAAAACCACAGAGGTGATCAAATACCACCAAAAGAAAGCTTTATTTCTGAGGACGTCAATTTTGTTTGGGAGCCACGTCGCACGACCGCGCAATTGTCAGTCAAAGCGACGCAGTGCCAAATCGTAAAGGTGCTCTGGTCTTTGGCCAGCCAAATGGTCCGGGGCTTAAGTGGTTAATGAAGAAGTTTTCTTCTGTATCCCTGTGACATCATCTTTACTCAGTGCCAGGAGGTGACCAACTTGATTATGTGACCAGCACTCATTGGCAGCAAAGGGAGTGTTAATAATGGTGACAATGCTGATAACCATTCTTCTCAGCATACTTGAAGAAGAGGTTTGACTGAGTGAATTCACTGCAGGCAAAATAGTATTGTCACCTTGTGGAGAAAGTACTGGCAGGGTTAGCAGGTATTTATTTCTTAGATAAAATTAAAATAATGAAAACTGACATTCATATTTATTTGTGCTACAATTTACACAGGCTGTTTTCATTGGTGTCTAAAGTTTTACTCTAATGTAAACAGTTTATAATAGAAGGGCACATGTCACTATTGCTAATTTGATTCTATTAATAATGCTCTATCTTCACAACTCAGTGAATTACTGGGGCTGTTTTACCAAATTTGGGGCAAAGAAAACTGGATTAAAATTTGGGCATTTACCCATAAGCACCTGAACAAGTTTTATATTTGTAAACAAGGAACATTATTGCTATAGATTTACAACTGCATGCATATACCAGCTTTGTTTGCTCTTGTCAAAGCAAATTAGCCACAGCAACTTAACTCAAGGTCACTTTAAGAATATTCATGCTTAGTAGTGAAACCAAAGGATCAGCATGACAACTGGGAAACTAGCATCTAATAAACAAGGTTAGCAATATCTAAGTAGCTATAATGACATCGTCCCTATGAATAAATTAGAGGTCACTTCTTATAATGGAACTTAACAACTGATACCAGTGGGTGTTATCTTGTTCTATTGCAGTGAACTGAAGTTAGTACTGGGGTCAGAAATAGGAAATTGGTGGTCCTCAGAGATATACAAGCGGAATGATATCACTAGTGAGCTTTGGATGGAAATAAGTCTACCTTCTTAAAATTCTAGTCCTGCTCTAGCTTTCCAGTGGAAGGAAGAAAAACATTAAGAGAGATGCCAGTTTGATTTTCTCCAGGGGAAATTTCATTCCTAACAGCATTAAATTAGGACAGATTAATTGCCTGGATCAATCACCTAGTTGCGTAACTTTTACAACTGCTAATAACTTATATCACGCTGTGTGAAAGGGATTTTTGATATATTTTTTGTATGTTATTTTTTCTGACTTACCACTGATCAGTAGTGGTTACATGAAATTGAAGATATTAACAGTCATATTCCTGCAATATTAAAAAACTGGTGGTTAGGCACCACAGATCATATATATATGTGATGAAACAAACCAGTGATTATAACGTGATAATCAAACCAGCTGCGATGTTAACGTAAGCTCCTTGGCAGAACTTCTACAATAAACATAACCATACATTGCGCTTGGTAATAATCATTAGTCTATGTCAATCCATAAATCAAATTGAACCAAACAGATAGATAAGTACGTCCCAATAATGTTATATAAAAGTAATTAAGTGCTCGTACTCATAATCTTTGACGTAGGACAGAAGCTCCACTAGTGCTCAATTCAAGTGCCCCACATGGATGTACACTTCACCCCAGTTGTGGAGCACCAATCTCCAGTGTGGTCACTTGCGCTTAGTGGAGGATCCACCCCTGGGTGATGTCTTGGTGGTAGCCTTCCCAAAGGATTAATCAGTGGACCTCCTACTTCTACTGTGGTCTATATTCCCTTTATAGGGGATCCATCACTGGATAGAATTCTTATTACCAGGCACCTTACTGGGTTATTCCTCGGATGGAAGTATGGAAAAAAAACTTAAAGTTTATTTAAAGGTAAAAAACTACTCACATTTTAAGGTGCCTAAACCTGGCATCCAGTATATGCAGCATGTATGTCTCAAATTTGCTCCAGCTGCCATACATCAAATTCTGCAATTTGTAGCTCAGTTAGGAATTAGAGCTTCCTGATGATGGCCCATTCTGATTGGCCGAAACGCGTCAAGGTTTGATCACGTCACTGCAACATCACTTCCAAAAGCGTCACGCCTGGGACCGAGCTGAACCGCGAATTGCGGAATTTGCTCTATGCCGGCCAGAGCGAATTTGAGACATACATGCTGCATATACTGGGTTCCAGGTTTAGGCACCTTAAAATGTGTGCAAGTGACTACACTAGAGATAGGCAGTCCACAACTGGGGTGAGTGCACATCCATGTGGGGCACTTGAATTGAGCACCAGTAAAGCACCTGTCTTATGTCGAAGATTATGAGCACAAGAAATGTATAACTTTTATATCACATTAATGGGACTTATCTATTTGTTTGGTTCAATTTGATTTATGGATTAATGATAATTAATGATAATTACCTAGCGCAATGTATGGTTATGTTTATATTCCTTCAATAACATACTGTAATATGATCCAAATTAGACTAATGCTATCAATTTCTCACTATATTTATGAGAAACTTACTTTAGGTTGAATTTATTAAGATTTATTAGTCATTTTCATTGTATTTGTTATTTTAGCTCACTGAAATTGTCATATGATCAGATCACAAGCATAAATGCTGTACAGATGTGAAATTGGTATTTTTTTTACGTGAAATGAATATTTAAAGTAGCAATATTGTCCGTTTTTTTTATTATTATTATTCAGACCAGTGAAACACTCCTCAATAAAGTATTTTCTCCAAATATGTGCATAAGCACTTGCATTTTGTACTCTGGGCTACTGGCTCCAGATGCTCAGTGCCCCTACTCTGAACTCCCAGTGGCCATGTCACTTCCGCTCTCGCTGCAATGTCAACATTTATACTAGTAATTGTTTATGTGTGTACCGAACACAATTTTCCTTGGTCCAATACAAATCCCAAGAGTTCCTTACTCCCACCACTAGGTGGATCTTGACATGGCACCCTCTTGACTCGCACTAGTGAAATATTTCTCATAGTTAGCTGGCATCAGAAACAGTCCTCTAGTAAAGAGTGACTGGATATGACATTGCGGCAAACCTGTAAGCAATCTCCTTCACTTGTTATGATATGTATATACTGTATATGCCATGCATTTGTGTGTATAACACTTATTGTTTTCTCTAAAAATGTATTTTGGAAATGCGCTAGGTTGGTGAGCCCTTCTCTTGTTTTTTTTTGTAGTATATATGGATTGTGGAGGAACCCGCGTGCAATTTTTTAAATGTTTACTGTCCAAGCTTTTCTTTACATTATGCCGGCTTAAATGAGTGACTGGTTGTTAAAGATAAGCAGGTGCTGGCTTCTTAACAACCTGCTAGTTTTACAACTAAAATACCACACTTTCCTTACTATTTTATAGTGCAGGAATAGCATTTGGCATTTTAGGAATATTTTCCAATGAATTCATGTTTTTGAAAAATACCACATGTGCTATTTTACCATGATTTTGGGTGTGGTATTTTATTGTTAGTGAATTGAGCCCACAATCCAATATCTATCAAACTACTGTGTATGTGATACCAAGTCAACATTAGTATGTATTTCTGTTGCATGTTAATTAAAAAAATTAAAAAGTAAATAGAAGCTCAGTTATTTTATAATATTTTATATATATATAGGACTGTTTGGTGAGTCACACGAAGTGAACAACACTTAATAATAGGTACATACAGTATATGCCCTTAAAATGATGAGAATATGCATAGAATTAATAAAGTTTTTATATACAGTATATCATGATACTGTAAGTGTATTTTATGGTTTAACAAGGGCTTTTTAAAACAAACTAAGAAAATGGTCTTTATTTAAAATGATATTATTATGAATGTGGAATTCCTTCTGGTTCTACAAATATATTTATAGCATGCTGCTAGCCATAACCACCAATAAATGTATTATTTCCAGTACTATTAGTTACAATTTTTTCCCTCTACATCTACTTCCTAAATGGTCACTGAAGAAATGAGGACCCACGGGCATTTTGTATCAGCTTGGCTTCTTAAGCTAAAAATCCTTACTGTTTCCAATGTGTATTTCACCTGAAGCCATTGTTCTAGGGACCTCAGAGCATGCAGTGTAGGAATTGTCAGTGCTCAGCAGATGGCCAAGTTGACAGTTCTTGATTAATGTCCTGACCATTTCTATGTCCTCTCTATATGCATGTAATCCACCTATTTTCTCAGGAAAATAATTTCAGCTGTTATGATCTTTTATTTTTTTATTTTTTCAGTATTTCTTCTTTCCTTAAAGAATATGTTTACTTTCTGAACATGTTACATTACATCAGTGTTTAGGGTGTAACATGTAACATGTTCAGCATCCTCCCCCCACTGTGCTGACCCCCCCCCCATTGTGACAGTAGGCGAGGGATCATCTCCCCACACCCACTGTCACAATTTGAAAACAGCACAGCCATGTAGGGCTCTGCCCACACAGATGCATCATTCATTTACACAGATCTGTGACTGAACTATAGGTCCCATCTGAACTACACATGCAAGTGCTCTCGTACTTCATTGATTCTTCCTGCTCTCTAGTAACTGTCTGCCTGTATGAAAGGTATTAGCAGACTGCTATCCTGAGAGTCTGCAGGAACCTGGCATTTCACCCACAATCTGTTGATTGCACTTGCAATGCTCTGCAGGCTAAGATTTTTTTTGTAAAGTAAACCTTTTTTAAACTGTAACATTTTCACATACAGTATATTTAAAGTATATGTACCGTATTTATCGGTGTATAACACGCGCTGGCGTATAACACGCACCCCAAGTTTAGGAGGGAATATTAAGGAAAAAACTTTTAGGAGGGAAGTTTAAGGAAAAAAACTTACATTTAAATGCCCATCATTGCAGGCTTGTCCAGTGTCCATCTGCAGCCTTGTCCATCATTGCAGCCTTGTCCATCCTTGCAGCCTTGCCCAGTGCCTTTGCAGCCTTGCCCAGTGCAGCCTTGCCCAGTGCCTTTGCAGCCTTGCCCAGTGCAGCCTTGTCCAGTGCCTTTGCAGCCTTGCCCAGTGCAGCCTTGCCCAGTGCAGCCTTGCCCAGTGCCTTTGCAGCCTTGCCGAGTGCAGCCTTGCCCAGTGCCTTTGCAGCCTTGCCCAGTGCAGCCTTGCCCAGTGCCTTTGCAGCCTTGCTCATTTAAAATTGGCGCCGAGTGGGCCGCATGTATTTTCAGCTATTTTCGGCTCCTCTCACAGTCCCGCCCACCTCCACTGATTGCGAGAGGAGCCGAGCGCCGACAACATACAGAAATCCGAGTTCGTCTAGTCTCGGCTCTGTTTTCAATCGTCTCCTCTCGCAATCAGTGGAGGTGGGCGGGACTGCGAGAGGATCCGAAAATAGCCAAAAATACACGCGGCTTTCGGAATACTGGCTCCGCTCGCTCCCCTAAAAAGAAAATCAGCAGGGGATCAGCGTATAACACGCACCCACGATTTTCCCCTGATTTTAAGGGGAAAAAAGTGTGTGTTATACGCCGATAAATACGGTAATACAAATTGGTTTTGGTTGTTTATTTTAAAAACGCATTAAAGGGTTAGTACCTATTTTTTCTGTGTCCCTGCTTGGGAAATTCTCCCTCTCTATAAAACATTTTTTTTTTTTATTTCTACCTGGTACCTGATCATGTCAAGTAATCTGTGCCGAGTCTTACCACGAATAGGTAATCCAGCTCTTAGCAATCCTCTTGTCGTTTTTTTAGTAAGATAAAAAATGCCACACAGATAAGTTTGTGTTGCCACATCCCCACTGCTGTGACTGACACCTGATTTCTTTATCTCATGCACAGCATGAGAGAGCAAGAGAGTGTTACCATTCCAGCTTCACATCCCTCCTCCTTTTTTATCCAGCTCTCCCAGGATGGGCTGCTCCACACCTCAGCATGATTGGCCATGCTCAAGTCATGTGTTGCCTTTCTTGAGTGTTGACTGAATGTTACTCAAAACTCAGGAATAGGAGAGTGTAGAGGTGGGCGGGGAGTCTTGTGACATAATGACTCCGCCCACAAGCTACGGCAAAGAAACCCACCCACCAATTCCAGAGTTTTGTGGGGCTCCTACTGCTGAATGGGTGACATTTGCAAGGTAGGGATACATGCAGGAGGCTTGCATGAATATCTACATTAATACTGTGCCATTATTTTATACTGGGTGAGTTGTGGGTTTACATCCACTTTAACAGTACAAGCAGCTAGAGAGGTGAGTAAAGGCTTGTTTTAAAGCTTTTTTCTTAAACGTACAAGATGAGGTATCCTGAAATCAATGGGTTATACTGCCACCTTCAGGAGAATTGGACACTGGTAAGCAAGGCTTTAAGGACAGCCCAGTATAACTCCTCATGCTTCCAGCATGCCTATTTTTTTTGCAATTGTCCTTAGAAAATGGACATCTTCTCTCTGTGCTAAGTGAAGCAAAATCTTTTTCTTTTACAATGAATTTCTATTAAGAAAAAACACATGGAATACAAGTGATAAATTGTCAGTGCTTTACAGTTAGACACCACTGTTCCAGAGTTTCACAGTGATACTGAAATGCAATTACATGGATAATTGTGTGAGCAATATAAGTTCCCATTCTTGGGATCCCTATTAATAAGACTGCTGAAGAAACATACATTGTGGAGAAAGGCAAATGATGGCACTGTTCTTTTACATTGATAACATATTAATTTAAAGCATCTGTAAAGCTGAGGAGACCCCCTCTTTTAGTCAAAATATATGTTTCCATAAATATGCTTTCAGCTGCTGTAGATTGAGTGGGGAGTCTGTCTGCAGCTCCTGGATCAGTGGGGTACCATTCCCAGACTTCACCAGGAAGATAATTCTGGACCCAACGTCACCTCACAGCACTTAAACCGGCATTTAAGCTCACTTAGGCACATGGTACAGCATGTTAAAGTGGAGTTCCACCCACTTTTACAACTCTTCAGCATCCCTCACTAAACTGTGCATTGTAAACAAATTGGATATTTTTTTTATTTTTTTTTCAGCACAGACTGTATATCTGCTGTATTCATTTTTCACTTCCTCCTCCCTGGCCGCGGCCCATCGCATCATTTCCTGTTTGCAATGCCTCCTGGGAAGGGGCAGCAACTTCCTCTCAAACTGACGTTGCTATGGAAACCTGACCTGAAACCTATTACACTGCTTATGCTGCACTGAGCATGTACGAGATCCGCAAGGATGAGATCCAGGAAGAAATACAGTCTGGCTTCAGATGCCCACACTTAAGATGGCCACGGCCTGCTGCAAGTTTATAAAATAACAAACTACTGCTAAAAACTAACAAAACGGACCTTAGTTTACAGACTAACTTTACTAGAATACATTAGGCTTGTGTATTATAGGGGTATTTTTATTTAAAAAGTATAATTTCGGCCGGAACACCGCTTTAAGTTAGCCACAGGGTGCTTTACAGGTCCAGGGCTGAGATCCACCCATCTAGTCCCTGAAGACATCTAATCACTAGGGGCAAGGTTCCCTCTTTTTTGGTAAAAGCACACTACACTAGATCAATGGGATCAGCTTCAAGCATCTATTGCTCTTAAGTAAGGCTGCCATCTAGACTTCTGTTCACAAGTTTGTTAAGTTTTACTGGATTAATGTTTAGGTGGCACTGTAGTCTCACTTGTTACTTAAAGTGGTTGTAAAGGCTGAAGATGTTTTACCTTCTTGCATTCTATGCATGAAGGTAAAAAAAAAACCTTCAGTGTGCAGCTACCTCCTCAGCCCCCCTAATACCTACCTAAGCCTGATCTTAAACCAGTGATGTTCACGAGACCCTCCTGGGTCTCTCCCTCCTGATCGGCTTAGATGCTGGAGCCATCAGCTTCTGCTGCTGTCAATCATAGCCAGTGAGGCATGAGCAGGGGCGTGTCTGAGCCACGCTCTCTGTGTCTTATGGATGCAGAGAGCCGTCTCGGGAGGGAGCATGCACACGAGCCCCCACAACAAGTTGCTTGCTTTGGAGGCACTTGGCAAGGGGGAGGGGCCCAGAGCACCTGTGGGGGACCTGAGAAAAAGAGGATCTGGGCTGCTCTGTGCAAAACCACTGCACAGAGCAGGTAAGTATAACATGTTTGTTTGTTTTTTTTAATAATAATTTTTCCTTTACAATCACTTTAATTAGAAATATCATATTTCTGCAGAAAGTTGCAGTTTGGAAAGAAAATGCATACTGGCAGAAGGTGTCTTGGGGGTAGGGGCTCAAGGAGTGAGGTAGAAATAATATGTAAGGAAAATTAATTCTCATAAATATCTTTATTTATTTATTATTTTTATTGTGAACTCCTTTTGTTTAATACTGATAATCTGCTGTATTAAAAATTATTAACATTTTGTTCTTTACTTGAGCTGAGATGTTTGTGTTGCTGAAATAACATTGTTTTTTCAGCTATAAAAACAATACCTTTTCTGTTTGTGTTTTTTTCCTTTTTGATGCTGTAAAATGTTACATTTGAGACAACAATGCAGATCTTGTTTTTCACACTCAAGCCGGATAAGCATTTATATGCCAAGAGTTCATATTGCAATTTTGTCCTTACAATTGAGGCCAAGTGAATGCCAACTGAATTGCCATTTCATAGCTCTGATAATGGCTAGTTTTTGATCCTGCGCTGCCATATACTGTCTCTTGAGAGACTGAACCAATACAAGCATGTGTTTTATTATTTGTATAGAATTACATAATAGCAGTTGCCTTAGCTTGCCATTTTTCAAAAAGCTTAGTCACTTGCCATTAGCAATAAAAAAAACATTTAAGGTTCATTATTTTATTCTAGGACCATTATTATAATGTTTGCTGTAATATGAGGGGTAATGGCAGGGCAATAATACAATATGAGGGGTAATGGCAGGGCAAACGTCTTTAATACTTGGCTATAATAAAATATGTAATAAATATTTTATAAGAAAATATGTAAAACGACATCTAAACAAATCTAGAGAAAACCCTCTTGCCAATTTATCAAACAGTGAACAACAGTGTGTTGATCCAGATCCACTATTACCTTCATCAGCTGCTCTAGGAAAGAGAGCTATAGTGTACACTAAACACTGCATTGTTTTGACATCTTTTTTATCATTAAAGTGGATGTAAACCTACTCTTATCCTTTCTAAACTACTGCCATAGTGGTTATCTATAAGGATATACATGCCTCCTGCATGTATCCTTACCTGTCAAATGTCTCCCCTCTCTCTGTTATGAGACCCGAAAAACTGCAGATTCTGTGGGTAGGTCTGTTGTCCGGAGCTCAGTGGGGGGATTTGTGATGTCAATAGACTCCCCGCCCACCTCTACACTCCCCTTGTCAACATGCATTTTTTCTTGCATATTTCTTACACTGAACTTATGCTATGATCACTAACATCCAGTCAAAACCCAGAAAAGTCACCACATGACTTCAGCATGCCCAATCATGCTGAGGTGTGGAGCAGCCAATCCTGGGAGAGCTGGAGAAGAAAGGAGGAGGGGATCTGAAGTACACAGTATTTCTCTCTCAGGCTTGTGAATGAGATATGTAAATCACCTGTCACTCACAGCAAGGGGGTGAAACAGACTCCTATTTCTCTGTCTGTCTGTTCATTTTTATCTCACTGAAAAAAGATAAGAGGACTGCTCAGAGCTGGATTAACTCTTTATGTCAAGACTGGAAACAGATTACATGAAATCCTATACTGTACAAGGTGCAAGCCTTAATTAAATATTTTTTTGGGTGGTTTACATCCACTTTAAGTAAATAAAAATGGTGCAAGAAACATTTACATAAAAGCCATTAAGATACATATATAAGCTACAGTAAAATAAAAAGGTTTGAAAGTGAAATGTACTTAAGTAGAATCCACTAGGTGTTTGGCACAGTGTAGAGTCACTCGATCACTTGTGACAAGAGTCACTGGCTCTCATAGAGTCACTCTCTGTAAACTTTAGGAGTTGTGATAGTAAAATCAGAGCTTCAGCAGCTAATGCAGCTATTTTTTCTTGTCCCTAAGACAGAGCTTCATATTCCAAACAAAGGGTCAGAGGGGTGTGTTGTGATACATTTGTTTGGTGTCTGGGCTGCATTTTCTTCTACATTAATTTAATCACTGTTTAGGAGGAAAATTACATTCAGTGGGAATTCTGTAATTTTTATGGTTCTGGGAGCTCAGTTCAAAAGCTGCACACCACAACATTTAAGACATGTCCATAAAATCTTTTGTCAAATATTTCAACTCCATGAGTGCTTAAGAATAGACAGGACATTTTTATCTGAGTTCCTTTACATTTTTTGGGGAAAGTAAGGGTGGAATTATGTGAGGTACCATTTCCCTGTTCTTCCACTTTGGGGTTTGTCAGACCTCACTGCTGTCCCATTGTACTAGTGACTGTAAACCTTCACAGTGCAGTGGCATGCCGCTCAGGCTCATGTGGTGATTTGGAGAGTGATATAAATGACGTAAATGTCCGCTTCTGCAGGAGTGCCGACGAGAGAGTGGAGCCCGTCCCAGCTCCTGTGACCGCTGAACCAAATTTAGCATGCAATAAGTGCAACAGGGGCCGCCCCCTTGGAATTTTAAGGCAGAAATAAAGGTAATGGAGTATATAAAAGGCAACCATGTGTCACTTTTATTGCGTACACAGTATCTGATAACTTTTGTAGTCATAAACAATCACATTAAAATATACAAAAAGTACACCAATGAACCAATTAATACATAGACATATATATCAAACCCAAAGTTAATAAACCAGGCACTGCCAGAGTCAAGCCGAGGTCAGTCCATGAATATTTGTAGCATACATCCCGACATGTTTCGGAAATTGTATTGGTACATATGTTCCTTCATCAGGCAGATTTATACTTGGGTGACTTTATCTGCAACATAGATATACTTACATAGTATTTGTACAATAGTACATAAAAACAAGTGATTTTACATAATGAGCTATATAGTATTTAGGCTTAAAGGTACTTACATATAGAGTTCATTGAAAAGACATGGGAAAATGGTAAAAACAATTGTGGGGAATCCACGTTGGCTGAAAGAGTCCGCATGGACACAAAGATGGACAAACATGCAACCCAGAGCTGGCCACCCATTCCCATTCACAATAGACGTCAGATGTTAAACCAGTAAAGGAGTATTGCTCCTTTCAGAAGAATAAATCAGCAATTGGAGCCTCAATGCTCTTTCAGTGCAATGGTTGAGACTTTTTAACCCATGTACCTTTTATTTAAAAAATACTTTGGGATTATGTCACATAAGTTGCTGTTCTCGCACTTTTTTTAACAGTCACATAGTGCTGTCATCACTTTGAACAAAACAAAGTGATCCAAATCACTCCCGTTGTGCTGTTGTGTTCTGATGCCCATATGTGAGATACTTGTCTCTGGATAGGTGGAGCCTAATGGGGAACTGAGAAACTAGTTCCTCATCAGGTCTGCTTACTTTTGAATGACAGTGCATAGGCAGTGGGAGGATTTTAAAGTGGCTGTTGGACTAGCTAATGTCTATCCATCCACCCACTGCTGTGTCCTGTCAAAAAAAGTAAAGCAGATCTACTGGGGAAATAGTCTCTCAGTTTCTTATCAGGCTCTGCCCACCCCTACTAAAAAAACCTCCTTAGCTATATGTCAGTATGATGGGTGCAGTGGCCAGGGATGGCAGGCAGAGTGAGTGCACTAAGGAGGTGTGTCCAGTGTAGACATTGCAACTTCATTGCTGATACAGACAGATTCATCTACCTGTCTGCCATAGGGACATGAATCAATTGCAAGCAAAGTTACCCTTTATGAATCCCCCCGACTGTGTCTCACCACTGCCTACTAGGATAGCTGGGTGCTTGAAATCCTGCAAACATGTGACCCTGCAATGGTTTGTGTGCAGTTTTTCAGGATTTCAAGCTTTCAGCTAGTCCAGGAGGTAGTGACATGGCACAGTGGTGTCACTCATGCCACCTAGAAATGTTGGAAGCTAGAACCAAGTAAAGTTTTTTTTTTTTTTTTTTGTTAGCAACAGCTTTATCATTAAAGCGCCTTTGCAGGTGATTTGACTGTGAAGGGTGGTGGTCTTTCAATATAACAAACCTTCAAGTAACATAAAATCAGCAATACATATGTACAATGCTTTTAAAAAGAGAGCTATTGTGTTCCTAACACTGTAACCATGAGAACAAGAAGAATTATAGGAATGGAGCAATAATATGGGCAGTGTGTGGACACTGTCTGAAGCAAGATTCATTATCCTGAATATTATACTGAAAATACTTAACTTTGCACAGAAAAGTGAACAAAGGCTATAAATAATATACTGTATAAATACATGACATTTTTTCTTTTTTTACTACAGTGCCATTTCTATGGATGTTATTTACAGTATATTACAATTTACATGGTTGTAATCATTTTTTTACTAAATACAAAAACTTTTTTTTTTTTTTAATGACAAATCTTCTATACTATTGTAAGCATGGAACACCTGTTAACACAGCCCTATCACAGGCGTGCGCTATAGTACACCTATGTGAACGAGGCATTAGTGACTTGGCTATGGTCACTCTAGGTGTTAATATAGGCTAATGAAATGTACATGTTGTTTTCTAAAAGAAAGGGAAGCACCATACATGATTTTTATGCAAGAAACAATAGACACACCGTTAACTTTTACAAAACAGATTGAAAGTAAGCAATCAATTTCATCAAAGCATCTATTGCCATTTTCTTATTAGCAGTTATTATATTTACCTTATACGAATTGCCTTAGTTAAAACAAACGCCAGGAAAAATATTTTTATTTTAGTTTTATATAGAAGTGTTCTCAGGATATTATTTCTGTCTGAATCTCTATTGGAGAGAACATATGTACATTTCACCAGCGCCCCATCACTACTCAGACATTATTCACAGATTGTAGGCACAAATTCAATGTTTTGGAACCACATAAATATCCTTTATCAAGGCAAAAGTGACCCTTTAAAAAAAAAATAGCTTTTTGTGCTAATGCCAGGGTGTCACAAGGACAGAAAATGATGTTAGATCTATCCTGTTAGGTTACAGACTCTAAAAAAAAGTTTTTAGTAAAGTAGCTAAAGGTTAGAATCTCTCTCAGGTTTTTTTTGCCTGTCCCATTGACACCTTCATTTTCCTGTTATTTACAGAAAGTGTTGGGAAATTCCCATGCAGAGACATTGGCACAAATAAAAAAAAAACTGACAGAAGTTCTAAGCCTTCCCAATGATATCCAACACAAAAAAAAAGTTTTGGATGGATTTGCGCTTTAATCTTAAAAAAAATCACTTGACAACATTCTCTGGATAAAAAAATAAAAAAACAGAAGCATTTTTTTTTCTTCTGTTATAAATTGTGTGCCACTGAAAAACAAAATATAATGTCCATATATACACAGTGATTTGATGAAACAATTATGTCCTTTCTCTGGAAAACTAGCATGTTGTCATTTTTCTCTATTGGAGCAGAAACAAACCTGAATTTGAAGCAGTCATTTCTTTCTCTCTTTTTTATCTCTCACATACATCTTTTGCACAAAGACCCATTTCTTTCCCTACCTACATACCAATTATTATAAAAAGCTCAGCTTTTGTCTCCTTTCCCTGCTCCCTCTAGAGAAACATAATAGACAAAGTAACTCTCTCTGGCTCTTTGTACCACAGCGAATCTGGTATGGAGGCAGTTTTTGAATATTTGATTTACAGCAGTGCATAGGTATATGACCTTCAAATACACCAGTCATGCACCATGGATTGTTTGCAAGTCCCCTCTATAGACTGCACACATGTTTTTTCAAGGCAGATCTATATAGATTTTTACACTGTGAGTTCAATAGGATTTAAATAGTTGCTTGGTTGCTCTAGTCTTTTTTACAGAAGAAGGTACAGCATTTTCTTACTTAGTTCATACTTTAGTTCTTACTTCTAGCTCACCTCTCCCTTGTAAACTACAAGACATTTCTTGAACAGAGTTTACAGTCCTTTGTTGGCTGTGTTTAAGGTTATAGAATAATAATTTGAGACATTTGGTTATTTATTATAAAATTATCATTTTATCAGTGTTGACATTTGAAAAACCTAATTTCCTTGTATAGTTTATGCAAATAGTTTCTGTAGTATACTGGGCAGCCATATTTACTTATAGTGTACATTGTGCTTAGTAATGCTGCAAAGTGATTGTGTGGGTTTACCTCAAAAGTGAATGAAACTGTATGTGAGCACCACAAACTGAAATTGCTATTTAATTCATTTTTAATATTCAAAGCAATCCCACCCATCTATCCATGTCTCCATGCTTTATTTTGTTGAGAAGCCACTTTGAAAAACACAGTCCTAACATTTCTAGCCACAGCCATCTTGAGTAAGGGCAGATGATTCATGTAGTATTTGCTTCCTGGAATCCATCTTCCCTTAGCTGACCTTAGCTCAGGCATGCAGGTAGGAGAGCCCATGAAGACTCCCGAGATGTTTGATCATCATTTTTAAATGATCAAAGTATGAAATCAAGTGTATACATTTGTAATGCACCAAAAATGTCACAGTAGCATTGTGATAAAAAAAATGTAACATACTAACAATACGGTATGTAACCATCATAATGAAAATGTCCTCAAAAAGCCACACATTATTGGTATCATTATTGCTTGCCTACTCAGCTCAGCATGGACATACAATTGGGATCGGCAATTAAAAAATGCAGCTCAGCATATGAAAGCAGAGAGGAATCATTTATCAAGCCACCTTATACCAAACATGCTGTGTTAATCTGAGTTGTGAATAGGATTAGTAGTTACAGTGGTATTAAATGCAAGTAAAAAATAAAAAGAATAACAAACATTTCATACTTACCTGCTCTGTATAATGGTTTTGCACATTGCAGCCCTGACCCTCCTCTTTTCGGGTCCCCTGCTGGTCCTCCTGGTCCCTCCCTCTTGCAAAGTGCCTCCAGAACAAAAAGCTTGCTCTGGGGGCACCCAAACAGGCTTGCTCTTGAGCCACTGATCTGCACGTCCATTCACACACAGAGCCATGGTTCGACTCTGCGCCCTCTCTCTCTTCATTGGCTCACTGGCTGTGATTGCCAGCAGCAGGAGCCAATGGCTCCTACTGCTGTCTCAGTCAATGAGGAGGGGGAGTCCCTGGAGAGCCAGGGCTCTCATGCACATTCCTGGATCAGGATGCAGCTCAACAAAATGTTTTTTACCTTCATGCATAGAATGCATAAAGGTAAAAGGCCTTGAGATTTAGAACCACTTTAAGATTAACAGAGCACATTCAACCAGATTCACACATTACTGCTGTTTCATAAATGAAAAAAAACTTCAAATTTGTACATGATGCATAATTCTAAAAATATAACACAGCAAGCAATGGAACCATAAAATGTGCGTCATATATTATTTTTAGAGATAATTAAAAATGTGTAGTCACTGAAATACACAATAGGACAATATAGTACTGCTAAGTAAATTCTGGTTGAAATGGGTTACTTCAATTTTCATCTTGGGAAAAATCAACACCTTCTATTTAAATCGACACCACTGTACAGAAAGCATCCGCATACAAGATGCATAGAGTTGGACTTGTTGCATAATTATCTGAGCTTGGGCGCTAAAAATAATCATGCAATGTGGCAGTGGCCAGACTGCATCAGACTATTATTATTAAAGAAACCTGTAAAAAAAAATTATGTCTTAGAATTATTGCATTGCTTCATACCAAAGCATTGTTTTTAGGGGATTTGTTCACTTTAAGTATGATATCAAAACAGTATATGCTTGGAAGAAAATGTAAACACCTGTGTATGAATATGTGCAAAACACCTAGTTTTGTAGTACGATACATTTAAATATTTGCAAATGTATTCAAGTATGTACTCATATATTTAGGAAAGATATATAAAAAATTGTTAAAATGCTTGAGTCATATTTTTTTTTCATATCAAACAGAAGATTTATGTATGTTGATAATTTAAAAGAGATTTTACTGTGAGATCGACATCAGGTTTTGCCATAAGAAAATATATTCAATTCAAAACAGTGGTGCCATGCTAGTATATACTGTACAAATACATTGAAAGTATAACTGAAACATTCATTGGATAACAGTTGAAAGATTAACTGTGTAATGGTGTCTTGTGACACTGATACAACATGTTTGAGAGGAAAGAATGCAGTAGTGATTCATTGCTTTACTAACCCTGAAAAGCATCTTTGATTTTCATGTTCTCCAGTAGAGACAGCTGCCCTTTTCATTGCTGATCTTGTTTAATTCGGTAGACTTACCATGCTCTGTACAGCACAGATAAATTTTCTGGAACAAGCCTTTTATAGATATAACTCAAATTAATTTCTTTGTATCTGTTGGAATAATTTAAATCTCTCTGAGTTTTTAAGCTGTTACAGAGACCTTCTGGAACTGGCTACCTCTTAGTGTTGAACTGCTGTAGTGATAAAGTTTTGTTCTTTACCTAAAGTGGATTTTTTTTTAAGTATATCCAAGGTTATTTCTAGGTTAGAGCCAAAAAGACACACCTTTCTGAAAAAGTAGTCTGACCATCCAAATCTGTGGCATTTAAAAAATAAGAATATGCCACAATAACATATTTCTTTCTCTTCATACTTTAATATCTAATGAGTAAGCTTTGACATGTTAGAGAATAGACCAATTAGAACATTGCCTGTTAAAATCAGGTTGTTGGGCTAATACATTTTAAAGAACAATTGATCCTCAGCATTCCAGACAATGTCAGTGACTGAGCAACTAACCTTAAAGTTGGTAATCTTGTCACTATGCATGCAGTACATACAGCATTTTTTTAAGCAAATAGGAGTGCTTTTTTGAACAATTGTAGAACAATATAAAATTATACACAGTGACATGATACAATACCTGACATATCCCACAAATGGTACACATAGAGGAAAAGTATAATTTAATTGAAAACACAATGATGTTACCAAGGGTATAATAGGTAAATAACACAACAACTACTTGTTTCATATCCTGCAGTAAGGTTGAATTATACCGAAGGGGGAGGGAGGATAAGGGGGATCAGAGGGGGGCAGAGGTGAGATTACCCAACCCTTCACCCTGTCCAGTGCACCCCAAAACAACATCTACAAGATGTAACTACTGACACCTCAACCAGAGGTCCAGGGGGACCATACTTTATAATACTTCCAAGGGGAACCCCTATTCATATAAGCGATTTTATAAATGGGTAGTTCCACATCCACCATATCTTGCCAAGAGCATGGTCTTGGAATGGTAGGTGAGGATTATTTCCTTTTTGGCATAAAACACAAGATAGGAAATCAATAACTTGGAGTGGTGGTAGCATTGGCTATCCTCATGAATGTCTAATAGTGTGAGTTCTGGGTAAATAGAGCGAGAAAGCTGCAACCTTAGATTAATCTCCGAAAAAATGCTAGACCAATAGGATGCTACTATAGGGCAATCCTAGAACATATGAAGATATGAACCCGGGTTTAACTGACATCAGGGGCAGCTAGGGTCACAATCTGGGTAGATTTAGGGGTATAATACACCCTATGAAGAAATGTTACTTGAACTAGCTCCGGAAGAGATAACAAGCTTGGGTCCTTGCTCCAAACCATCCTCTCTGTCTTCTCTATCCAGGGAAGGGAGATCTTTTTTCCATAGTTCCCACAGATGGTCAACCTTAAAGAAATCAACCCCCAAAAGTGCTACATATAAGGATGAAAGGGGCTTTTCCAGGTCTCCTGGGGTTGACAGCTCCTCCATAGGATCAGCCTGAAGGAGAGGCAAATGGAGAACTAAGTTCTGGCACCATGTTCTAATTAAAAATAGCGAAACTGCATCCAGGCAGGAAGACGAAACTTGCTAGAGAGCTGGGAAAATGACATAAGGGCAAGGGCAGTGACATAATGTCTATCAAAGTCCTGATTCCATAACATGACCAAACTTGAGGGTCTGGAATAGCACGAAAATGCAGTAGGAACATGTCACCTCATATTGGCTGAACAGGAGACCAAACCACATAGCAGGTGTCAGACCTGGTACCTCCTCATAGGCTCTTGGCTCCCTATACACCAAATGATGTAGGTCAGACAGGGATCCTAGAAAGGCTGCCTCTAAACACTTAACCACATTAAATCTGGATCCTACAAACCAAATATACCGCCGCCTAAAAATATACCTGGAAGTTAGGAAGGGCTAACCCCCAGACTAGCAGGAAGCCAGAGAATGGATTCTGCCAGCCGGGGAGTCGCACCATTCCAAATGAATGAACACACACACACTTGTCAATGTCAAGAAAAAACAAGTTGGGGACGCATATCGGGCAGTTTCAGAAAATGTAATTACATTTAGATAGCATTACATTTAGGTAGCATCATCATGTTGATAAGATTGATCCACCCCAGAAGATTCAAGGGGAGTCTGGTCCAGGAAGAGCACTGCATCCTCAGTGCCGAAAACAGGGGAAGACCAGCCGCTGCAGCTATACTGTGGCAGGTTGGCACAGCTGCACAAACCGCTGTAGGTATACGTCGGCTCTTTAAGATGCTATTGCAGGTTTCGATGCCCCGCGATCAATTGTGACAGAACGAGAACGGTTCTGTCAGGGGAGAGGAGAGGAGATTAGACAAATCGTGTGTTTCTACTAAGTAGGAACAATGATCGGTCTCCACCTCTAGTCACTCCCACCCCCCACAGTTAGAGCACACAGTGAGGGGACACATTAAACCCCTTGACCGCCACCTAGTGTTAACCCCTTCCCTGCCAGTGACATTTATACAGTAATCAATGGCTATTTTTAGCTCTGATGGCTGTATAAATGTCAATCATCCCAAAAAAGTGTCAAAAGTGTCCGATCTGTCTGCCGCAATGTCACAGTCCTAATAAAAATTGCAGATCGTCACCATTACTAGTAAAATAAAAAAATAATTATAAAAATTACATAAATCTATCCCCTATTTTGTAGATGCTATAACTTTTGTGCAAAAAAATCAATATACCGTATATACTCGAGTATAAGCCGAGTTTTTCAGCACATTTTTTTGTGCTGAAAGTGCCCCCCTCGGCTTATACTCGAGTCAAGCACTTTTCTGCAGCAAAAAAAAATTTTCTGACCCGACTTTGGGGCCCCCTTATCTCGGGGCCACTTGGGTCTAGGAATCCCACATTTGGTGTGCCAACCCAGTGGACCTAGCACTATAATATATCCAATGTTGGGGTTCCTAGCACTAAGTGGCCCCGAGATACGGGGCCCCAAAGTCGGTTCGGAAAATGTCATTCTCTGCTGCAGAAAAGTGCTTCACATTTTCTGACCCGAATTTGGGGCCCCATATCTCAGGGACACTTGGAGCTAGGAACCCCAAATTTGGCATTCAAACTCAGTTGAACTAGCACTACAAAATATCCAAAGATGGGGTTCCTAGCATTAAGTGGCCCCGAGATACAGGGCCCCAAAGTCGGTTCAGAAAATGTCATTCTCTGCTGCAGAAAAGTGCTTGAGATTTTCTGACCCGAATTTGAGGCCCCATATCTCGGGGACACTTGGTTCTAGGAACCCCAAATGTTGTATTCCAACCCAGTGGAATTAGCACTACAACATATCCAAAGATGGGGTTCCTAGCACTAAGTGACCCCGAGATACAGGGCCCCAAATCGGTCAACTGTGTCCATCTGCATGGGCACAGTGAGGCTGCAAATGGGCATCGTTGACCCTCTTTTCCACTTACAGTAGCTGCGCATTTCTCACCCTAGGCTTATACTCGAGTCAATAAGTTTTCCCAGTTGTTTGTGGTAAAATTAGGTGCCTCGGCTTATATTCGGGTCGGCCTATACTCGAGTATATACGGTATGCTTATTGCGATTTTTTTTACCAAAAATATGTTGAAGAATATATATTGGTCTAAACTGATGAAGAAATTTTTTTTATAAATTTTTTGGATATTTATTGTAGCAAAAAGTACAAAATATTGTTTTTTTTAAATAAATTGTTCTTCTTTTTTTGTTTATAGCGCAAAAAATAAAAACCACAGAGGCAATCAAATACCCCCAAAAGAAAGATCTATTTGTGGGGAAAAAAGGACATACATTTTGTTTGGGTACAATGTCGCATGACCGCGCAATTGTCAGATAAAACGACGCAGTGCTGTATCGCAAAAAATGGCCTGGTCAGAAAGGGGGCAAATCCTTCCGGGGCTGAAGTGGTTAATACATTATGTTATAAAAAAAAGTCCAAATAATATTTCAAAAATATTTTCTTTAAACAAAGACTGTAAGGACAAGGGAATCTGTGAAAGTTATGTAAATAGAAGATGTAGTAAGACATTGTGTCAGTAAACTCTAGTGCCATTCTAGGTACATTATGATTTTTGCTACTTATTGTCTATTATCTTCTGACTAGGTTAAATGCACCATGTTTTCTATATATGAAGACAAAATAACATCTTTTGTTTTTTTAAAGGCAGTTATTAGATTGTATATTAGTTATGCTAAGTTCAGTCTCCGCATGCTAATTTTCATAGGTTTAATTTGGTCTAACCCTGGAAAACCAGCCCACGTTAAATTAAGTTCAATTATGCAATTTCATAAAAATACCAGTACGATTCTAGAGAGTAAAGATTAGCTAGGGAGATGATGTTTTGGAGCTCTAGAGAATTCAACAGTATTCATACTAAAGATAACAAAATCAGTCTGACATGCTTTGGTTTAATGGCCAGCAAATATCTTAAATTTCTTCCTGGTCAGTCTGGATTGTGTAATATGGGGACACGTTCATGCTATTTTTTATTGTATTTAAAAAAGGAACCTTAAAAAAATAAGTTAGTGCATCCCTAGTCAAATATGTTAGTTATTGGTGCTTCAAACCAATTGACAGACATTCAGCACTGATCTTTAGGTGCGAATATCAAATGTGAAATATTCTGCAACCACACAATTCCCCCTATCATTTATCCCTGGAACTTACTCTCATCCTTATATCCTTACATATCCCTTCCTATTCTCTCTACCCTTGACACCTAAAGCAGTATTAAATCCTAGCAAAAAATGTAATATTTTCCAGCTTATAATTCTTAGTCTTTAGGCTTTTGTTTTCCTTTATTTTTCACTTGGTTATCCATCCAGTAAGTCTGTTATTCTTCAACTTCTTTTAACAGATCAAGCTGTCCAGCAAAAGTGGCATTAGGACAAACCATTCATTGCTGACAATGTTGATTACAATATAGTCATATTGTATTCATTTATGTAAAACCTTTATTCCAAAAGAAAACAAAATTGTTGCTGTAACTGCCCTAAAAAGTGTTAGCAGGGCTTCCACTTTAATTTGTTAGTCAAGTCTATCTAAATCTGCTAGCACTTCTAACACTACCCTCTCCCAAAATTGACAATGCTGCGGTCCAAAGGTGTCCTCATTGCTCCTTCAGTGGAGTTCAGTCTCTAACACCCTGAGACAGAACGTGTTACTAGCCAGATCTCTGGGCGAAAATTAATGGAGAAACAGTCTAAAAAAAGAAAACAAAAAATTTGTTAATGGGGCGGCATCAGGTGAGTGGATACCAGCTAACAGATGCTGCCATGATGGATCTGAAATGACAGGTGCTCTTTAAATGTAAGCACTTATTCTTGCTGGTAGTTAGAATCTTTAATAAAATTAAGGTTTCCTATTTAGAGTAATGTCAGGTTAGTAAAACAGTGATATCATAACCAATTCAATCATACAGTTTGTAGTGTAGATAGATTTGCAAAACAATGAGATAAAAGAATAGTCCTGAACTTTGTTTTATCTCATGGTTACTGTGAAATAGTGTGAATGCATCAATGCAGTGCATGTTATCTCAGCTTGCAGAGCTTGGATTCATTGAATGAGTTTATAAAATAAAATATAAATATTGCAGAATATACAGCCTCATGCTACATAACTAGGCCCCATTTCATGCTGAATAAACTAAATTATTAATATATCTTAAATAGAAAACTCTCTTTAGACAATTGGCATGTACTTTTTTTGGGGAGAGAGTGTGTACCTTCTTTTTAGTGGAACTTCCTGTCCCACTTCCTCCTCCCTCTTCTTGGCCGCCTAAGCAACTCCTCATCTCGCCTTAGGTCTTCTGGGACACGTCACAGGTCCCAGAAGCAGAGCGGCCAATACCAGAGCACAGTGCGAATCATGCATGCACAGTTGCTGCCACGGCCGGGTGCCCACAGTTGCTATAACGGAGCCATGGAAAGGAGGGGGAGAGGAGTGAGGCTCCGGGCGCCCGCATCGCTGGACCATGGGACAGGTGAGTGTCTGTTTATTAAAAAGGCAGCAGCTCCACTTTAAGTTATAACTATGGGCAAAACTTTTTTCTTTTAGTTTTGGACAGAGTGAAGAGGGAATAAAACACCTGTCAGGTCTTTAGTCCATTTCTGTGACCCTGTTAGTAAGATTCACCCTTTATATTTGTCCGGTTTACCATTATCACTAAATTTAAAAGTTAAAAAAAAATCACAAATTTTGGGTTGTCTCTGGAACAGGACATATTATATGCACTGTACACTATAAAATGCCTTTCCCAATGGAGGAAGAGGGAGCAGGTTCCTATCGGGATCTACTTCACTAAAGCTTTACAGAAGACTGAGATCTAATAACTCTCTACTCACCACATGTTCAGAAGCAGGAATAGGAGGGGACATTCCTGCAAAATAAAGATTTCTACAGGATCCAGCTACCTGCACGAACTAAAAGCTAAACTTTAGCTTTTAACATTGCATTAGTAATAATAGAATATTGTATTCTCTCATTACAGTGAAGTGCTGGAGTTTTATGCATAAATCCTGGCCTTTTAATGTGTGAAAAGTTCCCCCACCCAAAATTAAAACTTACATTTCTAATTGATTCTATCCAGCTTAACCACTTTCATGTTTTATGTACCCCATATGAGCTCCAATGGAGAGCTCTACACTCAGCTCTTTGATACAACTACTTTGGCAATCACAAAAGGTTTTTATGACTATAGAGGGGTTGATTTACTAAAGAAGTAGAATGGATGGAGTAGAATGGTTGATTAGTTGAAGTGAATACAGCTTTGCCTGTTTACTAAGCTCTGCAAACCTCTACTTTGCAAAGTGAACATCCATACAGTCTCTACTCAGCCACTACCCCATAGACTTTGCAGTGTTTTATATATATAGAGGTGCAAAGACTTTGGAAATTAGGTTTATGAAAATAATCATATCCAAACTGGCAAAGATTTCGATATGAAGTATTTGAGAACTCAAAGTTAACATACCTGTATATTATATACTAAACTAAGTATACATTTACTTTTAGAAGTGTAAAGTCTGTTTTTGTTATTTTTCTGTTAGTCTTGATTCCATCTCCATTTTGGCCTAGTCCAGAATGCTGCTCCCAGAGTTCGCTGATAAACCCCTGTCATATATGCCAGGAGGCAGCAGGAGATCATTCACTGATTGGCCAGGGGGCAGAGCTGCTGTGTTGCTAGCAGTTTTGTTGCCTGAAACATAAAGAGGAGCTGGCTAAAGGGGAAGATGGAAACACAGGCAAAGGCAGATGAACAGCAGATCTCTGCAGGATAGTGCTGCACCCACTGAACAGGTGAATGTGTATTTTGATTTTTATCCCAGCTTAACAGATAAGGGGGATTGGGGAAAATGTAGGGGTAGTTAATTTCCACTTTAAATTAACCCTCATAAGTCACCCTAGTTATTGAAAACAAAACAGTCCCCCTATGGCTAAAATCTTGTCTCAAGGGAGCTTCCTAGTGGGTAATCTCCACATTCTAAATTTTAAGAAATAGCAAATAGCAATTTTGAACCACAAGCTTGTAAAATGTCAATGTAATATAATTAAAACAATGATAACATATGTAAGTTCAAGCTTGTAAGAATAAGAATGTCATTAAAAAAAAAAAAACTTTGTCTAAGGAAAAGACTGCAATAATAACTCAAAATATGAACTAATTAAAAATAAATTGTACTTTCCCATTAATGCTAAAATAGGAATGTTGCAGCAAGAAAACAAAAAAAAACACATGACTTATCTTGCCACAACAAAATGAGTAAAGCTGGCTGGTCCAGGCTGAATAAAGGCTGAATAAAAAAAAAAATCACCAGGACATTGCATTCTGACAGTGGCAGCCATTGATTGATGGAACATTTTCCAACTTGTCCCTTCCACAGAAGTTGATTAAGGCTCATACTGCTGTGACTTGGGATCCAACTTGTGAGACCCCAAGTTGCGTGACATGTGAAATCCCATGTTAATCAATGTGAGCTGTCTTAATTAGCACTACTGAAGGCGCTCCAACCTTAGAAAAGGTTTATGTACTACTTTAAGGCAACTACTATCCGACTTGTGCCCATAGACTTTAATGAAAGTGGCCTCTTAGTTGGATCCTCATCTATATTGATGTGATTTTGATCAGACGTTACAAGAAGATTACCCAGGAATTTCCCTAAAGACTCTTCAAAGTTACTGTCAAAGTCTCTTCAAAGTTGCATCAAGTAGTGCTCAAGTTGACAGGAAGTCACCTGCCAGATTAAGAAAGAGTTGGCGTTGGATGATGTTTCCTCACTTCTTTCTTTGGTGACAACTTAAAAATGTTTAATTTCCCTTTACTTTCTGTTTCAGTTACAGAATCTCCCCAGTAGGGACACAAACAGCAATAAAACCTGACATGAATTCTAACTCCTCACCACTACACCCAGACTGAAAAAACATTGCCTTTACATACACTTTAAATCTTATGTGTGCAATAAGCACATATGATCCTGCACCATACTTACTAAAGTGTAAGGCGAGCTGGGGTGAACCTGTGTTCAATTCAAAGATCCAGTCAAATGCAAAGGAATTTGAAAAAGGGAATTTTTTTTTCCTTCATATGACTGGATGTTTGAAATGACCATATGTTCACTTAGGCTTGCTGTTCACTTCAGTAAGTCAGGCTCAGAATCATCTTTTAACTTAAACCATAAGCAGGTAGAATTTTATGGTAGAAGATAGAGTTTATGTAAATGTGTTTCCATTCCAGCTAACACATTTACTTTAATTGTGTAATGATTATGGTGCATGCATAGTGCAGTGTACAATACAAAATGATGGTAAAAAACAAAAAAAAATACTGAGCTAGAGTGTAACACAAGTGAGAAAAAAGCAGCAAAAAAAACATAAAATATCTCTATGGTGCAAATAAAATAAAAAAATAATAAAACATAAGTTGTGCTAAATATGAAAATCACAGTAACATATAGTGCTAAGAAATTAAATGAATATTGAACATTCAAAAAAATCCATAAACACAAATAAGTATATAAAAAATGAATAACAGGAAGAAAAAAAATATGGAAAAAAACAAATGATGAATGGATAAGAAAATAAATGAAAACATATTCCATTGGGGTAATGAGTTCCAGAGGATATCCACCTTCACCGGAGGAGAGAAAAGGGGAAAAAAGGAGAGAAACATGCAATCCCAGTCTGAAGAGAGAATCCCAATCTGTGAGTGGGAACCCTTACACAAATTGATGGACCCCCTCAAGAGCGAGGTCGTAAGCGCAGGCAGATTAAGCCCTCTGCTGGGACTGATGGATCTCCAACGTCTCAAGACTCTTCGTATTGTGGATTGGACCCGCTCAGCAGCAGAAGATGGGAACTTCCCAACAGATCTTATATTCATCAGCTTTTTTAGCCCTTGTAATGTGAAACTGAAACTGTTTGCTATAGTTTAACATTACAAAAGCTAAAAAGTGTGGATGTAAACCTTTGGACGCTGGAGCTCTGAAAATCTCCTGTGCGAGACAGCTGATGAATCTAAGATCTGTTGGGAAGTTCCCATCTCCTGCTGCTGAGCAAGTCCCGTCCACAATACGAAGAGTCTGGAGACGTTGGAGATCCATCAGTCCTTGCAGGGGGCTTAATCTGCCTACGCTTACAACCTCACTCTTGAGGGGGTCCATCAATTCGGGTAAGGGTTCCCACTCATAGAGTGGGATTATCTCTTCAGACTGGGATCCCTTGTTTCTCTCCTTTTTTCCCCTTTTTCTCTCCTCCGGTGAAAGTGGATATCCTCTGGAACTCGTTACCCAATGGACTATTTTTTTTTTCATTTATTTTCTTATCAATTCATCATTTGTTTTTTTCCATCATTTTTTTCTTTCTGTTATTCATTTTTTATATACTTATTTGTGTTTATGGATTTATTTTGAATGTTCACTATTCATTTAATTCATTAGCACTATATGTTACTTAAATTGTGATTTTCATATTTAGCACAACTTATGTTTTATTATTTTATTAGTGTACAATACAAACTTCTGTAAGAGGTGAGGGATAAATAGTGGGTGGTGGGACTATGTAATGACAGTTAGGTTATCAGTGACTTAGGAATGGCTGAAGAAAAGATACTAGAAGAAAACTAGAAGATGGAGACGAGGGAGCGCTATGCACACTATGGCAACTGCTCTGGGGCACAACAGGGTTGATTTACTAAAACTGATGAGTGCAGATCTGGTGTAGCTTTGCATAGAAACCAATCAGCTTCCAGGTGTGTTATCAAAGCCCAATTTAACAAGCTGAAGTTAGAAGCTGACTGGCTAACATGCACAGCTGCACCAGATTTTGCACTCCCCAGTTTTAGTAAATCACCCCCTATGTGGATTCAGTTCCTCCTTGTTCTGAAATTCACCCCATTCCAGATAAGTCTATCACTGTTTAGGTATCTATTTTATGTACCTAAATCATGCTATATTAATAAAAGATTACACCAGACATACACTATATTACCAAACGTAGTGGGACACCTGCCTTCATGCACACATGAACTTTAATGGCATCCTAGTCCATAGGGTTCAATATTGAGTTGGCCCACCCTTTGTGGCTATAACAGCTTCAACTCTTGGGAAGGCTGTCCACAAGGTTTAGGAGTGTGCCTATAGGAATGTTTGACTATTCTTCCAGGACCACATTTGTGAGGTCAAGCACTGATGTTGTATGAGAAGGCCTGTCTCACAGTCTCTGCTCTAATTCATTCCAAAGGTGTTCTATCGGGTTGAGGTCAGGACTATGTGCAGGCCAGTCAAGTCCCTCCACCCCAAACTGGCTCATCCATGTCTTCATAGACCTTGTTTGTGCACTGGTATGCAGTCATGTTGGAACAGGAAGGGGCCATCCCCAAACTGTTCCCACAAAGTTGGGAGCATGAAATTGTCCAAAATGTCTTGGTATGTTGATTCCTTAAGAGTTACCTTCACTGAAACTAAGGGGCCAAGCCCAACCCCTGATAAACAACCCCACATGATAATCCCCCTCTCCACCAAATGATTTGGACCAGTGCACAAAGCAAGATCAATAAAGACATGGATGAGCAAGTTTGGGGTGGAAGAACTTGACTGGCCAGCGCAGAGTCCTGAATTCAACCCAATAGAACACCTTTGGGATGAATTAGAGCGGAGACTGTGAGACAGGCCTCCTCATACAACATCAGTGCTTGACCTCACAAATGTGCTTCTGGAAGAATGATCAGACATTCCCATAGACAGACTTCTAAACCTTTTGGACAACCTTACCTGAAGAGTTGAAGCTGTTATAGCTGCAAAGGGTGGGCCAACTCAATATTGAACCCTATGAACTAAGACTGGGATAATGGTAAAGTTCATGTGCGTGTAAAGGCAGGCACAACAATACTTTTGGTAATATAGTGTATTTTAACTAAGATGCAAATTAGGCTTCAGTGAAAAAGAGTTGGGTGCTTGCTGTGCCTAGAACATAAGTAGATTGGAACTTTGTGGCAAGACATAAACTATTTGCAATGTGAGAGTATTGTATCTTTACCTGACTTGTTTGTTCTTTGACCTTTTATGCTGATCAAAGCACATTTGAGTATAGTATCTACATATATTTTGGAAAGAGACATTTACAATACATCTCAGAAAATGCTGCACATATATTTTTAAATAAATAGCTTTATAGAGAACATTTTTTTACAAGGCAAATTGGCTTGAAATGACCTAAAAGCTTTCCATGAATCTAGGAACTGATATATTTTTATTGCAACTAGCATGGGAGATTATTTTATGCTTTATCTCAGTGTTACTGTAGTTATCTATTAGCCTTTGTTTGACAATCTACTATACTGAAATTATTAGGCAGCATCTACTTTTCACTCTGCAATTTGGCCTTCTGATGTTTTCTTTTTTCAAAGACGGGCATCAGCCAGTGAGTGATTATCCTTTTCTTGTTGTGAAGATTATAATTTTCTGCATGTCTGGTGTAGCTAGAAGGGATAAAAGGATGTTTTCAAATCCATTTAAATGGAAAAAAAAATCACAGGAAAGTTGATTGTATGGAAATAAACAATAGGAAAATACATCTTCACATTTTTTTTTCCCACAGCTATGAATAGATGACTAAAATCTCTTTTGTGCCACAGTGAATTAGCAAGTGGAGAGTTTTAAATGGTGATTCCTTCATCACGAAATAGTCTTAAGGCTTGAGAAGTAGACTGTCTTTTGTCAGTCACTTAAGTCATGCGCTTAAATGTGAATTTTTATGAAGCTTGAGGAGACTTTTAGCTTTTAATTTTTATTTGCACTGTTAATGAGGTGTTTCCTCCTTAAAGCTCTTATTTAAAGAATGATGGTAATTGTGTTGCCATCCTCACAGCATGTTTAAGGAAAGCTTTCTAGACAAGACACAAAGAAAACAATTATCAGTGGTAATAAGAGGTCCATCTTGCATTCTAATGGTTTCTCACAAACGTCATGCTCTAAAACTCTTTTCTACAGCAATTCCAGGGGCCAGTACATTAAAACCTTTGTTTAATTGGTAGTAAAATGACCTTTCAATTGTCCAGGGATTCTAAATAAAGATGTAACAGGTTCAATATATATTGGACTGGGGTGGTTAAATTCCAGCCATGAAAATCAATCTATATCCACTCTTCCCTACGAATGTGTCTTAGTACATCAAACCAAACTGTCCTCCTTTTGACCTTTGAGCTTTGACTAATGACATTGTTTATTGCATGGATTTTACTTATGCTTACATACACAACAAATCAAACTTTTTTCTTTCTGGAAAAAATGTAAAGTATTTTGTTAGGAAAGAGTTAATACTGTTTTTTGAATCTCTGGTTTCTTGAAGTGAATAAAATTAATGAAGCCTCCAAATCCTATTCTTACCTTTATTAAAAGGCATGTAAATTCAGGTCATCCACATCAGACCCTGATCTCTTATGAGCTGGATTCAATTTTTTTCCACTCCAAGTTAGACGTTGAAGTGGAAGTTCAATCAAAAGCTAACTAAGGCGAAACCTACTCCCACCCCCATTCTAAACCTATTCTATCTAACCGTGTAAAGAAAAGATCTATTTACTTACTTATTCTGAAGCTGCTCTGGTCCGGTCCCACGATCAACTGTCAGCAGTGGCTGCAATGTAGAGAAGGAGCAACCGACAATGGTTGCCCCATAGTAAACCTATAGGTGACATCATCTCCCAGGCATATGCAGCCGTTGTTGTCGGCGATCTCTCCTCTATACAGAATCTGGGAAAATCATGTGACCAGACTGCAGCAGCTTCAGAATTGGTAATTATACAGATCTTTTCTTTACAGGGTTAGATAGAATAGGCTTTGAATGTGGGTGGGAGTAGGTTTAGCCTTAGTTAGCTTTTAACTGAGCTTCCACTTTAAGATTTTAAAGAACAGGGAAGGGAAGAAATGCATTTTCTATCCAACCTAAACCTGCCCATTATGTTTTATTTTTTAATAAAAGCCTCTATAACCCCCCAAAAAATTGCTTAAATCCTCTGTCATGTGATTCTCCTCAGCTCCTCTTCTGGTAGTGTTGACTAGTGAACAGAACCATGTAAGAACACCTATGAGGACCCTGTGACACAATTTCTCCACAGCCAATGGGCAGTGTCCACCTCACTAGGAAGGCATATGAGTATTGGAAGAAAGAAGCTTGGAACTTAGCTCATCATGTAACTGGAATAGTTGGGTACATGATTAATGCTTTTATTTAATGTAGACCTTTTTAGTATAAAAACCTAGTTTAGAGACAGCTGTGTGGAGTAGGAAAGGGCATTTTTTTTCCTGCGGTACAAGTTTAATTGTTATAAGTTAATATATAAGGAGTTCTCCACCTAGATCAACCAAGTGGTGAGGTTTAAGGCATAAGAAGGACATTTTAAATATACATTTCCCAATTTCCTGTTGATATAATCTATTGTTTTTAAACAGCAGGCTTTCGATGCCGAATAATGCTACTCCTTCTACTAGTGCTCAAGCCTATGGAGGGCCTTGGCATTATGAACTATTTCAGTCCAGTCTTTTCTACTAATTGCTTTTGTTCTTCATATTTTGATTTCTTTTGTTCTTCCCTGAGGATCTTCCAGGATTTTTTTTTCATCTGTAGTTCCCCAGCCAGATATATCAACTGATTCAAGAGTGTATTCCTCTTCCAATATCCTGGGAGACTTTCATGAGGTTTAAGAGTTTTAATATAATAATAGTTTTATAAACATAAGCAGTAGTATGTTTGTTACCTATCTTTTACATGCTGTTAATCACCTACCTCTCTGATAACTTTTCATAGGGCAAAATTAAACAGCATCTCATTGTACTCAGCTGTAACCATTTTTAAATAAGTATCCTGGTATGTCAGCTTTGTTAATTAAGCTAGTATTGCCTTCCAAAGGGTTATTTGGAATAGTCCCATGATCTTACCTAGCACACCTAGCTCTCCATTTATAGAACCAGATCACACGTGGTATTTAGATGTTTTCCTAAATACCACATGCAGTCCTGAAAATGTCAATTCACTTTGCTTTATGCAGTATTTACCACATAAAGCAAAAACGCTTGGTAAATACTGCATACTGCCACGTCCGTAGCAACTGATAAGTCATAAGCTGTCAGCGGGATTGCCCACTGAAAGTTGAAAAAAAAATGCTGGCAATGAAAAATTAAGAAAAACATGGAATGACGTCCCCCCCAATCCTTACCGGGCCATTTGGGTCTAGTATGGATTTTGAGGGGAACCCCCATGCCAAAATTAAAAAGAAAATGACGTGGGCCTCCCAAAATCCATACCAGACCCTTATTCGAGCAGGCAGCCACTCAGGTCAAGAAAAGGGGGGTGGAGAAAAATGGATTTTGGGGGACTCCATGCCATTTTTAAAAAAATATATTGGCATGGGGTTCCACTCAAAACCTATACCAGACCTCAAGGACCTGGTTTGGACTGGGGGTGACTCCACGCTGTTTTTTTTTTACATTTTTTTTACATTCAGCAGTCAGCAGGGAACCCAGCTGACAGCTGATGACTCATCGGTTGCTAAGTACGCAGCAGCCACCCGCTTCTTAACAACCATGACAGTTACTGGTTGTTAAGGACAACAGCGGCCACCCGCTCCATAACAACCAGCTATTTACAGCCTGTGTTAAGGACGCCAGCTACCACCAGCAGTAAATTACCCCAGGCTTTCATTACTAAAATAACTTTCACTTCATAAAATAACTCATGCAGTATTTTAGTAGCATTTTTTAATGAATGTCAAAAACTTTTTGAAAAACGCTGTGCGGTATCTCACCGTATACTCGGATGTGGAAAGATACCACTTTGTGAATTCAGCCCCATATCACACCATACTTTTTCTACTTTTAAGTATAGTCTTTAAGCTGCATGCACTCCCATAATAGGCACAAACTGACTGGATTTTGCAAATTCTGATTAGACAGCTGGTACATCTGCCAATAGTCTGCCAATAGTCACCCTAACACATGCTATATCTGCTTTGAAGAATATTACTGCTGAAGCAGGGAAGACAAAGTTGGGACGGTGTTTAGATAAAAGTAAATTAAACGTTGATATATTTAAACCAATTGACCTCCTGAAGGCTCTACCCCCTTCACCAGGTCATGTTTTGCTATTCAGCACTGTGCAATTTTAACCAGCAATTGTGTGTTAATGCAACGCTATATACAAATTAAATGTATATATTTTTTTTACAAATAAAACTTTCTTTTGCTGGTATTTAATTACTACTGTTTTTTTTGCTGTATAAACAACAAAAAAAATAAACAGCAATATTTTCTACTTTCTGTTATAAAACATATTCAATGAAATCAAATTTCATACATTTAGGGCAGAATGTATTTTGATAAATGTCCTTGATGAAAAAATCCCAATAAGTCTATATTAGTTTATTTGTGTAAAAGTTATAGGGTCTACAACCTATATATTTTAAAATTCATCAATCCTGATGTTTCTTGAGACCCTTAAAATGTCAGGACAGTACAAATACCCCCAAATGACCCCATCTTGGACAGTCTGATGTATTTTGTAGGAGGCATGTTTTTTTAAGTTGTAATTCCTTTTTGGAAATTGAATAAATGAAATAAAAAAAATCACTTTTTTTTTTACATACTGTCACCAGTCCAGTAAAGCATCATTATAAATTGTGCTGCAATTGCAGCGCACCACATCTCGTAAAGCTTGTCGCTCAAAAGTAGCTCCTGAACTTTTTTCACTGCTGCTCTCTCTTCTTATGTAGGGTGAATGGACTCTTGTAGTTTTTTACATGTAGTCTGTAGTGGGTGGGCCTGCTGGGAATATGTGCAGCACAGCGATGTCACTGCTTTGGAAGATAACAACTGAGTTTGCAAAGGCATTTGATGACAAAGTGAATCTATTTTCCTTTTGGTTTTTGAGTAGTAAATGCATTTTAATTAAAACATTTTGTTGATGGAGCTCAGCTTTATTGTTGTTTTCATTTTGTGTTATTCTAAGACAATAGTTGGGACTGCTTTTTTACTCTCTTCCTCAATATTCATGTTCTTGTCCTCTTAGTATACTACTTACCCATGGTCCCACGTTCCATATTTTTAATCAGATTATGCATGTACTCAACTCATGTACTGAGAATTTAGCTTTCTCCTCCTATAAAATGCCTCTCCTTATCTTTATCGATGGTATGCTTTTCGTCCCTCATATAAAATGTTCTATATTCTTCTGTCTGAGCACAGCAACCCCACTGTTTTTAGTCTCTCATTATAGCCATTCATGTTGGCTCTGTTCTTTCTTTACCACTTTTATCTTCTATTTTCATTTATCTGTTGCACATTCATCTTGTCTCTTTATCAAACCCATTTTTACTGGCTTTCTCACCTTTTAAGCTCTGTCCAAATTTGTTCAATTTCACAAAAACTTCTGTCCATTTCCACTTTGTATCACTTCCTTTCCACATCCTCTTTACCATTTAGGTTAATATAATTTGTCTCTTAACAATTCTGTAGAAAGCTAATTAGTGTTTATATTTCACTGTTTGTATTTCACTGAAGGACATTGCCAGGGTCTAATTTTTCATGTCTACATCTAACAAATTGCAATATATTTGAAACATGCTTTTGATCCTCGTGTAACTGAACCAATTTTTTCCACACAATTTTATCAGGCCAGCTTCATTATTGATTTTCCTATTGTGTTTTTTTTTTTTTACTTCAGATCATATGCTATTAATGATTATGACTGTTGGATTTTCTGCCAACAGCCTGTCATCACACAATTCCTGTCGGAAAATCCGATCGCGTTTATGTGGCTTAAATTACTCTACTTACTATTTGAAACTCTATGAAGACTTTTTTTGTCTAACAATATCCTAGAAAAAGCAGTATACAGTATATCTCTCCTCTGATAGTATATACAGTATATCTGTTCTAATAGTATATACAGTATATCTCCTCTAATAGTATATACAGTATATCTCTCCTCTGATAGTATATACAGTATATCTCTCATCTAATAGTATATACAGTATATCTCTCCTCTGATAGTATATACAGTATATCTCTTCTAATAGTATATACAGTATATCTCCTCTAATAGTATATACAGTATATCTCTCCTCTGATAGTATATACAGTATATCTCTCCTCTAATAGTATATACAGTATATATCTCCTCTGATAGTATATACAGTATATCTCTTCTAATATTATATACCGTATATCTCCTCTAATAGTATATACAGTATATCTCTCCTCTAATAGTATGTACAGTATATTTTGTCTGCCTGTTATTCTAAGAGTGGATTCAATATTTTGCTCCCTAACCATATAGTTGGTTATATATATTTACCACTGCATATAGATATTTAAGAATAAATTGCCTTTTTTTTTAAACTTTACATATTAACTAAATTATACACCACACTTTTTTAAGGTTATTAACTGTCTAATCGATTAATCAAAACAATAATTTAGCCAACTAATCGATTATGAAAATAATCGTTTGTTGCAGCCCTAATGAACTCCCATGCATGTGCGGCATTGACATAATATTGGCCAGTCCAATAAAAATGGTTAAAGATTGCTGCCTGGAAGCTGACAGGCCAGCGGGGAACTTCAAGACACCACAACACTGGAGAGAAGGGTATAGTTCTCTTTTAAGTAATAATTATATCTCCTTTAATCTCTTTACCCAAAAGCTTTTGTATTGTATGTTTGGCTATTTAGTATAACATATGGTACAGTATAGTATACCATGATACTTGCCACAAATTTGTGGCAGTGTTGAATTGTAAGTCTGTTAACTTGCTGCACATATTTACTGGCAAGTTGTATACTTACAGAGGACTTGAAGCACAAGTTCTAGTTGACACTTCCAATTTGTAGCAAATTTGCGTGGCAAGTCTCTAGCAAGATACAAATTGCAGTGGTGAGTCTACAGCAAGAGCTCTGCAAGTCTCCAGGATAAAAATTAAACCACAATGACCCCTGTGGTGGGATGACTATTGCACAGTATAACTGAACCAGAACTTGCAGCAGACTTCCAGAATGTTTGTAAAGAAAGTTGATCTGGAGTCATGCAATGTGGACTTGCTGCAATTGTGCAACAAACTTGTAAAGCCTGGAAAGCCTAGCTGTAGCTTAGCAAATCAGTTTCAGACGTGCAGCTCAATTGTTTGCTATCTGGGTTGCAATTAAACAGCAATAAATTTGATCATATTTAAAGCAAAACATATTCTAAATAAGGATAATCTAGTGGGAAATTAATATCACATTTGGTTCTATGGAGGAATTGTCACGGGTTCAGTAGTGCACAAGATTGTTCTAGCAAAGGCTGTAAACAATGGCCAGTTGTAGGTAGGTTATCACAACTAGAATCCAGTTTGAATTGCTATTTGATTTTTTTATTTTTTATTTTTTTTTTGCTCAGAGAAGGGAGCGTTTTCTGGCCAGATGTTTAAAAGTGTTAAAATTCTTTTAATTCACCTAAAAACAAAATAATAAAGGAAGATTTTAATAATTCAATATTTGATTTTTTTTCGTAGTTAAATACCTGAAGCATTCATACAGTTAAGGAAGTATTTTTTTTTTTTTTCACATTGCTTGAGAGAGACAGGCATAGCTAAAAAAAACTACTTGCACGTGCTTAGAAATTTATTAAAAAAGAATCACAATTTCATAGGACAGAAACATAGCAAATTAGTGGTAGAACGTACAAACTTCTAAAAAAAGAGACAGGATAATATGGCAAGAAATTTCAAATAAAAATGGGGACATTCAAATGAGGACTAGTTGAAGAGAATGTGATATGAAAATCACATATATATATTTGGTAAAATTGTTGGGTTAATATATGGATTTAGTTTGGTGGGCAATTTTGTCTATTAGCATTTGCATAAAAAAATCTTCAGTGAGCATGTAATAGAATGAGGTGACCTACATTAATATATATAAATATATGTCCTATATGTAGTGCTGCTTTCAATGCTAAATGATTGTCTAAAATGAGAAGAGACTCCAGTTGCTTCCCTCTGTGAACATTTCATGCATAAATTTAGATAAATACGGAATGTTTTATGCGTAGATAGCAAATACTTGGAAGAATTATTACCAAATAATGCCAATGCAATAAATATTTTAAATATATTCAGTATACCAATATATCTTTTTAATTTTGTGCTATTATTTGCTGTACAGACATAGAAATGTGAAATAAATCACAGTATGTTATACATTACTCAATTTTAAATATTATATTCAGTCAACTCTTCTGAAGCTAATATGAAGTTATGCATTTGCAAACCAATCTTTTAATTTTTATATTTTATTCTAAATAAGAAATTTTTTGTTTCCATGTAGGCAATCATTCTATTTATTTTTTTATCAAAACATGATAATCCTATGATAATCTATTTATCAAAATGTGAAGGCATTAACCATAAACTCAGGTAGCCTCAAATAGAAGGTTTTCTTATGGATTATTTTAACAAATAACATAAAAAGGTCAAAACTGCATTTTTTTTTTAGAAATAACATAAAAAGGTCAAAACTGCATTGTATTGCAATGTAAGTGTTAGTAAGTAGCAAGCAAGCTTCTAAACACACTTGGCGTAAGTGGTTGAAGCTGCGCATCTTCCATTAACATAAACACATTCTGAAATGTACAGAGGAGTAGAGTTCATTTAGGGTACTGTGTCAAATTTAATAAAACATTGTCCCCTTCATAAATATATTATTTACAAAATACTCCTAAAGCTTGTCAGCTTATATATCAACCCCTTATGTTTAAAAATAATTAAAAGGGCTGTTTTATTTTTGGTTTTTGATTCTTTATTTGTTTAAATTGTATACTGGTATGACATGCATCATTTGAAAATAATTACAGGTTTTAAATATTTCTAAATTTAAGGTAACTTAAGTGTACATGCTGTATACTTAATTCTGTTTTAAGGAATCTGGAGATCTTCATCTGTAAAATTCAGAAGTTGACATGCTTATGGTCCTTGCATGCCACTCTTAAGCCTGTCAGAATTAGCTGTCAGTCCAAAACAAACCTGTGGGGATTTTGCTGACAATAGGCATGCTGTAGAGCATCGCATTATGAATTGCCTTGTGAACTGTGCAGGCTATCGGATTTTACACATGAAGGGCTCTCCAATCAGGAAAGTGAAGATAAGTGTAATGCATATATCTATACTTAACTCTGTCAAAACCTGAGACCTTTAAAACTTGTTCTTTCTTTAGCGAGAAGAAGTATTCTGTGAACCTATCTGCATTACCCCTAAGGTATATATACCAGAATTAGTTAACTTGCCCTTTAGACCTATAGCACCTATAGCATGGAGATCATGTATTGCTTATCTGTTAATTGGCCCAAGATGTGATTGGATAAGTAAAGTAGTAAAACACTTGATTTAAGCATAACAAATAGAACTAACTGCTTTGGTATGAACCACAGTACAGCACAGGTTATTCACATGAATACTCTGGGAAATGTACCACATAAAATTCACATGTGTGCTTTACGTGATTTTTATCCTGCTTTGTTTATCAATCATATGAGGAGATCATGTGGTGGACAACCTCTTGATACTGAATCTGGTTATTTTGCAGTTAGTTTTATTGAGATGTATGGGTGTTTGTGGTTTCCTGTAAGTTCAGAGACAAAATGTTTTTGTTTTTTAGTGAGCACTTTTAATAAAGCTTTGTTGCTATGTGTTTGTGGGTCATGATTGTTCACTCACAAAAATCGAAATGCCTTTTTCACCTGTAAAGCCCCATACACACGGTCGGATTTTCCGATGGATTCTGTCCTATCGGACAATGTTGTCGGAAATTCCGACCGTGTGTAGGCACCATCGGACATTTTCCATCGGATTGTCCGACGGACAAAGTTGTATCTCCTGCTCTAAAGATTTTCCGACAACAAAGTCCGATCACACCAATTCCGATCGCGTGTAGCGAATTCCGACGGACAAAGTGCCACGCATGCTCAGATCACATTACAAGACCAAAGCTATTGGCTACTAGCCTCTATGTAGTCCCGTCGTAGGCAACAAACATCACCACGTTCAGAATAATCGGATTTTCCGACAACTTTGTCCGACCGTGTGTATGCAACACCAGTGTCGGACTAAATCCGTCGGACCAAATCAGATGGATTTGGTGGTCGAATTTTCCGACCGTGTGTATGGGGCTTAAGTCATTGTCTTTATATATTCGGCTACAATATCATTGCACACATATATTTTCAGTGTGAAAAACAGGCACAGTAGCTTCAAAAATATGGAACGTGAAAGCGTCAAAGTAGATTTGTGGTATTTAAATCATTTCTACAAACAGTATTCAATAACCAAATTCAAATAGCATCAATGATGTTCAAATTAAAGGTGGCAAACTAGACCAGCATCAGATTTCAGGCTACTGAATCAGACCAGATTAGATCTGTATTTCCTACCCCCCAATCAAGGCACAGGACTAAAATTTTTGTCACATCTTTATCCGTCCATATGCTTCCCCCGTGTGTGCCCTTGGGAGCACAGCAGCATGATCTGTGACCAATATGTCCACAGGATACAGCGGATCACCAATCTGTGAACTGGGCCTCTGTGCTCCACCCTGGTACCATATGATCGCTGTGAGCGATCACAGAGATTACATGTCTAGTAAAAAATTGCCTTTTATTCATGATGCTATTGTTTACTACTGTGATGTATGTGATTGGTCACAGGGATCACATGGTACAGTGCTAATCACAGTGGCTCTTTATCATTTGGTAGCTGTGCCAATCAAAGCTATCACATTAATAAACAATGGCATCGGATGCCAAGCACAGTGTAAATGATTGGTTAGACAGTGACCATCACTGTAAATTGCAACCATAGTGTAAATAAAAGCCTGATCACCTCCCTAGAGTTAGTACAGTGTCACTTTGGTAATACTACGCTGCTTTGGTAACAGTATGTAAAAAAACAAAAAGGAGAATTTTTTTTATTTTTTATAGTGCAGTGTCATTGTACAGATGTGGCGGTGATCATGTGCAATGGGTGGCTGCTCTGATATAACTGTATGTCAGTGCTTCCAGCCATTATCTTTGATCACCACCAATGAGACCAATGCTGCCAGTGAGTGTCCATAATCACCACCATTCGCTCACAGTGTCCCTAAACACTGCCGCATCACTCACAGTGTCCAAGATCATGGTTACACAAGTCATATTGTCCCTGATCACTGTCACACCAGTCATATTGTCCCTCATCACCGCCACACCAGTTACAGTGTCCCTGATTACTGCCACACCAGTCATGTTGTCCTTTATTAACACCAAACCAGTCATAGTGTCCCTGATCAGCACCACACCATTCATATTGTCCCTAATCACTGCCACACCACTTACAGTGTCCCTGAAGAGGCAAAAGCAGATCCTTACCAGAGGGAATGGCTCAAACATAAATTAGCTACTCTTTCCAGTTGCCTCAAAGATTTTATCATGATATAGTACTGGAGTTTTGAGATACAATTCTTGGCCCAGGTATTGGTCCATGTAAAGTACCACAAAGGTCTCCAGGTTGTCCTGAACCTAAATTTAGTGGACCTCATAGATTTGAAAGGTAGAAAGGATTGTTTCCACAATTGGGGTATACAGGTGTTGGCTGTATTTAGCATATGGCTAGTGAAGAATGCCTTATATTTTCAGTTGAGCCTCTCCGTGAGATGAGGCAAGCCATGACAGCTGTAATATATTTAGCTTTTGTTCTTGTATTAGATATATTGTTATGGGTAACTCCACTTTCATGGGAAACATAGTAAATAAAAAAATAATATAGCATGTGCAGTTGATAATATCTTAATGTTATCAAAATTACCTTTCCTTTTCAATCTGCAGCTGCTGTCATTTTCTGTAAAATTCAATGCAATATGGCAATGTGTATGGAGGTATTCTGTACACAGTTGGTGTACAAAACTTTCTCTTTCCTGTTTGTGGGATTGGCCTACTGAATGTCCCAGAAGTCTGCATTAGGATGCAAGCTGGATTTTAGGCATACTCTGCATCAAAAATTTCATTTTGGTGAGAAACTCCGAAACAGTTAATTATCTATAAAGAGATGCAGACCCTGCAACTTTCTTCATTAAAATACTGCAAGTGCATCATCTGATTAAAAATTAAAAAGTTAGTCCCATTCATATTCACTGTTTACACTGATATAATCAAGTAAATAGTAGAATAGAAACAGGTAGGAATCTGCAACAAAGTTTGTTAAAAGACTTGTAATGTACATTGCTCACCCAGAGGGGATTGTTATTTTTATTGTATTTTTTAAATCTTCCTACATAAGTTGTACCTGTTTATCGGATACCCTCTCTTCTATACAGCTGTTCAAAGTGCAGACTTTATACAGCTTGTCTGAGCTTTCAGAAATCAGGGGATGAGAGCTGAAGTTACACTGTGCAGAGCTGAGTAAGAGCTGATTGGAGGGAAAAGACACACACAGCCTTCACACAGCACACAGGAACAGAGTTGATGCTGTCTATCACAGGCTATGTGCTGGAACTCCTTCCCCATCACCTTTTTTCTCTTGCTGTCAGGAAGCCCTGTCAGAAGTGACTCATGCAGATAGTAGAGGAATGAGACAGCAGAAATAAATGGCAGTTAGTGTTATTGATTAAGACAAGTGCACACTGTAGAGGGATATACTTTGTTCATATTTCATATTCCAGCTCTAGGACTTGGCGGGGTGGCAGTGCTTGACATTTCACATGCTGCAGGCTGTGTTAGTGCTGATTTGGCACCCATAATCTAAGGGCACATCTGTATGTTTGTCTCTCTTTTACTGTTCAAATAATAAAATTGCTACACTATGATCACCTTTATACCCCTCTGGTTTATCCATATATGAGGATGTGGTGATATTATGGTGGAATTATCCTGTGTTAAAAACAACAAAGGGCTGTACTGATCCTGACATAAAGTGGAGGTTTAATCAAATGCGTATTGACCACTTTTAGCCAAAGCGGTTGCATGCTATCTGGTGAGTGTTCTGTGTTTTCACTGGTCGCCGGCTGATTTGCAGTGGAAAAAATATGATTTTTTTGATGTATCTAGGGACTTATGTTTATGAGTTTATAGAGACTGGTTTGCACTGGGAATTTAGTGTTAGTTGCGATATTATATGATTGATATAGTTAACCAATTGGAGACAATAGAGCTTTGTATTATTATTTTTAACTGCATATGTGTATTTATTTATTTCAATTTTGGTATTTATATAATTTTTTTGAGGGTTATCATATATAATGAACACTAGCACCCCCTATTTCACATCATTTAGGCAAGTATTTTTTTTTTTTTTTTTTTATAGGATGGCAGCAGTCATAACAAATATATTATTTTTCTTATTCTTTAATATTTGGCAAACAGATTGTATTTTACATTAGAGCAAATGTATACCAAAGTTAACAAAAATAGTTTAAAAAATGTTTTACCTATATACAGTGCTATTGTATCAGGTACAAACAATACACTTTTTAAACCATCAACAAACAAATTTGTAGCACAAAAAAGCTATTAAAGGCAACATTTTAAATAGCATTTCCAACGTAGGTACTGTATTTTAAAGATACTATACCTTTGCATGATTCTCTGAAACTTGAAGAGTTCAAGTGCATGATCATATAACACTTTAATGTTTAATTTGCAGTTTAACAACTTCACAAATGCTGGTGAAAATCCTTAACTGAAAAGCACAACAACAAAGATAATGACATGTAAAATAGATGCAGCTTTATTTTATGACCTACTTAAAAGCTGGTTCCAAACTTTCAGTGGCAAGTGCTGAAACTCACATATACTTCACATCCAGAATTGGGATGCTTTCAGCTGTAATGGAAGTGTTAGTGTAGCGTATATAATTTTGTTTGATTGGTTTCAATCTAAAAAGCATATATCATAATATATGAGTGATTCTAGCTCATATTTAATTTTGTGTCTTTGTTTCCGTTCTGATGCTATTGTTTCCTCCAGTACAGAATAGATAAGAAGCTGCTCGTTTTCATTTTTAACATTATGTCAGGCTGACGTCTCTGTGTTTTATTTGTAGAAAAAAAAAAGAAAGAAAGGACAAAAGAGAAAAAAAAGTAGCCTTACAACTGACAGTTAGTAGTTACTATTAGCTTTTAATTTGGCACAAAACAAAAGCATAAAACATTGTTTTGGACTCAGGAACAATTTAGATAAATTAATCAAAGCATTACTTTGACAACCTTAAAAAACATTTTATGAAGATTATCTGTTATTAAAGCCCATCTCCAGACAAAGATGGAGGAGGGTGTGTATCTCTTTTTAATTATTCAGCATTGTAATCTGATCTTCTGCTATTAACACTATTCACAGCATAGCAATAAGTTAACAAGACAAAAAGCTGAAGCTGTATAAGCTCCACCTGCTGGCAGAAAGGGGTAAATATTAAATATTCTATTGTGATGTTTCATATTTCCCTGAAAAACAACTTTCACTAATATAATTTTTTTTTTAGCCATAGTAAAAAAAAAACAATGCATTCCCTTTGAATTATTTGTGGAAGGTCTAACATTATTTAGTAAAGTATCATTTAGCACAGTTCGGTGGCCATTTATGTTATTTACTACCATGGACCTGCTGCATTGAAGTAACACGTCTTTTGCTGCCAATGTGACATTTTTTTTTAGCTGTAGCACAACTAGGTGAAAAGCTAGTATTGTCCAGCAGTGCTCCTGTTATAAAACAGGAACCTTAGGGCCTTTGGTATTAGGCTTTGAACTTCTTTCAATGGCATCTGTTTGACATAAGTTTGAAATGTTTCTGACAGGTGCATCTGACCTGCATGTGACCTTACTTGTGATCTTCATTTGACCTGTTTTAAGCAGGTTTTGTATTCCTATGGACTTGTATGAGAATTCAAAACCTACTTGAAGTGTACACAAGCCTTTTAACACAGGCCATACAATTATTTTTCTTTTTACAAGAAAAAAAAAAAAAAAAGTTTCTACTCAGAAGTAGCCCAAGATGCATGGTTTACAAACCATGGATCCTTGCTTAATCAGTGGAAGTGTGCACAACTTTTAGAATTTGGGTTGATGTTTATTGCCTAAAAGGAGATACAGTTGATTGCAGACTGCTAAATTTTCTCTCTCCATCATCAATATAATCTGCTCATAAAAGTTTAAACAGTTAAGGTGCCATTTTCATTAAAGTGATATTAAAGCCTTGTTTTTTTTTAAGCAAGTTCAAGTGTTGATCAAACTTTGCCTTTCCTCCAGTTCTATACTGTCCTCTCATTGCTGCCCCATTGCAGTTTTAGGGTGGCTCCTTTCCTTTGCATGGTTCCATGGATCCACCCTTAGCGTATTAGAGCTGTGTCTCCCTGTGCTGTGTGTATTAGTACAAATACACAATCGTAGTTTGGGGGTGGCAAGGTGTGATATATATGTATATATATATATATATATATATATATATATATATATATATATATATATATATATATATATATATATATATATATATATATATATATATATATATATATATATATATATATATATATATATATATATATATATATATATATATATATATATATTACAGTATCTCACAAAAGTGAGTGCACCCCTCACATTTTTGTAAATATTTTATTATATCTTTTCATGTGACAACACTGAGGAAATTACATTTTGCTACAATGTAGAGTAGTGAGTGTACAGCTTGTATAACAGTGTCAATTTGCTGTCCGCTCAAAATAACTCAACACACAGCCATTAATTTCAAAACCGCTGGCAACAAAAGTGAGTACACCCCTAAGTAAAAATGTCCAAATTGGGCCCAATAATCAATTTTCCTTACCCGGTATCATGCGACTCGTTAGTGTTACAAGGTCTCAGGTGTGAATGGGTAGCAGGTGTGTTAAAGTTGGTGCTATCACTCACTCTCATACTGGTCACTGGAAGTTCAACATGGCATCTCATGGCAAAGAACTCTCAGAGGATCTGAAGAAGAGAATTTCTTGGATTTTCGTGGTCATGGAATCGTGGAAGAAGACTCCAGTGGCAACCTGTGAAGCTCTGGTGAACTCCATGCCCAAGAGGATTAAGGCAGTGCTGACAATAATGGTGGCCACACAAAATATTAACACTTTGGGCCCAATTTGGACATTTTCACTCCAATTTGTACTCATTTTTTTTGCCAGCGGTTTAGACATTAATGGCTGTGTGTTGAGTTATTTTGAGGTGACAACAAATTTACACTGTTATACAAGCTGTACACTCACTACTTTACATTGTAGCAAAATGTCATATTTGTGAAAAAAACATTTAATTTCTTCAGTGTTGTCACAAAGATATAATAAATTACTTACAAAAATGTGAGGGGTGTACTCACTTTTGTGAGATACTGTATATAGCACTGTCACATACATATTTACATTTACATATTTACATATTGTACATTCACATCAGTCTGCATCCTCATAGAGCTTACACTCTAAGGTCCCTAACTCACATGCATACATATATTAGAGGCAATTTACCCACCAGCATTACAACCTTAGGCACAACCAATGATGTCGTCATTAGATAAGGAGCACATTGGTTTCCTGCATAGTGTCCTTTCTTGCCCCTTTCCTCTCTGTCAGCACTCTGTCAGGTTCATGTTAATGACATGAGGGAGAGAAACTGAGGGAGAATAGAAACACTGAATACTAGTCAATACCAGTGGGCAAAATCTTAAAATAGTCATATAGGGTCCTACGTGTGTGGATGCTGCTGCTTTATGTAAAACTATTAGTTTAGTTGTTTACATTTAAGAATGGGGTGCCTCGAGCTGTACATGATTGTAAAGGGTGCCTTGGCTGAAAAGAGGTTGAGACACACTCATCTAAAGAAAGTTTAAAAAACAGTTGCATTACGCCTCCAGCAGTTGTTATTAATAATAGCAGTTGCCTCATTAACAACAGTTTTTCACCTTCATTAGCTACTGCATAATTTATCAATTTCACACCTGGGAAGATAATAATTCACATTTAGGATAGCATTTGAAAATATAGGCAATGCATGTTAATGCAGGAAAAAATAAATAAAACATTTAGTATATTTATTTCGGCCAACGGCATGCCTATTTAAAACCTGCATCATCTACTAACAGATTTATCTATACATATAAATACAAAATAGCATTTATTATTTACTAAATGAAACAATATACCCTTAGTTCAAAAAAGCCTATCTCTCTGTACTGGCGTTCTCAACTACATCAAAGTAACTCTGACCTGATTGACCCAGCTCTCCTTCTGTAGGCCAATAACAATTTTCTTGACAGCATCACTTTGCTGGGTTTTGACATGTCCAGCTCTGAGAAAAATTATATGTCATCTCAGTTTGATTACATCCTCCAGCTTATTTCCCATTTGTAGAGAAGTGGCTTTTGCTGCATTGGGTCTCACTCTGTTTACCTATAATTGATTGCTTGTAGTGCATTCTCTGACATTGCTACCTGTTGCTGCCTCTTTTTCCAGGTCAACTGGCTGCAGGTACGTGTGAGGTTGTTACATACGACAGAGATAGCAGTCAGCCCCGAAGGACTATAGCCCGACAAACAGCTCGCTGTGCATGTAGAAAAGGACAGATTGCCGGCACAACAAGAGCAAGGCCAGCCTGTGTAGATGGTAAGCATCCCTTATTAATAAATATTTTTTTTTAAAGTATTGAAATTATGAAGAGATTCAAATGTGTTGAGTGTACAGTGGTTTAGGAAATGTCCTGATTTCTTGAGTAGGCCCAGCTATAACTCAGTTAAAGGAATTCTGTCATGAGAGTAATATTGGCCCACCACAGAGTACTTAGTTCTGAACATGCTTGTTGTTAGATCTTTTATTCTTACAGGACTTTTATTATGAGGACTATTCATAAATGTGACTATTGTTGTTGTTTTTATTGTGGATATGCCATAGGAACCAGCTTCAGATTTCACATTAAAGGCCTAGGGTTGTTTAGTTATGTCTCTTTCATGATTTATGAAAGATTCACAGAGGAACAGAGGACACTTGTCATTGTTTGCAATTGTCTCTTTTGTAAAATCAAGTTTTTTAAGCCCCTACTTTGGATTTCTAAGGCCACATAGACTTGCTAAATAATAGCTTGCACAGTGTGTGTGTGTGTGTGTGTCTGTATACAGACACACATTTTAATAGTCTGTTCTATTTTAGTGCTTGTATACTTGATCCAGTATTGTATGTAGTGCACACAAAATGTTTATAATGCATGTATGCATTTCAAAACATGTTTATGCTCTCCAGTGCTGCGTAACAAAGTGTTGTTTTACTGCCGTAGAGCTGAAGATAAAGATGTAAAATAGTAAGCCAGACATTTAATGGAGCGTTCTAATATTCCTTGAATCCTGAATAACTGGACTCAAAACATTTTTGAATAATACAAATGAAAAATGTAGCTTAAGAGATGTACCCACTGCTACCCGATTAGTAGCTTAAAAAATGTATTTTGCTCCAATTCAGATTCAGAGTTTTAATGCCACCCTTAGGCTAATGTGACTTTTCCTGCGTGAAAGTTAATGCAGTTGAAAAAAAAAAAAACCACTTGCAGTATTGTTAGAATAGTATTTCTCCTGTTTTCCTTTTTGTTTCTAGTATTTTGTCTCTCATTAAAATGATTACTGCATATGACTCACTGCCAAAACAGTAGCAGCCTGGAGCCTTCTCACATACTAATTCTGTGAGGCAAATGTTTGTCTTTGGAAAAAATGCAATTTTGTGTCACATAAACAAATTGCATCCTTTTGCAGGTATTGTCATGTCAAACGAGTCTTCATTTTTGTTGCTTATGTACAAAGACGTGCTTCTTGAGAATAATCACCATAATGGCCCATGAACAGAGTTTGTATTGCATTACAATTAAACCATGATTGCGTTATCTTGCTTCAAGGCTATTAATGCTAAAGCATGTCAGATATTGCCTGTAGTTTTACAAAATAAATTAAAGAAGATATGATACAATAATGTTTTTATTTTATAACAGCTTCACTAAGGTTTAGGCGTGTGTCTATATGAATGTTTGACCATTCTTCCAAAAGCACATTTGTGAGGTCAGGCACTGGTGTTGGACAAGAAGGCCTGGATCGCAGTCTCTGCTCTAATTCATCCCAAATGTGTTCTATCGGGTTGAGGTCAGGACTCTGCAGGCCAGTCAAGTCCCTCCACCCCAAACTCGCTCATCCATGTCTTCATAGACCTTGTTTGTGCACTGGTATGCAGTCATGTTGGAACAGGAAGGGGCCATCCCCAACTGTTCATCCGAACTCGCTCATCCGTGTCTTTAAGGACCATGCTTTGTGCACCAGTGCATAGTCATGTTGGAACAGGAAGGGGCCATCCCCCAACTGTTCCCACAAAGTTGGGAGCATGAAATTGTCCAAAATGTCTTGGTATGCTAATGCCTTAAGAGGTCCCTTCACTGGAACTAAGGGGCCAAGCCCAACCCCTGAAAAACAACCCTGCACCCTAACCCCCTCCACCAAATTATTTGTTCCAGTGCACAAAGCAAGGTCCATAAAGACATAGAGGAGCAAGTTTTGGGTGGAGGAACATGGCTGGTCTGCACAGAATCCTGACCTCAAACCAATAGAACACCTTTGGGATGAATTTAGAGCAGAGACTGCGAGCCAGGCCTTCTCGCCCAACATCAGTGCCTGACCTCACAAATGACCTCCTGGAAGAATGGTCAAACATTCCCATATACACCCTGCTAAACCTTGTAAAAAGCCAACTGGGCCAACTCAATATTGAACCCTACAGACTAAGACTGGGATGCCATTAAAGTCCATGTGCACATAAAAGCAAGCATTCCAATACTTTTGACAATATAGTGTAAATTCCTTGCTAAAGAACATTATTTTTTTTTATCAAATTGTTACCAGTAAAGTTCCACTTTAAGCAGGTTAAAGCTGCTGAATGTTGATATAGATATGGATCAATGTACAATCTTCTATAAGCATTCATGTCCTGGCACAGAGGCAGCTGCTGGGTTTGGTAAAACTCCCCACTTTTATTTAGCCCACACACCTCAGTTAGCACCGTCACTCAGCCTCTTTAATGCTATCTTTGTCTTTGCAGCATAAGGGCTCTGATGAAGCATTTCCCAGTCAGAATTTGCAATTACATGACATAGATAGCATGGGGGGCTGAGCAACACCATGAGATGTATGTCGTTGCTCCTAAATGGCCAACAGTTTCCAGTGTTGATTGCTGGACAACTGCAGTGTGGGCAGGTGTCAACATGGTGCTTTGTGTTTATCAAGATACATGTGTTATTTGGCTGTTGATTGTTTATAGAGTTATTCTAGGCTGAATTTTTAATTTAAAGGTTAGGTTTAGGAATTGGTTAAGCTTTAGGTTTAATTTTTAGGTTTTGCGCTTACATAAAGGATTATATTGAGAAGATAAGATGAAAAAATGCCTCATTCTCTATTGGCAATACATAGGCACCTCCAGTCTTGCCTGGTGCCCAGAAATTTGAATCAGACTGGTATGCAAATTTTACTGAGTATTTTCTTGCTCAGTAAAATGGCCCTACTCTGTCACATCATAAACCTTGGTAACCCAACCCATTGCAATGATTGAGCAGTAGTATGACTTTGGCAATGTGAGGGAGCAAGTCCAAGCTGTATCCTGTTCTAACCTGGAATTCCAGGCACTTTGTGAGCAAAACAATAAATAAAGAAAGTGCACCAACACATACAGGTTTTTATTTGTTAGCATTAATAGTTGTGTTTATAGATATTTTTGAAGTTCAAAGCTAGCTACTAGGTTCAGGGTAATAGTAAATGATTAATTTACCTTTACAGTCTTGTATGCAATCAATTTGTTTTACTTTTGAGTGTGATCATTTTATTAATTTTTTTGGGGGACTTTTTACCTAATACTTCATGTATGAAATTTTTTAGCAACAAGTTAACATGCACATAATGTAATGCGCCTGTTGTTTAACTACTAAATGATGACATAACATTGTTTAGTAGACAAGTTATTCCAAAAGCAACTTTCTTTGGCAGTGGAAGGAGCAACAGTATATGCCCTGTCTATTTTCTAAATTCTTTGCTAAACTGAAGATGTTAAAATCTTTAGTAATTTTCCATATTACTCAGAAAACTAGGCAATGAGTAGTTAGCATGAAACATTATAAGGGTCATTTTTTTTTTTTTAAATAGATTAGTAGTTTAAAATGGTTGGTAACAGAGCAGATAATGTTGCCATCATCATCAATAAAACATCTGTGTTTTTTTCATTATATTGTATATAAATTAATACAACTTTTTTTAATTGCATACTGTATATAATATAATTCGTAAAAAAAAAAATTAAACATGCAAATATAGGTTATTTACTTTTTCAAAGGACCCAACAATGCTCCGCTATGTTTAATGGTCCACTATCATCCTTGAATTCTAATAGTTGTACAGTGAGCTGCTTATTGTCTGACCATTAAGAAATATAAGCCCCAAGAGCCACTTTGTTAATTTACTCTGTACACCCTGGACTCAATTCTACCATTTTCTTTGTTGACCTATTGGGTGAATAATATATGCTTCATCGATCTTTGCTGTCACATCTAAAGAAAGGTAGGATGTAGCCTGATAGTCAATGTAATGAATTAATATAAAACATCTAGCTAGTTCAGCAGAATCACTGGCACAACATTGCTGTAAGCAGCATCTCTTCTATTATATTAATATATAACATAGAAATATATATTTTACCTTTTAACAGCAGAATAGAGAAAATGTTCTGACAGCCACATTGCCAGTACACAATAGATGTTCAGCTCTTCTACTCAGTAACTTCAAGGGAAATGTTAGGGTCATATATTGATTTATACAACAGAAAAACAAAGTTCCAAGCCTATCTGGCCTCTACAAATGTTATTCAATGGCATGTCTATTTTTGGAGCTGGAATTGACTCTGTGCAGGAGGTGGCTTAGGCAGAACAAATTTATGGTGATAGATGATGTGCCTTGAATAGATCAGTTATGTGTCTCTCCTTACTGTACTGTATAAGAGGACTAGAGCTATGCAGTATGTATGATTGTGGTAGCTACAGCATGGGTACTATCTTGTGAAAATAAGGGGGTCTTCCTGTGTAGCTGAATTCTTCTTTGCCTTCTGACCATTGCTGCTCTCTCTCTATCCCTTCTGGACTCAGTGAGAGCAAGGGGAGCCATTGGTTCCTGCTGTGTCAATCAAATCTAGTGACGCGGGGGGTGACGCAGAGCTGCACTGTGTGTGTTAAATGATGAACACAGTGCGGCTTGGGAGTGAGCCTGAACAAGTACCCCCTAGCAAGCAGCTTTTCTAGGGGGGTACTCATAGGCAGGAGGAGCCAGAACAGAGACTTTAATATGACTTGAAAGCAGGTCTCATTTGATCATCTTGGTATATTTTTAATATAATGCTATCAGTTTATAGAACACCCAGAGCAGCCTTCAAATTTTCCACTCGCCTACTAATGAGGGCTGGCAAGGAGCTAGGCTGCCTGGGAGCGGGGGTTGAGCACTGCTGGTGGGCGGGGTTGATCGGGAGCTGTTCTCCCAGTGATAGCCCTGGGGAAACAGAGCATGGAGGAAGAGGAGAGCCACGGGATCACAGAGCGGGATAGCACGCTGTAACAGCTTACATTACAATTGCCTCCACTCTGCTCATGTCACACACAGCCCTGCCTCCTCCTGACCCCACACCTGTTATAGACAAAATGCATCCCAAAATTGGACCCGCATTCTGTCTATCACAGGCGCAGGGTCAGGAGGAGGTGGGGTTGTGTGTGACGCAAGCAGAGCGGAGGCAATGGTAATGTAAGCTTACAGCGGGCTATCCGCTCTCTGTGATCCCGTGGCTCTTCTCTTCCTCCAGTCACGATCCAGCCACCCTCTTTCTTCCTCTGCCCAAGCGAGGCTGCAATGGTGGGCAGTTTGGCTGCAATAATGGTCACAGTGTGGCTACAATGGTGGACACAGTGTGGCTGCAATGGTGGGCACAGTGAGGCTGCAATGGTGGGCACAGTGTGGCTGCAATGATGGGCAAATTGAGGCTGCAATAATGGGCACAGTGTGGCCATAATAGTGGGCACAGTGTGGCTGCAATGGTGGGCAAAGTGAGGCTGCAATGGTGGGCACAGTGTGGCTGCAATGGTGAGCACAGTGATGCTGCAATAGTGGGCACAGGTGAGGCTGCATTTATGGGCACAGGTGAGACTGCAATGGTGGGCACAGGTGAGGCTGCATTGATGAGCACAGGTGAGGCTGTGCTGAGGGGCACTGATAAAGTTGTTGTTAATACCTAACTCAACCCTGATCTACCTTGATATCCAACCAACCTCTTCGTCCACAAGACTTATTCACGTAAACCTGCAAGACCTAATGTCCAAACTTTCTAATACATCGCAAGGTCTTCAAAAGACCACTGCTTCCTGGGCAGGCCAAATGGCTCTGACAAAAATATTTATGCTTCCACATGTGCTGTATCTATTTAGATCACTACCTGTGCCCATCTTCTCTTCCCATGTTGCAAAACTCCAAGCCATATTCAACACCTGCATCTGGAAAAACAATTGCCCCAGAATTCACTGCGAACTACTATGCATGCCAACTAAATTTGTCAGCCTGGGCATCCCCTACATTGGAGCCTATTACAAAGCAACCATACTGGACCCAGTTAAAGTATGGTGGACCCCCCTCCATCAACCAACCTGACTTCAAATCGAGCATACAGCCATGATGACATCCCCAAAAAGTCTACTTAGCACCATCCTCCTAAAGATGCAACCACCTAGATCCTTTTTGAGCACTGTCACAGCTATGGCTCGAGTATCAAAATCTATTTATCAAAACTCCAATGGCATTCCAACTGCACTACTCTCCTAAATTCCCCTAAACACACTGAAACTTCTTATCCTAAATGCATCCTTTACCTCCTGGACTAAAGTTGGCCTCAACAGCCTAGGAGCACTTTATGCTAACTCTGTTCTCAAATCGTGTATGTTGATCATACCCACTCAACCCCAAGCAATTGTACATGTACCTTTAACTGCGGTCCGTGCTTATTTGGCTGCAGCCCTCTTGTGATACTATTATTTTGAACTTAATTTGCTTCTACACCATTGCACAATCATCTTCCAAAGGAATATTGTTTATCTAAAAACCCCTTCTGAGCCCCCTTCTCCACAGTAAATCCTCCTCTATATGTTGTTGACAACAATGGATAAACCACACCTACACCACAGAACAATGGCACCTAGCCCTGAACTCCACTTCTAAAGCCTCCTAATGCATCTCCTATTGGGAAACTGCACAAAAAATCTTTCATAACTGGTATCTGACCCTGGCTAGACTGGCTCACATGTACCCCATGGCTCCATCCACCTGCTGGAGGCAGGCCACCAAGGTCTACTGTTTCACATTTGGTGGAGCTGTCTGGCGCTGAGGATATTCTGGTCGGACATAGCAACATTTATTACCTCCTCTACAGGCCTATCCCTCTCTTTGACTCCTCAGATGGTATTACTCAGCATGGACTCGCACCTTTGGCCTCCCAACCTTAACACCCTCATAACACATATCTTCATTTCCATTCGCTTAGCCATTGCAAGAAAATGGAAAAGTACTCAACCCCCTACAATGGCTGAAGTAATTCATATTCTGAATGAAAACTGCCTGCTCAAATATGCCTACGCTAAGGCAAATATGAAAATTCAATCTTTCACAGAGAAATGGTAATTCTGGCTTCTACACCTGGTCCTGTTGACCTTACAGTAAATGACCAACCTTTTGAAAAAACTCCCTTAAAACATATTTTCATCTGCCTGAGGTCTCGTTCCTGCTGGGTCCCCACCTAAGCTCTGATTCCTTTACACTTAACACTCTAACTTTATACTCCAGTCAACTACAGTTTGAACTCAAATCCTGCCTTCCATTTGTTGTCATGTTGTACACTAACTTTATAAGCTCCACTAAGCGTAATTACCCTCTCTTTTATATAAGATCTCGCTAGACCAAGTTACAGTTTGATGAGATTTGTAAATTCTTATATGCATTACTGTGTTGTTCATTCTCTTGCATTTTGTAATGCTATTAAAACTTAATAAAAATTATTTATTCAACCAGTGGGTTAAATGGAAAAAAATATCTGATTCTCCCTTCCACACATTCAATGTTGTTGCAGGGAATCCTCCCTCGGTGCTATTGTGTTCTGATTGAGGTAAGCCTTTCCCAACGTCAGAATACAATGATCAGTGCTACCATCTATAGCTGTGAAAACCTGACAGAAGTCTACTGATCAACTTCTGTACAACCGGGATGCCCATATATGGATAGAAATTTGGCCTGTCCCTGTAAAAGTTTCACATGTATGGCCAGCTTTAGACTGATACTGTAGAGGTCACTCTGTATTTATCACTGCCTTCCCATATTTTCATAAAAATAAGCTAACTACAATATCTAGAAGTCACAGTGGCTTGTGTATACACTGTGAATCTTTAGCATATTCTCTAGAGTGATTTATTTTTTTCCTGTTAACTGATCCAATAAAGAGTAAACCCATAACTCTTCTTCAGTTTATTAATAACAAATCATAATTGCCAGGAGAGAAAAAAACATTATATTATTTCATTACTTTTAGTGACAAATGTAGCTGTTAATTGCAAATTATTTAATACCACCTGCAGAGACATTCATCACTTTTCTTTCTCCATGTTAAACAAATGATTTTCTTTCCAATGATTAATTTGCTATCCAGCTTCAAACAAATAATTTTATGCTGAACAGTGTATCAATGTTATTTAACCACTTACGGACCGCCCGCCGTCATTATACGTCAGCTGTTTGAAGAGGGATATCCTTGTTAGCTGCCATAACCCCAGTATCCTCTTCTTCAACTGGCGGTCCGCTTTCAGATAAAAGTAATCTCTGCTGTGGATTTGCAGCGAGATCAGTTTTATTGGTGGCGGGAGAGGCCCCCCACCGCTCTCTGGTGCCCTCCGCCGCTTACCGGAGAGGTGGAGGGGATTGTGTCCTGTCTCCTGTTAAGTAGGGAGATGAGTCAAGGGAAGGTGGCCCCCACCCGTCTCCATGACATTGCAGGGCGGAAGCGACATCAAAACGTCACTTCTGCCCATGGCTCTTAACCACTTCAATACAGGGCACTTAAACACCTTCCTGCCCAGACCAATTTTGAGCTTTCAGCGGTCTCACAATTTGAATGACAATTGCACGGTCATGCAACACTGTACCCAAATGAAATTTTTATCATTTTTTTCCCACAAATAGAGCTTTCTTTTGGTGGTATTTGATCACCTCTGCGGTTTTTATTTTTTGCTAAACAAATAAAAAAAGGACGAAAATGTTGCAAAAAAATATGTTTTTTTTTGTTTCAGTTTCAAAACTTTGTAAATAAGTACGTTTTCTCCTTCACTGATGGGCACTGATAGGTCTGCACTGATGGGCACTGATAAGGCGGCACTGATGGGCACCGATGAGGTGGCACCAATGAAGTGGCACTGAGGTGGCATTGATGGGCACTGATAGGCGGCACTGATGGGCAACACGGATGGGCACTGATGGGCGACACGGATGGGCACTGATGGGTGGCACAAATTGGCACTGATGGCTGGCACAGATTGGCATGGATAGGCGGCACGGAATGGCATGGATAGGCGGCACGGATGGGCACTGATAGGTGGCACAGGTGGGCACTGATGGGAGGCACAGGTGGGCACTGATGGGAGGCACAGGTGGGCACTGATAGGCGGCACAGGTGGGCACTGATAGGCGGCACGGGTGGGCACTGATAGGCGGCACGGATAGGCACTGATAGGCAGCATTGTTTTTTACTGATGGATGCCAATCAGTGCCATACAATAATGCATGCCAATCAGTGATGTCCATTGTGGGCACTGATTGGCATCCATTGTGGGCACTGATTGGCATCCATTGGGGGAACTGTTTGTCATCCCTGGTGGTCTAGGGTGGCATACCTTTTCATGGGCATCCCTGGTGGTCTGGTGGCGTCCCTGGTGGTCCAGTGTGGGCATCTTTGGGGGGCTGTGCTGATAATTGATCAGCACAGACCCCCCCATCAGAGGAGCAGCCGATCGGCTCTCCTCTACTCGCGTCTGACAGACGCGAGTGAGGAAAAGCCGATTACCGTCTTCTCCTATTTACACTGTGATCAGCCGTGATTGGACACGGCTGATCACGTGGTAAAGAGTCTCCGTCGGAGACTCTTTACCAAGATCGTAGTTGCGGGTGTCAGACTGACACCCCGCAACAACGATCGCTGCGATGCGCGCCCCTGGGGGCGTGCAGCGGCTCAAAAACCTGAGGACGTCATATGACGTCCTGTCAGGATTTTACAACCACTTTGCCGCCGTCATTTGACAATGGGCGGGCGGCAAGTGGTTAAAGCAACATTTTTGACAATGACATTTCATTTTTTTATTGCGTTTTAGTGTATATTTGAGATCTGAGGTTTTTTTGTGACACATGTGAGGTATCGCTGTGATCATTAGAGTGAGAGCAATAATTCTAGCCCTACCTCCTCTGTAACCGCTGTGCAAATACAGTGTGACAAAAAGTATTGCAATGACCACCATTTTATTCTCTAGGGCGTTAGAAAAAATATATATAATGTTTGGGGGGTTCTAAGTAATTTTCTAGCAAAAAAAATTATTTTAACACAGACCTGGTCTTAAAGCGGAGGTCCGCCCACCGCTGATAAAATTAAAAGTCAGCAGCTGCACATACTGCAGCTGCTGACTTTTAATAATCAGACACTTACCTGTCCTGGAGTCCAGCGATGTCGGCACTGCGACTTCTTCCCCCACCCCATAGCTTTTTGAAATTGATGTTAGATCTCTGTTTTATTATTTTGACCTGACCTTCTTTGGTCTCATTATACTGTGATATATGCAGGTATTCCTTATTGAATGAAGACTACTACCCATTGACTGTACCATGTGCTAGAGTTGCATGATTCTGGCTAAAATGAGAATCACAATTGTTTTGCTTTAAATAAAGATCAAGATTCTCTCACAATTCTTGCGGCATAACATCTTTCACATTATACAAAAAAAAATGGGCTAAGTTTACTGTTTAGTTTTTTTATTATATTGAAGTGTTTTTTTTTTTTCCAAAAAAATAGCATTTGAAAAACCCCTGCGTAAATACAGTATGACATAAAATATTGCAACAACTGTCATTTTATTCTCTAGGGTCTCTGCTAAAAATCAATATATAATGTTTGGCGGTTCCAAGTAATTTTCTAGCAAAAAATTTTTTTTAACTTGTAAGCATCAAGTGTCAGAAAAAGGCTTAGTTTTTAAGTGGTTAAACTGACCTCATTTACTGACCAAAGTTCATCCCTGTGATCTAAAAGAACCAAATGATACATTGTTTATAGTTCTTTCTCAGTGCTGAGCAATGTTGATGAACATTTGCCAGCTTTTTTTTTTTTATATCTCAGAGCAGACAATGGCTCTGCACTTCCATAGAATCGTGGAAATGCCAGATTAAGTTCGTCAGGGGGGTTGAATTGAGATCACAGCTTTTTAATGGTTAATAGTGCAGCTCTACCATGTGCTTTGCAGGAGAGTAAAATAAAAAACTATGAATGAAAAAAACTATATTTTGCTTGAATGGTCATTTTATTTGTACTGCAGTGGCCAAACCACTAAAAGGCCTGAGTTCCATTTCTATTTTAGTGAGGAGAGGGGGAAGTTTAGGGCAAATCTTTCAGATCATGTGGGATGTGGGTGCCAAGGTATTAAAGGGCTTTAGCGGCCCAGTGGAATTTAAAATGTGTTTTGAGAGTGTGTGTTAGAGATAAAGGGTATGGCTACTCCCATTGCTTCAGATTTCTGGAAGGTGATCTTAAATGAGGTTAGATCTCAATAGATTTCAAGTTCTCTCATGAGATTGGCTAGGGAGGTATTTGGAGAGGTGATAGAGAACAGGAGGCTGTCCTGATTCTCAGAGATCTTGTGTTGACTGTCACCCCCTGGCAGACCTTGAATGTTTGCCTCTCACTTTGAATAAGAAGGGCTCTAAAGCGAGGATGAATAGAAGAGGGAAGAGAGAGAGCACCCCTGACATGTGTCATTTGTGACTGGGAATGGGTCTGAGAGAATCCCATTAACTTTTACTGAGACAGTGGGAAAGGAGTATATAGAGTGTATCTATTAAAAAAAGTCCAATTAAAACTTTAATTTTAACAGTATAGAATTAGGTGAAGTTGAGGACCTAGATCCATGCTATTTCCTGAGGATACAAATAAAAATCACCTAGTATCATTACAGGAATCACTTTGAATCCTAAAGGATGTCATACTGATTTATTTTTGACTCAGTTCTTTTAAAAGTATCCGAGGGGCAAACATGCCCAATTTGTGCACCTTTATCCCCCACATCTTTATTTGTTAGGTGAAGAGGGGTAATAGGCTCTAGGCTGTAGTTCAGCTGACTTCCATCATGCAATTATGTACACATAAAAATGCATTTTTTTTATTTTCTTGGGTATTGAGTATTCAATCATACATTTAAAATTGTTACCACATTCACTAAGCTAAGATACAATTCCCTTTAAATGTTAACAGCCCATTTCCCTTTAGCATATCAACCCAGTCATTAGTGACAGAGGGAATATTATCTTGTAAGACATTTCTTTTGGGAGGCTAAATCAGGTAAGAATTTATGTATGTGAGACTATGATCTAAACCAAAGCAGGGGTGCCAAAGAGAATGTATTGACTTTAACTTTGATGACCATAATTGCTCAAATGAGTTTAACTAAAGTTTGTAGATTCACATACTGAGGAGCAAACTCTGACTGAGAATACAATGAAGTCTTTGGAATCTACCCATTGTTGGGAGCCTTTAATCTGGTATACATTTGTTTGAAAACATATGTTTAAGTAGAAGTTCCCAGGTCATAAAACAGTTTCATCCTGTCTGTAAATAGTACTTGGTTTCCTGTTATTTTCACTGTAAATATTTAATAAGTGTTAACTTTACAGACATGTTGGTATTAGTTATGATTGGAGATTGAACTGGAGATTATAATGTTTTTGGTGCTTTTTGTTATATTGTTAGTGGGTCCGGTGGGTAAAGTGGCCACCTGTTTAACTTTTCTATTTCCAGTCACCGTATTAATTTTAGTTTTTGACAAATTACATTTTTACATAAGATATATACAACTTTTACTCCAGGTTTACACATTTTTCTAACTCAGTCTTGTGTGAAAGCAAAACTCTTAAAATAGATATTGAGGTTAATTATCATTGTTTAATTGTTTTTGGATGACATTTTTGTGAACTGGTTTTAAAGGTGCAGGAGCAGAAAACTTTTCAACCCAATCAATAAAACTGTATAAAAAGAATAATGCAGTGCTATATCATATTAATAACAACAATTATTAAATGATGACATGTTTATATGTTCTCAGAAAACAATTAACATAATAAAAAAGGCAGTGTCTCAAAAATCAAACTTTTTAATGTGATCCATTGACTGGGAGTTGGCCTCATTATCCCTGCAAGCACTATTTGACCATTTACTGCTATAGAGATGGTCATGGTTATCTTGTAAGCAACTGATTTCTCTTGCTTCTGCCCATGGGTGTTTTGGAATCTTTTGGAACACTGCAACAATGTGTGATTGTTATAAAAGGTATATGTCCAGGGGATTTCTTTCTTTGCACTTGAAATATGATATTTCTTCTTTTTCTGATTTTCTATGAGACTTTATTTATGCATCACTATTTTTTGAGACATTGCTTATTATCTATTTTTGTTTGTTAATTGTTTTCTGAGAACATAGAAACACAGCATCATTTAGGCCCCTTTCACACTGGGGCGTTTTTCATGCGGTGCGGCGCTAAAAATAGCGCCTGTTCACCGCATGAAAAAATCCGGCCCCATTCACTCCAGTGTGAAAGCCGGCAGGCTTTCACACTGGAGCGGTGCGCTAGCAGGACGGTAAAAAAAGTCCTGCTAGCAGCATCTTTGGAGCGGGATAGGAGCGGTGTGTTCACCGCTCCTATACCGCTCCTTCCCATTGATTACAATGGGAGACCGCCGTAAAACCGCGGCAATACCGCGGTTACCGCGGTAATACCGCGGCTACGGCGGCGCTCTGCGGGGGGTGTTTAACCCTTTTTCGGCCGCTCGCGGGGGGTAAAACCGCACCGCGAGCGGCCGAAAACCGCGGTGAAAACGACGGTAAAGCAGCGCTAAATATAGCGCTGCTTTACCGTCACCGCGGCTCACCGCCCCAGTGTGAAAGGGGCCTAAATGTTGGTATTCATATGATATAGCTTTGCACTATTCTTTTATACATATTTACTCTGAGCTTAGTATCACAAACATTGTTGGTGTAAAGGGTATACCTAAGCGCAGAGTTTTTTCTGTTTATAATTAATAAAACAGCCTCCTGAAAAAATATTACTGCACTCGACCAGTTATCTATTTGTTAGTTATTTTGTGATACTACCTTAGCCTGACAAATATTCTTTATGCAAGTTGCTGTTTATTATTTCAATTCTCAAAAGGGTTTCTTGGAATTTGTTTCCTAGTTTTGCTTGTTTTAGTGGCTGCAAGATTGGGCACTTATATTGATTTCCATTTTAAATTAAAAACATTCACTTTTTACTGCACCATTATATAACAGACCATAGTACAGCTTTTAATGCTGAAATACTAGAAGGGGTTTAATTTAACTAAGCTAATTACGATGACTGTATATACAAATTAAACTGCATGCTATATTCAGTTTTCCTGATGGTCACCTAATGAACTGCCAGTAATTATGTTACATTACGTGAATATCAAAAACACCTGTAGAACAAACTAGACTTTACAGTTATACATATATACACACACATACACTCACCAGCCACTTTATTAGGTACTAATCAACAATCCTGTTCAATTGCTTGGTAACACAAATTGCTAATCAGCCAACCACACGGTAGCAACACAATGCATCTAGATATGGTGAAGACAACTTGCTGAAGTTCAAACCGAGCATCAGAATGGGGAAGAAAGGGGATTTAAGTGACTTTGAATGTGGCATGGTTGTTGGTGCCAGACAGGCTGGTATGAGTATTTCAAAAACTGCTGAATGAATTGGGATTTTTATGCACAACCATCTCTAAGATTTACAGACAATGGACAAAAAAAGAGAAAATATCCAGTAAGCAGCAGTTCTGTGGACAAAAATGCCTTGTTGATGTCAGAGGAGAATGTGCAGACTGGTTTTAAATATTAGGCAACAGTAACTCAACTCACTTTTGTTGCCAGCTGTTTAGACATTAACGGCTGTGTGTTGAGTTATTTTGAGGGGACAGACAATTTACACTGTTATACAAGCTGTACACTCACTACTTTACATTGTAGCAACATTTCTTCAGTGTTGTCACATGAAAAGATATAATAAAATATTTACAAAAATGTTTACTCAGCAAATGACTGGAAGTACATAGATGTTTAACATTGTTTTGGTGCAAATAAAACTTTAAAAGCATGTTATAAATGCTTGATTTTTTTTTTTTCATCTTGTCCTTATTTAAGCCACAATTAATCTCTATTACCCCATAACATTTAAATAATAAGGTATTATTACACTGATACTTTTTCTCAACTAAAACAAATCCTATAGTATTATGCTACCAGCTAAAAAAGTAATATACAAAATTATAAAAAAAAGAGTATTTTCTGGTGCTTCAAATGAAACTTGGAATAGTATAATATAAATTGGGTGCTGGTAAAGGATTATTTTGAGCTGGTAGCCTTTAATTCAGGATCACTTGTGAGGCTGTGTGTAGTGTGGAGTAGCTGATCAGGAATATTGCTGCTAAACACAGAAGAGAGGAACAGGAACACAGCTGTGTAGATACCAAGCCATGCTTGGATAAATAATATCCTTCCTGGGTAACTGTCTAGTGAGGAGCATTGGTATGTATCCAAAGCAATGTGTTTTGGACAAATCTCCTTTTTTTTAAGCTGCTTGAAAAAGAAGAATCCTTAGATAAATACAAATGTTCCCCCACCAGACAGTCACCCAGAAAAGGATCCTTTCTGGAAGTGCAGAGAACAGTCTGCGCGTGGCTTGGTATCTGAAGCTGCACTCCCGTTCCTCTCTCCCGTGATTAGCATTGATCTCCCTGGGGCCTGTCGGCTCCTCCACAGCACACACAGGCTTATTTTGAGCCTTTAACTTTTTTCTGGATCACTGCCAGCAATCCCTCAGTGTATACTGGCCCCACGGATCCATTACCAGCACCCACCCAGGGCTTACAGCTCTCCACCCTGGCATCTGTCAGTTGTTAGCACAACAATATATCAGTCATATAGGATCACAGGCAGGGGACAGCCCCCTGTCCTGCTGCCTTAATTAAGCATCTCGGGTTCTCTAGTCCCACCAGGAGACCCAAGCTATCAGCTAACTCATCCGCTGGCTAGTCAGACACCAAAACAAAGCTGGGATTGGCTTTGATTGGGTCTACACTATGATAACCAGAAGTGATGACCTGACATCACTTCTGGTTTACCCGGATGACAATCAGCGCCATTTAAAAAAATATATATATATATTCAAGAACACAGATCTTGGTGTTTTGAATGCTCTTAAGTGCAGAGGAGGAATTTGGGGCCCAGATACCTCCATAAATAGTACCTGTCACATGCCTATTGCTGTCATAAGCATGTTTACATTCCTTGTGACAGCAATAAAAGTGATACAAAAAATGAAAGCAACAGTGCAAACAAATAAATATTAATAGTAAAAAAAAATGAAGTGCCCCCTCCCATGCTTGCTCGCAAAGGTGAACGCATGTGTCAGTCCTGCATGCACGCAAATAGCAATCGTCTAACATATGTGAGGTATCACCTCAAAAGTCAGATCATGGGCAGTAATTCTAGCACCAGACCTTCTTTGTAAATCTAAAGTAGAAACCTGTTTGGTATCTATTTACTTCATGTAACATCATCTTTTATATTGTACAAATGTTATTTATTGTGTTTTTTTTTGCATTCAAATTAATTTTTTACCAAAAAATTGCATTTGAAAAACCGCTGTGCAAATACCATGTGACATAAAAAAATTGTAAAACCCACCATTTTATTCTCTAGGGCATTTGCTTTAAATAAATATATAAGGGTTGGGGGTTCTAAGTAATTTTCTAGCAAACAAAATGATTGTCACATGTAAACTAAAAGTGCCAGAAAGGCTGGTCCTTAAGTGGACATAAACACACATTTAGACACAACATACACACACATCAGACAGACTGCACAAATATATAATAAACCAGACTGTATACATATATAATATACCAAAGTACTGTACATTCTCCTTTGAATGTGAGTGGTAAAACTTAAGGACACTTGAGGTTATTATACAAATGCAGTGATCATCAGTCACTGTTGCTGATTAATCAAGATCAGGATAGTGAAGATTAAGATGTGGTTTAGACACATTTTGATGAGAGGTTGAAATTAATGTCTGTGAATGATATTTTAAAAGAAGAAAAGTGGTGATATATATGCTGCCAATATCTCTAGTGGAATTTACATGAAAATTACTTTCATCATTGTATCATATTGTAATGGGTCTCCTTTTAGGTACCAGCAACAACATTTATGTTAATTGCATTTCAAGACCAATAGTGCGCCAACATGTAGGCATAGCCTGAAGCTGAAAAGTATTTATAGCTGCCTGTCTTCTGCAACACAGTAATATAAAATAATAAGTCTGAAACAAAATCAACTACTGAACAATATAAATCATTGTGCAAATTCTATTGTTAAACCAATTTTATTTATCATTAATTAGAATTCTAAATCAGGTTAACCCCCAGTGGGTAGGAGAATTCAATAATGTTACAGTATGTATGTTCCCATTACTACCAATCAAAATGAAACCTATATTCTTCCATAATTTGACAGTGCATGTTTTAAGCCTAAACCAGCATCTAGAGCAAGTATACTAATTATTCCTTAACATCACCCAAATTTTATCAGTCCAGTACACACTTTGTTCAACAGTACCAATTTCTGATAAAATGCTTTGGCTTTTCATGACATAGGAGTCAGGATAAAATTGAACTTGGAATGTATACATTCTGTTTCTGGCACTTTCCTGCTTGCACACCCAGTCCTTAAACAATGCATGTCATGTATTATGAAATGAGACCTTTGAAAATATAATATCTGAATAAGGCCCCTTTCACACTTGTGCGACTTGGGACTGCAAAGTCGCATTTGACAAGTCATACACCATGATTTCCAATGAGTACCGTTCATATATGTATGACTTCATGTCGCAGCGACTTCAAAGTAATCCCTGCACTACTTTGGTCTGACTGATGTGACTTGAGGTCCATAGACCTCAAGATTACACAGGCATTGCTTCAAGTCACGTTAAAGTCATGCCAAATTGCATAAAAGTCGCAACATTCAGGTCTACAAGTGTGAAAGGGGCCTAAAAGAAAAAACATGTAGAATATTTTTTTATTTCTTTTTAAATTCTGCACATGATTGGGTTTACGTTACCTTACGTTGCTTCACCTTTTGGTCACTAGGGGTGTGCGCGCGCCCGCAACGCATGCCCGGAGCCAATGTGAGTGCCCGGTGGGTGCGATGACTGCTGGGCACCCGCGATCGCTTGTGACAGAGCGAGAAACAGGATCTGTGTGTGTAAACACACAAATCCCGGTCCTTTCAGGGGAGGAGAGAGCGATCATATGTTCCTACAAAGTACAAAGTATGAACACCGATCTCTCTCTCTCTCTTCCCCTAGTCAGTCCTATCCCCCTCACAGTTAGAACACACACTAGGGAACACAGTTAACCCCTTGAGCGCCCCTAGTTTTAACCCCTTCCCTGCCAGTGACATTTATACAGTAATCAGTGCATTTTTACAGCAATGATCGCTGTATAATTGTCAATGGTCCTAAAAATGTGCCAAAAGTGTCCAATTTGTCCACTGCAATATCGCAGTCCCGATAAAAATTGCAGATCGCTGCCATTACTAGGAAAAACTTTAAAAAAAAATAATAAAAATGCCATAAAATCTATCCCCTATTTTGTTATGTTATAACTTTTGTGTAAACCAATCAATATACGCTTATTGCAATTTTTTTTTTTACCAAAAATATGTAGAGGAATACATATCGGCCTAAACTGAGGAAAAAATGTGGGATATTTATTATAGCAAAAAGTAAAAGATATTGTGGGTTATTTACTAAAGCCAAATACACTTTGCACTGCAAGTGCACTTGGAAATAAAGTCACTGTAGACCCAAGGGGGGTATGCAAGGAAAATATTAAAAAAAACGCATTTTAGCTTGCACATGATTGGATGATAAAATCAGCAGAGCTTCCCCTCATTTCAGATCTACCCCTTAGATTTAGAGCGACTGCACTTCCAAGTGCACTTGCAGTGCAAAGTGGATTTACCTTCCGTAAATAACCCCCACTGTGTTTTTTTCAAAATTATCACTCTTCTTTTGTTTATAGAGCAAACAATAAAAACCGCAGAGGTGATCGAATAACACCAAAATAAAGCTCTATTTGTGGGAAAAAAAGGACGTAAATTTTGTTTGGGTACACCATTGCACGACCGCACCATTGTCAGTTAAAGCGACTCAGTGCCGAATTGCAAAAAATGGCCTGGTCAGCAGCCAAATCTTCCGGGGCTAAAGTGGTTAATGCAGCGACAACATAGTAGTTATAAAATTGCATATTTATTATACAAATATAAGAACATGTACATAAAAGCATTGGGTTTATTTACCAAAGGCAAATCTACTGTACACTTCAAGTGCACTTGGAAGTGCAGTCACTGTAGATCTGAAGGGGACATGCAAGGACAAAACACAGCAATTGTGTTTGCGCATGATTAAATGATAGAAATCAGCAGAGCTTCCCCTCATTTCAGATCCCCCCCTCAGATCTACAGTGACTGAACTTCCAAGTACACTTCCAAGTGCACCTGCAGTGCACTTGTAGTGTACAGTGGACCTGCCTTTAGTAAATGAACCCCAATCTGGCTAATAATGTTATAGAAGGATTGAAAATGACCCAAAATACAAAACCCCTTTGAGATAAGGCAAAAGGTGTTACAATAAGATATGCCAGATGAGCTTTGCAATTTTCCTCAGGGCAGGGGGTAACAGGGGTAGTAATTATATAAAGCAATATAGAATAGGTAGGGAGCATATACAAAAAAATATTTATTTCAAACCAGTAATCAAGCATTTAATATCAATTACAGAGTCTCCAATCGTGTTTAGAGAGTTGGACAGAAGTGAGCCTAATGATTTGTCGTCTATTGAACAAGCTGGATGCAGGATGACATAAGAAGTTGCACTGCTTAAATATGAAATAAGTATGGCTGTAGTGTGTGGCAGATGTGTGTAGGCCTGTGTCAATAGGCTTTTGGCTAGTATTGAGGCCCTTTTCACACTTATACGACTTGTCCCACGATTTGGGACTGCAAAGTAGCATGACAAGTCGTTCCCCATGATTTCCAATGACAGCCATTCATATTAGTACGACTTCAAGTCATTCCGACTTCAAAGTAGTCTCTGCACTACTTTGGTCCGATTTTGATGCCACTTACACAGGCATTCCTTGAAATTGTGGTAAAATCGCATGACTTTGAAGTCGCACAAGTGTGAAAGGGGCCTTAAGGCATCAGTTTGAAATATTTCCACAATGTGAAATTTGTTGCAAGGTGTATTTGGCCTGCAGTTGCCCTTTATTCTGCCTTGCATTTTACCTTCTTCAAGCAGGTTTTACATGCCTATAGACCTGTTTAGAGTGAACAAAAGCTGACAAAATAAATATAAATTTGAAATGGCAGTGATTAGATAGAAAGTGGACATGCCTAGAGATAATTTTAGCCAAGATATATCTAAAAGTCAAATCTAAAGGTCATATCTAAAAGTCAAATCTTAAACCAGTGCATGTGATATATTCATTTCTTAGTTAAAATAAATGGTCATTTTGTATAGGTTTGATTGGAATCACCTGTCATGTTAGTTGTTTGACCTAAACTGGGCTATAATTTCAGAGTAAAATGTTGTATTGTAGTTCATGACATTCATCACATTTACCTATTTGAATTTTTTCTTCTTATTTTACTTACTGATTGACTTTTTTATATGCTTATGTATGTTTAGGGAAATAATATAAAGCTGTAGTAATAAATCACAGACATGCTTAAAGTGGTGTTTCCCCCCCCCCCAAAAAAAATTCTTAAAATTCCTAAAAAAAAAATAATTGGAAATTATTTTAAACTCACCTCTAAATGCCTGTTGCTAGGGGGTCCCTCGCAGTCTGCCTCCTTCATTGCCCGGGCTGGTGACATCACTTCCCCTCGGCGCAGTCAGTCATCTGAGACACGTGACAGGTCCCAGATGACTGAGCGGCGTATCACGGCGCCACTCGCGCATGCGCAGGGGGTGCCCAGCTGTGAAGGCACAGCGGGGTGCCCACAGTAAAAATGCCGGCGCCGCCAAGCGGAGCGGGGAACAAGCAGGGCTTCGTTCCACTGCATCGCTGGACCCTGGGGCAGGTAAGTGTCCGATTATTAAAAGTCAGCAGCTGCAGTATTTTTTTCTTTTAAGGGGCACCCCACTTTAATAAATATAAAGCTATGTATACAGTGCCTTGCAAAAATATTCACCCCCTTTGGCATGTTTCGTGTTTTGTTGCCTCACAACCTGGAATTAACATGGATTGTTTGAGGATTTGTATCATTTAATTTACAGAACATGCCCACAACTTTGAACTTTTTTTTTATTGTGAAGCAAACAGTAAATAGGACAAAATAACAGAAAAAGTCAATGTGCATAACTACACCCCCTACAATACTTTGTAGAGCCACTTAGGATAAATCTCTATGAGCTTGCCACATCTTACCACTGGGATTTTTGCCCATTCCTCCTTGCAAAACTGCTCCAGCTCCTTCAAGTTGGATGGTTTGCGCTTGTGAACAGCAATTTTTATGTCTGGCCACAGAATTTTCTATTGGTTTGAGGTCTGGGCTTTGATTAGGCTATTCCAACACATTTACATATTTCTCCTTAAACCACTTAAGTGTTGCTTTAGCAGTGTGTTTGGGATCATTGTCCTGCTGGAAGGTGAACCTCCGTCCTAGCCTCAAATCACACACAGAGTGGTGCAGGTTTTGCTCAAGAATATCCCTGTGTTTAGCACCATCCATCTTTCCCTCAACACTGACCAGTTTCCCAGTCCCGACTGCTGAAAAACATCCCCACAGCATGATGCTGCCACCACCATGTTTCGCTGGGGATGGTGTTCTTTGGGTGATGTGATGTGTTGGGTTTGCGCCAGACATAGTGTTTTCTTTGATGGCCAAAACATTTGATTTTAGACTCATCAGACCAGAGCACCTTCCTCCATACATTTTGGGAGTCTCCCACATGCCTTTTTGCAAACTCAAAACGTGCCATTTTGTTTTGCTGAAAGTAATGGCTTTCTTCTGGCCACTCTGCCATAAAGCCTGACTCTATGGAGTGTACAGCTTATTGTCATCCTATGTACAGATAATCCAGTCTCTGCTGTGGAACTCTGCAGCTCCTCCAGGGTTACCTTAGGTCTCTGTGCTGCCTCTCTGATTAATGGGCCTTTCACGGTCCGTGAGTTTTGGTGTGCAGCCGTCTCTTGGCAGATTTGCTGTTGTGCCATGTTCTTTCCATTTGGTTATGATGGATTTGATGGCGCTCCTAGGGATCATCAAAGATTTGAATATATTTTAAATAACCTAATCCTGACTTGTACTTCTCAACAACATTGTCCCTTACTTGTTTGGAGAGTTCCTTGGTCTTCTTCGCAGAGTTTGGTTAGTGGTGCCTCTTGCTTAGGTGTTGCAGCCTCTGGGGCCTTTCAAAAAGGTGTGTATATGTAATGACAGATCATGTGACACTTACAGTGGTGTGAAAAAGTGTTTACCCCCTTCCTCATTTCCTGTTCCTTTGCATGTTTGTCACACTTAAGTGTTTCGGAACATCAAACCAATTTAAACAATAGTCAAGGACAACACAAGTAAACACAAAATGCAATTTGTAAATGAAGGTGTTTATTATTAAAGGTGAAAAAAAATCCAAACCATCATGGCCCTGTGTGAAAAAGTGATTGCCCCCTAAACCTAATAACTGGTTGGGCCACCCTTAGCAGCAACAACTGCAACCAAGCGTTTGCGATAACGTGCAATGAGGCTTTTACAGCGTCCTGGAGGAATTTTGGCCCACTCATCTTTGCAGAATTGTCCTAATTCAGTTACATTAGAGGGTTTTCGAGCATGAACGGCCTTTTTAAGGTCATACCACAACATCTCAATAGGATTCAGGTCAGGACTTTGGCTAGGCCACTCCAACGTCTTCATTTTGTTTTTCTTCAGCCATTCGGTGGTGGACTTGCTGGTGTGTTTAGGATCATTGTCCTGCTGCAGAACCCAAGTTCGTTTCAGCTTGAGTACACGAACAGATGGTCGGACATTCTCCTTCAGGATCTCTTGGTAGACAGCAGAATTCATAGTTCCTTTTATCACGGCAAGTCTTCCAGGTCCTGAAGCAGCAAAACAGCCCCAGACCATCACACTACCACCACCATATTTTACTGTTGGTATAATGTTCTTTTTCTGAAATGCAGTGTTCCTTCTACGCCAGATATACTTGGACACACACCTTCCAAAGAGTTCCACTTTTGTCTCATCGGTCCACAGAATGGTGTCCCAAAAGTCTTGGGGATCATCAAGATGTGTTGTGGAGAAATTGAGACGAGCTTTGATGTTCTTTTTGCTCAGCAGTGGTTTTCTCCTTGGAACTCTGCCATGCAGGCCATTTTTGCCCAGTCTTTTCCTGATGGTGGAGGCATGAACGCTGACCTTAACTGAGGCAAGTGAGGCCTGCAGTTCCTTGGACGTTGTTGTGGGGTCTTTTGTGACCTCTTGGATGAGTCGTCGCTGCGCTCTTGGGGTAATTTTGGGCGGCCGGCCACTCCTGGGAAGGTTCACCACTGTTCCATGTCTTCGCCATTTGTGGATAATGGCTCTCACTGTGGTTCGCTGGATTCCCAAAGCTTTGGAAATGGCTTTATAACCCTTTCCAGACTGATAGATCTCAATTACTTTCTTTCTCAATTGTTCCTGAATTTCTTTGGGTCTCGGCCTGATGTGTAGCTTTTAAGGATCTTCTGGTGGACCTTACTGTGTCAAGCAGCTCCTATTTAAGTGATGCCTTGATTGTGAACAGGTGTGGCAATAATCAGGCCTGGGTGTGGCTAGAGAAATTGAACTCAGGTGTGGACAACCACAGTTATAGTATGTTTTAACAAGGGGGGCAATCACTTTTTCACACAGGGCCATGATGGTTTGGATTTTTTTTCACCTTTAATAATAAACACCTTCATTTACAAATTGCATTTTGTGTTTACTTGTGTTGTCCTTGACTATTGTTTAAATTGGTTTGATGTTCCGAAACACTTAAGTGTAACAAACATGCAAAGGAACAGGAAATGAGGAAGGGGGCAAACACTTTTTCACACCACTGTATATTGCACACAGGTGCACATCATTTCATTAATTATGTGACTTCTGAAGGTAATTGGTTGCACCAGAGCTTTTTATGGGCTTCTTAACAAAGGGGGTGAATACATACGCACATGCCAATCATCAGTTTTTTATTTCTAAAAAATAGTTTCATGTATAAATCTTTCTAATTTTACTTCACCAACTTAGACTATTGTGTTCTGATCCATCAGATATCATTCAGAAAAAAAAAAAAAAAACATTGAGCTAAAGGCTGTAATGTAACAAAATAGGTAAAAAGCCAATGGGTGAATACTTTTGCAAGGCACTGTATATATATATATATATATATATATATATATATATATATATATACACACACACATTAAATACACAAACACATTAAATTCACAAACATACACACAGACAGACGAAAAAGATGTTGGGAACATTCCTTGGATGATGATTTTCTTTGTTACCTGAATGTCCAAAACCTCTTTCTAATGAGATGTTTTTGCACAGCAAACTCTAGAATAAGGTTATATACATCTTCAGTGTGAAAATGGGTGTCACACAAGTGGTTATTGTATGACAAACACCTTCTGCCTTGTTTCTCAGCTTTGTTGCCTCAAAAGACATGAAAGACCAAGGACCAGATGGCTTGATACAATGAACAAGGACTCAGGAGATGGGAACCATAATGTTGTGAGGATGAAACATCTGGCATGCAGCCGGAAGATGATTAGACAGGTGAAGCATAGTGCATACTGAGTTAAAAAATGAGACGATATAAAATAGTAGAAAGACATTTGGCAACTGGGATCACACCTTCCACAAAGAATATCTTAAAAGTATTTTTACAAATATATATCTATATCCATTTAATTTAATGTATAGGATATAGAAAGGAGTGTAAAATAGACATGTGCAGAACAAAAAAAGTGTTTTTTGTTTCGATATTTACATAAATTTCTTTAGTTAAATTTGTTTATTCCGTTTAACCACTTGCCGACCGGCGCACGACGATATACGTCGACAGAATGACACGTACAGGCAGGAGGGCGTATATATAAGTCCCTCCTTTAGCCTGTCCGTGCCATCGGGAGCGCGCCGGGAGAGGTGCGCTCCCGCGCCGGTCGGGACCCCCGTGAGTCCGATCGCGGTCCCCGCGGACTCGATCGCCGCGGGGACCCCCGTGATCGTCTCATGGGAAGGCTGAACCGGGAGATGCTGAGATAAACAGCATCTCCCCGTTCTGCCTAGCAACTAGTGACGCCGATCTCTGCTCCCCGTGATTGGAGCAGAGATCAGCATTCACTAGCTGACAGCCACGCCCCACACAGTAAGAAATACACCCATAGGCATACTTAACCCTTACACTGCCCCCTTGTGGTTAACCCCTTCACTGCCAGTGTCATTTATACAGGAATTAATGCATTTAAATAGCATTAATTGCTGTAAAAATGACAATGGTCCCAAAAATGTGTCAAAAATGTCCGATGTGTCCGCCATAATGTCGCAGTCACAAAAAAAATCGCAGATCTCCGCCATTACTAATAAAAAAAAATTATTAATAAAAATGCTATAAAACTATCCCCTATCTTGAAAACGCTATAACTTCTGTGCAAACCGATCAATAATCGCTTATTGTGATTTTTTTTACCAAAAATATGTAGAAGAATACGTATCGGCCTAAACTGAGGAAAAAAAAAATGTTTTTCGCAAAAAGGGGCCTGGTCCTTTGGCTGCAAATTGGTCCGGTCTGAAAGTGGTTAATTAATTTTCAGAATTTCTTTTGTTTATTCGTATTGAAATCAATTCACATTTTCAGAATTCAAATAGTTTTCAAATCAATTTTGAATAGTTTTCAAATTTGAATAGTTTTCAAATCAATTTCGAATAGTTTTCGAATTAGAATAGTTTTCAAATTTGAATAGTTTTCCATTTTCCAAAGAGAATAAAATAGAATAGAAAAAATAAAGGAATAGAATAGAAAAAATATATATAATAAAATAGAAAAGAATATAACAGAAAATAAAAGAATATAATATAATAGAGTGAAATAGAACAAAATAGAATAGAAAATAAAATAAAACTGAACGGATTGGAATATAAATGAATAGAATAAAAAAAGAATAGAATAAAATAGAAAGAATATAACCATTTCCCAAAATTAAAATATAATCAATTCAAATTTGAATAACATATAAAAGAATAGAATAGAAAATAAAAGAATAGTATAGAAAAAACAAAACAATAAAATAGAATTAGAAAGGATATAACCATCTTCATATTCTAATCTATTCTTTTCTATTCAAATTCAAATTGATTCAATTTAAATTTTGGGAAATGGTTACATTCTTTCTATTCTATTCGTCTATTGTTTTTTTTAATACTGTTATTTTTCTATAATAGAATATAATAAAACAAAGAATAGAATAAAATAGAATATAACCATCTCCTGAAATTTAAATAAAAAAAAAAATAGAATAGAAAATAATATAATTAAAAAAACAGTAGAATAAAATAGAAATAATATAACCATTTCCCAAAATTCAAATATAATCAATTTGAATTTGAATATAATAGAGAAGAATATAATAGAAAACAACAGAATAGTATAGAAAAAACAATAGAATTTAATACAAAGAACATAACCATCTTCCTAATATTTTCTATTCTATTCAAACTGATTTGATTCTATTTGAATTTGGTTATATTCTTTCTATTATATTCTAGTCTATTGTTTTTTTTAATTCTATTATTTTTCCATTAGTTTATTCTATTCTTTTCTATTCATATTCAAATTTATGCTATTCAAATTTTGGGAGATGGGTAAATTCTTTCTATTCGATTCTATACTGTTGTTTTTTTTTCTATACTATTCAGTTTTTTTCTATTCAATTCAAATGGTTTCTTTTTTAAATTCTATTTGAATTTTGGGAAATGGTTATATTCTTTCTATTCAATTGTTTTTTTAAATTCTATTATCTTCTCTTCTAATATAGTCTATTCTATTCTTTTTTTTCTATTCTATTCTTTTCTCATGTATTTTTTTTTTAATCAGAAAAGGTTTTTATTTGAATTAACAGTGTTACAAGCCAAGGTCATTCACGTAGTGTTACAGCATAACAAACAATTGGTGTTCAACAAGCCAGATGCATTAATCTATACAACACTGTAAAACCTTGTACATATGCCAGGGATCCTCAAACTACGGCCCTCCAGCTGTTGCGGAACTACACATCCCATGATGCATTGTAAAACTCTGACATTCAAAGACATGACTAGGCATGATGGGAATTGTAGTTCTTGAACAACTGGAGGGCCGTAGTTTGAAGACCCCTGACATATGCATTGCTGGTGGTCATGTAACATAGATTTCTTATGTATTTTAATTTTAATTTATTCTATTTGAAATGTGATTTTCAGAAGATGGTTATATGCTTTCTTCTGTATTCTATTCTTTTTTATTTTTCGATTCTAATCTATTAATTTCTATTCTATTCTATTCTATGCTGTTCTTTTATATTTTGTCTTGTTTTACTCTATTATAGTATATTCTTATATTTTCTTATATTCTATTATTTGTTATATTCTTTTCTATTCTATTATATTTTTTTTTTCTATTTTATTCCTTTTTTCCATTCTATTTTATTCTCTTTGGAAATCTATTCAAATTTAAAAACTATTGATATGATTGTAATTTGGAAATTCAGATACTTCCGAATTTCCGAAAACGAAAATTTGTCCGAATTTCAATTTGGAGCGAAACGAACTGCACATTCTGTCTAGTCTAAAAGTAGGAAAGGATTGCTTGGAATGTTTGGCTTACAGTGCTATGATTTCAAGGTTCAGTCTTTGCCATATAGAATGTGAATAATCTTCCCATTTTGGTGCAGACTTCCTCCCACAACCAAAAAACTGTAACATTAGACTGGTAGACTAGTAAATGAGAACTTATGAGAATGGGTAACTGTTTCTAGAATCTGTGTTATATAATTGAATAAAACAAATGCACAAAAGAAAAAATATAGTAACGACACTAGATGACATTGGTACTTTGTCTTACTGTATTTGTGCTCCATTTTGTTCACTGCAGAAAGGGACATGGCTGACAATGCACCTTTATTGACATATTCTTCCATAGGCTTCCATTACTGATCTTTAAACCCAGGCTTATGTGCTGGTTCTGTTTTGCTTTCTTTTCAGTAATGGCATAGTTATTCATACAGTATATGGTGATATACAATGATTATGCTGATCAAATGTTAATACAACAGTTTGAGCGGTTGATATACAATACATTACAAAGAACAGAGAAGTGTTTCTAAACCCAATAATTTTATATTTTCCGATCTTGATTTTTAAAGGTGACCATACACTGCAATCAGTTAGATCTTAAAAAAAATTGATTTAGTGCAAGAGTCTGTTTTATTTCCTATAATTTGAATTAATTGTTCAAGTGCGTCTTCCTATTACCTATTTTGCTGAAATATGGAGACAAAGATTGGCCAATCAGATTGCATAGTGCATGACCATCTTAAGTGCCAAATTTGTAATGTAAAGGTGCCATGACCCACTTGTATTTACCTATTGATATTTCTTGGGCATTATACAAGGCACATGAGAACCCACCTTTTTTCAAGACATGGATCAGGAATCTTCAAACTACAGCTCTCCAGCTATTGCGGAACTTGAGGCATTGTAAAACTCTCACAGACATGACTAGGCATGATAGGGATTGTAGTTCCTGAACAACTGGAGGACCGTAGTTTGAAGACCCCTGTGCTAGACCATTATTATGCCACCAGAATTGTGAGTGTGGCATCTACCCAACTTCTCTCTGCTGGTGGACACACCTACATCTATGATATATATTTTGGCAGCACAGTGGTGTAGTGGTTAGCACTTTCACCTAGCAGCAAAAAAGGGTCGCTGGTTTGAATCCCGCCCACGACACTATCTGCCTGGAGTTTGCATGTTCTCCCTGTCCCTGCATGTGTTTACTCCAGTTTCCTCCCACGCTCTAAAAACATGCTGATAGGTAAATCAGATCCTGTCTAAATTGGCCCTAATATATCTGAATGTGTGTTAGGGACCCGCGCAAACACCACCCACCCCATGTTAAAAAGAAAATTCAGGATCATCTCTTCCTCAGAGAACAGTGAGTGGGGCATGGTGGTGGAAAGAAATTAGCAACAGTACAAGCAACTTCCTGTAGGGGCGTGATGTCATTCCTGTGTGCTGTCTGACGCTTCCGGGAAACAGATATGCACCACGGGCACATACCTATGTGCACACAGCACTCGTGCATCTCACATAGGCAGTGGTCGCGCATTTAGCTGCAGGAATCCATCTTTTGATGTAAATTAATAGTAAAGCAGATGCAGATTTCCAGGACTGGAGTAACAAATGTTTCTAGTTGAATTCAGATAAATCAAGGGTGATACATCTTTATCTTTTCTGTTTACTCTTGTTCTTTTTTGAGTTTTCTTTCCTTGTGAAATTTTGTCTCCTAAACAACCTACAGTAAATGTTCTTATTATACATTTGTATTGATATAATGAATAATTTTGCTTCAATGTTAAATAAATCCATTTAATGTTTTGCATTGCCTCTCGTATATTGTTTGCTGAATTGTTTGGCGTTTTGTAAATGGCATTTACCCAAATAAAATTCTGTGAATTTTACAAGTCTGTTTAAAATTTAAATAGAAAGAGAATAACACTATTTCCCTTTGTCATATTTTGGAGAGAATATAGAAGGGTTTTGCTTATGTAGCATCTAATGTTCTCATTTCATCAATGTTTTTTTTTTTTTATCTATCATTATACTTTGACAAGTGAATGACACAGCTGGATATATTTTATCTTTTTTAACCTCACACACCTACATATTATGGAAGCATTTGCAACCCTTTAACGTTGTCATTCCTCCCAGGCATTGATAATACCATCATATACATGTGCAGTGAATAGAGCAGAGCTGAGTACATGAGCAGTACCTACACATGTTACACATTCCCACAAAGGCATACAGTGATCTGATTTTATGCATCGCCACATAGGCATAAAAGCAGAATTGTGAGAATTGCTACTTCTTAAACTAATTTTTATATACACATTTCTGTTTGAAGTATATTAATCAAATTTGGATAAATATTTGTGTGTTCTGTGTTTTTTAATACATTTTGCATACTTTACCTTTTTTTATTATCTGGGTTTACTTGTTCAAAAGAAACTGGTAGGTTAATTGACTTCCAGCCATATTGGCCCTATTATATGACTTTGTTAGAGTTATTAGGTTATTAGGTTCTCTTTAAACCAAAACAAAATATGTTGGTTGTATTCAAATGAGGAAATCAAATACCAAATGTAAGGTCACCAGACCTTACACAAGTAGATTAGATGTTATGCAGCCACTGAACAATAGTTCTTTTTTATTGCTTGCTATACAGAAGTGTTGTTTACTCCATGATACAAAAGTGTCTGCTACATACAGTATTAATAATTGCACCAACAGCTAGCAGTAAAGCTGTGTCACTACTAACGGGGTGTGTAGCATTTTTTTTTTTTTCATTTCAATCTTTTCTTAATCTCCAGTAAGAGGAATAGACATTCCTTCTGGGTAATTATTGCAGTTGCCTAGGAAGATAAAGAGGGATCACCCACAAAAGTATTCTTGTGGTCTAAAACTTAGTTGCAGCTAGTGGAACATTTCACTTACTTCATATGAAACCAACCAGACAATGAGCTCTAGGATTGTGCAAACAAAAATGATTACAATGATGGTAAGACATCTAACTCACAACATTTATAACAAACTGTACCAATAATCTCTTGCCCTTGGTTTTCTTTTAATATGTAAAATAAAAATCTTGGAGTTAATTTACTATTTGAGTAGTACATTGGACTGTTCTCTTGACAATGTGAATACAGGTAGTGGGTGTGGTTTGGCAATTTTAGTATCAGGGCACATTTTCTGTGATCTCTATGAAACCACACCTTTCCCTGCTTCAGCCGGAGAAATACAAATCCTAAAGAACCTGTTCCAAGGCAGTAGCCAGCTGCTTACATTCATTATTTTTTTTTCCACCCAGAGACAGATTAACTTGGAGCAGCCCTGTAGCTTTTTAAACAGCATTGATTGCTTACGAAAATATGTATCAGCCACACTCCACTCTTAGCTCCCGTTGCTGTCTTTATTATTTAACAGCAAAATGATTGCATAAAGCAATGTATCCACCTGGGAACCAACCTTCCTTAATGCATTTCACCACTCTTTGCTAGTGGTGGCACCCAGGTTGTCCATGTCCATGAGTCTTGAGTGGAGCTGGGGATTTGAGCATTCCTGGAATACCAAACTCCTGTTTGCGCAGCTTGCACCACAACACTGCTTAGTGGCTTTCAGATGCTTCTTCCCTGACACTGCCCAGAGACTGCTCTCCACAACCCCACTTACCAGCCTTAACCAACAAACATCCACACAGCTCTACTAGAAACCCAGACCTCCCACAAACATCAGTTTTTGGCCCACTAACCACTCTCTGGCAGTATGAAAAACTGCAGTTTGTGGAATAACATAAAGCTGAGACATTCCACACACTCTGGGGGTTATTTACTAAAGGCAAATCCACTTTTCATTACAGAGCTTCCCCTCATTTCAGATCTTGCCCTCAAATCTATATTGACTGCACTTTCAGTGCAAAGTGGATTTGTCTTTAGTAAATAGGAGTGAAAAGTAAAAAGGAGCTTATGCATACACTTGTGTTGCTGCACAAGGAGCAATTGATTTTAATCGGAAAGCCCCCATGGTTCCCTTTTCTCAAGTAAGTGCTAGGATGGACTCTATCATGCTGATGGAAACAATATTTCATTCTGTACATGATTCTATGTCTCGCTTTTCTAAGAAATGGGACTCATGGTTTTTGTTCCGTCTTCCTACCTGTAATGCTTCAGGCAGTGAAACTATGGTGGTTGGCATGGATCACAGCTTCGGAAGTCTATGAATACGATATTTGACTGGCATCAGGTTCTTAGCACGATCAACATCTTGTGTTTCTAATCACAGCCCAAGACAGGCTGCCACAAAGAACAGTTTTTTTTAATAAGATAGAGGCACTTGTATGGTTTATGCACTTGCACTTTTTCATACATGTTTTTTTACTTATATATGTTTGCTATCAATGTATGCATTTAGCACTTTTTTCATTTAATATTATTATTATTATCATTATTATTGATATTATATTTCCTGGTGTGTTATTGTGCATGGCACCTTTTAATTCTAATGCCCCGTACACAAGATCGGACTATCCAGCGGGTTTTTCTTCCCAAAAGTCCGGTGGACATAGAAAGAAGTGTTGACTCAAAATTATCCGCCGGACTCGGCAGTCCGGCGGACAATCCGTCCGTCTATGTGCTAGTCCGCGGGAATTTTTAAATGAACGGACTTGCAGACACACGGAGTAAAGTCTGTTCATTTATAACGTGACTCCAGGTAGACGGGACTAGTGAAGGAAGTCAATGCCGCCGCCTCGATCGGCGAGATTGACACCTCGCTAGCCCCGTCGCCTGGTATGGATTTAAAGGGGAATCCCTACGCCGAAAAAACGGTGTGGGGGTCCCCCCCTGATCCATATCAGACCCTTATCAGAGCACGCAGCCCGGCCAGTCAGGAAGGTGGGTGGGGACGAGCGAGCGCCCCCCTCCTGAGCCGTACCAGGCAACATGCCCTCAACATGGGGGGTGCCTTGGGGAAAGGGGGGGGGCCCTGGGGCCCCCCACCCCAAAGCACCCCATGTTGATGAGGACAAAGGCCTCTTCCCGACAACCCTGGCCGTTGGTTGTCGGGGTCTGTGGGCGGGGGGCTTATCGGAATCCTGGAGCCCCTTCAATAAGGGGGCCACCAGATCCCGCCCCCCCCACCCTATGTGAATGAGTATGGGGTACGATGTACCCCTACCCATTCACCTGGTGAAAAAAGTGTAAATAAAAAACACAACAGTTTTTAAAATACTTTAGACTTTCTCTCTGCCTTCGCCAGGTAGAACAAGGGATACTGGTGGTGAAGGTAAGTGGGGCTGTACCAGTCAGGAAAGTGGGTTTCTTGAACCATGATAATATCTAGTTTGAGGGAGATGTAGCTGTCAAATAACTTTCTTCTTTTAAAGGGGAGTTCAGGCCCTGGGCTTTATGTGTAGCTATGTTAAGTGTGAGCCTGGAAGCATTGGCCATGGAGCAGGTGTGGGTGGATGCTGTCTTTCTCTGAGTCTCTTACTGGCAGATAAAGTTGATATTGATTACCCATACAGAAGAGCCATCAAAACTGTAACACTGTAAACTTAGGGATCTTGTGATGAACCAGAAAGGTGACTGAGGAAAGAGCAACTGTTAATTCCCCCCTGGGGTGATTGGAGATAGGAGAGGGGTGAAGAGAAAAGAATGAATGAGTAAAGAAAATAGTAAGAGAGGATGAAGAGGCTATAGAGAGCATCTTCAGTAGTTTTAGACTGATTCCCTGGGGGAAAAGCAACTCCTAGTTACTGAGTTCAGCAAATACCGCCTGCTCACCGAAGGGCAGACAACCTATCCCACAGAGTCAAAGGAGTCTGAGGAATAGATGGAGGCACACAATTTGGATAATAATTCACTTTAAAACAATTGAACACAGAGTACACACATTCCCTTGAGAGGAATTACTTCATACCCCCAAACATTTCTTTGTGGTGGGGCCCCCTCCTACCCCCTGAAGGTGGGGAGGGGGGCTCCAGATGTTTTGTACAGCCCTTATTGGAGCCAGGCCAGGGCTCAACAGACTAAAAGTTGTGTCTAATTGCTGAGGCGCCCCTTGTCAGGGGTCAGTCAATAGTCTATAAACCAAATTTATCGGAGCGAGCAGTTCTCCAAGTAAGCTTAGTCTGGGGTCATCCAGTTGACCCAGGGTCAAAAAAGGAAGGAAAAAAAAAACTAGGAGAACAGTAAAGAACCAACTTTTTCTGACAAAAGAGTCCAGAACAAACTTTGTGGAGTGGGAGCTCCATTCAGCAGGGTGGGAAGTCCCTGGATACCACGACCTTGAGGAGGTGAGGCTAAAAGTGTAGATTGCAGCAGTCATTACTTCACTTCAGGTAAGACTGTTGTCTTTCGTTCTTTTCATCCTTGGCTTGTTCCACAGGGTGGTCAGAGGACTTGTGGGCAGTGGACGTTTTGCTGAGTTGAGGGCAGGGTTGGATGTATCTATTTCTTCTTCCAGGGAAATGAGCTTCAGGGATAGGAGGATCTTCTCCACTTCTTGAAGATTGGTGGAGTCATGCTTGCTTTTGAAGTCAAATTTAACAGCAAAGGGAAAGGTCCACCAGTACTTAATGTCCTTTTGGGTTAGGACTGATAGGAGGGGTTTCTGCAAAGTCTGCGAAAATAAGCACTGGGTGACCTCTACATGATATCTGTTTCATCGCTCTGGATTGCTTCATTATCTCCTCCTTGACCTGGTAGAAGTGAGGTTTTGCAATGCTGTCCCTGGGGGAACCATTCTTGCTTGGGGGGCCCAAGGCTCTATGGACTCTGTCCAATTCTGTGCAGTGTTGTGGGATCAAGGATTTGATTATCTCCTAGGTTGCCTGGGAGACATCATCAATGGACTCAGGCAGGCCTCTGATGCCAAAATTGTATCTTATGGATCTGTTTTCTAGTTTGTCGATCCTAGAGAGGGCATAATCGAGCCTGTCTTGCAGTGTCTGAATGTGGTCAGAGTTTTGGTTAGTGGTTGCCACCGTCATCCCCAATTTGCTCTCGATGGCTTCCATCCTCTAACCCAGATTCCGTAAATCAGCTTTGATGTCCCCAGTTATCTTTGTTGCCGTGGAGGCAAGCCCTCTCTCCAGTAATTCTGATAGCTTCAGGAAGAGGTCACCTGGATGTATGTATGTGTCTTGAGCGGGGGTTGCAGAGAAGGAAACCCCCTGGTGTGGTGTTAGAGCAGGCCCCGCCAGGGAGAAAGCACTGTTCCTAAATCCCTGGCCAATTAATGATTCAGTGGATTGGCTTGTTTGTAGCTGCTCTGTGTGGAGCTGTGGGCACTGCTGGGTCTGGGTGTGATGGAGCTCCCAGCTCAAGTGGCCATCTTGGAAACTCTGCACATGCACACTCGGGAATAATATATATTTTTTTCCTTGCTAATGGCTTTTCATCCGGTTTCTGCTTAATGGGATCTGATGTATACACACCTATACTGCTTATGTTTTTATGATATACCTCTGTGACCATGTTGTATTTCAGTTGTCTTTCCAATCCACCCTTTCCACCCACCCCCATTTACTATTCATATTCCTTCCAATTTTCCTGTTGGTAAACTTTTTGGGTTCAATAGCTCTAATTTGTGATTACAACTTTTCGTTCTGCCCTTCCGGCAAAGTCCTGGAATGATTCCTTGATTTTTTATTTTACTTTGAGCCATGTTATGTGACTGGCAGCTGGTGACTTTGTCATGTCATGTCAAAAAATCTCAATTGGCAAACAAAAAAATTAAATCCCATTTCACCTATTTTATAGTTTTTGTAAAAAAATTATCTATTCTCGATACCTACCTATAAATCCAGTCATGTGACATGTAGGTTCCCAGCTCTGCTTTCTTCTGCTCTGTAGTGTGGGAAGGTCCAGTCTACACTGCCCTCATCCCATCCTGTTGACATTGGTTCTGGCCTTTGGAAGTTATAAGGGTCCATTACAGGTTGCTGGGGACTGGTGAAGAATGTGTTGACAAGAAGCATGCTAATAATAAGAAAAATCTGAATGATGGAGAGATGAGCTTATCACTGTGCTACTTCTTCTTTCACTGTATAGTAACAGGCTAGGACAGGTCTCGAATAACCTGGGCTGAAATTGTTATCTTGTTGTTTTGTCTGAAGTTCTTTGTTCTAATATATATATATATATATATATATATATATATATATATATATATATCGTTTTCACATTCCAAAGAAAAGGAACAGAATTCCATTAATGCTAGTCAGCATTAAAGTATACAGTATATGCAGCATCTACATAGCAGCTGAGTTCTGTAATTTGCTTTATGTGTGCATACAATATTTTATTTTAATTAAAATACATAATACCAATAAAAATGACTCCACTATTGTTTGAAATGTCTTGTTACGTTGTCTCTTGCTGTCCCTTGTGTTAGGTACAGGAGAATGTAATAATTATACGTCAGTCTTCTGTAACAAGATTAGTGAATGTCAGTCATACTTAGAAAATCACTCCCAAGTGCTATGAAATGTCGTTTGTCACTTGTACGCAGAAAAAAAAAATCCAGATAAGACTAATTTCACAAAGTGTGTGACATTTGATCCTTATATCTATTGGATCTTTTATTTGATCTGTATCCTCTCAAGTAATATTGCTTTTTATTTTTTTAAGAGTATATTCACATTTTCCAGAAAATACATAGCTTATGCAATCAAGGGATCCCAGTAGATATTAAAATACTGTGGAGATTTGTTAAATGTTAATACATGTTATTGTCATACCTGATGGTCATTCGGACTACCCACACATCCTGTCCTGTTGCTAGGACAGGAAAACCATTGGTCACTCTCTTCCAGTATTACAGGTGAGAATACCAACAAGGGAGGATGTGGGGGTTGCAAACTGGTCTGAGTTGTTCAGCTAGTTTTCCAAGGGGGCTAAGTGGCCTACAGGTATGACAATATTACAGTACATTGACTGTAAGGCTATTTTATTGAAAATATTAACTTTGAAATGTGTGGCGTGCATTTGTATTCAACCTCTCTAAGTCAATACTTTGTAGAACCACCTTTTGTTGCAATTACAGCTATGAGTCTTTTTGGGTATGTCTTTAGCAATTTTGCACATCTAGAGATTACATTTTTTTTTTTTTTTGCCCATTCTTCTTCAAGCTCTGTCAGATTGGATGGATAGCATCTGTGTTCAATTTTCAAGTCTTGCCACAGATTCTTAATTGGATTTAGGTCTGGACTTTGACTGGGCCATTCTAACACATGAATATGCTTTGATCTAAACAATTCCATTGTAGCTCTGGCCGTATGTTTAGGGTTGTTGTCCTGCTGGAAGGTGAACCTCCTAGTCTCAAGTCTTTTGCAGACTCTAACAGGTTTTCTTCTAAGATTACCCTGTATTTGGCTCAATACATCTTCACATCAACTCTGACCAGCTTTCCTGTCCCTGCTGAAGACGGTGTGTTCAGGGTGATGTGCAGTGTTAGTTTTCCACCACAAATATTGTTTTGTTTTTAGGCCACAAAGTTCTATTTTGGTCTCATCTGACCAGAGCACCTTCTTCCACATGTTTGCTGTGTACCCCATATGGGTTCTCGCATAGGGGTATCAGAGTAAATCCATTTATCATTTTCCTTCCACTTCACAATTATGTGCCACTTTGTGTTGGTCTATCACATAAAATTACAGTAAAATACAGTAAAATGCATTTACGTTTTTGGTTGTAACATGAAAAAATTTGGAAATTTCAAGGGGTATGAATACTTTTTCAAAAACCCACAAAGTTCATAAAAAACCCAGTGAAATTAACTGAAAATAAGGAGAGACTTGAGTAATAATATAATGATCCATTATTATGTCATCACAAGAAGAGGACCCCACCACCATTCGCTCTCAACTGGAAACGTGGACCTATTTGATGTTGATAGGCCAATCAGCGCCTTTTCCATTTACTGAAGGGTAGATAAAGCCATTGTCCCCAGTCACTGAATAGGCAGATGCCTCAGCAATGATCCACGAGCTGAAGGGCATAACCAGGCTTATTCACTCAAGGCAAAAAGAAAACTTCACATAGTGTAATGTGAAGTTAGAGTGCGCCCAGAGAAAGCAGTGCAAAACATCAAGAGCTTAATGGCAGTCAAGCACATGTAGTTTAAAAAAAAACTCCTCACTCCATACACCAGCTCAATAGTCAGGCTACCTGGGTAGTTCAATATCACTATGCTCTGTCCCTTGACAAGTTTTTCCACGCCCATGTATAAATATCTCAGCAACGATCAAGGGAAATGGAAGGCACCAGAGCTAAATTTCCAGTGTTGTTGCAAAGGGTCTGAATACTTATACCAATGTGATGTTTCAGTTTTTGTATTATGTAATAAATTCACATATGTTGTGTAGATTAATGAGAAACAACCATAGTATCAGGCTGCAACATAACAAAATTGACAAAGTGAAGGGGGTCTGAATATGTTATGAACGTGTGTGTATGTATATATATATATATATATATATATATATATATATATATATATATATATATATGCCATCATCCTATATTGTGAAGTGCAATAAAAGTAATCCAAGATATAAAGTGTGTTTAATCTGCAGTTCATTCACCATGTGACTGTTTCCCAGAAAACTCTTGAGCGTGATTGAACATGTGTGGAGAAAAAAAATCATTCTTTGCACATTGCAGGGATTTTAACAAACTTTGTTGCATGTTCCTACCTTTTGTTATTCTGAAGAAATAGCTGTTTGTCTGTGTCCTTGGGCAAAGTGAATGTGAATGGTAGTGATTTTATAAGTATCAATCAGCTGCTGCAATTGCATGATTCTAATGAAGAAATTAGTAGGGTCTGGATTACTTTAGACATGATTTCCCTTTGGAAGTATCTCATCAAAAAAAAAAATTTGGGGATTCCCAAAATCTTATTGCAGTCTTCTGGGAAAATCAGTAAGCCAATCACATAAGCAGGGAATTACATTTCTATGGGGCATGGGGCAACACAAAGGACTCAAAGATATTAAATAAAGAAACATGACACAATTTGTTTCATGTTGGCTATAATGGCCACTGCATTTATTAACCACTTCAATACAGGACATTTTCACCCCCTTCCTGTCCAGACCAACTTTTAGTTTTCAGCACTGTCGCACTTAAACTGACAATTGTGAGGTCGTGCGATATTGCACCCAAACAAAATTGACGTCCTTGTTTCCCCACAAATAAAGCTTTCTTTTGGTGGTATTTGATCACCTCTGCGGTTTTTCTTTTTTGCGCTATAAACAAAAGAAGAGCGACAATTTTGAAAAAAACACAATATTTTTTACTTTTTGCTATAATAAATATCCCATTTTTTTTTAAACACATGTTTTCCTCAGTTTAGGCCGATACGTATTCTTCTACATATTTTTGGTTAAATAAATGCAATAAGCGTATATTGATTGGTTTGCGCAAAAGTTATAGCATCTACAAAATAGGGGACAGATTTATAGCATTTTTTAATTTTTTTTACTAGTAATGACGGCAATCTGCAATCTTTTTCATGACTGTGACATTGCGACGGACATATTGGACGCTTTTGACACATTTTGTGTATAAATCTTTACTTTATTTCAATTTTCACATTTTAACAACATTAAACATTGCATTTTCATATATATTATACATACATTTTACAGTAATATCCATTTGCAGGTTTTAGTTCTTTATTCCTGTATCTGTGTATGTCAATTGTATATTATTAATGTTACATTCATTCGTTATTCTAATCATATATCGTTAAAACTTATCAAGTAAACCATCCTATTCTGTTCATTCATATAAACACTCAACAAAGAAAGAGAAAGGAGAGAAAAAAAAAAAAAAAGGGGGAAGAAACCAAAAAGCAAACAAAAAACAGAAGAAAAAGAAGAGGGTCTCGTCCCCCCTCCCGTCCCCCCTCCCCTCTCATATTGTCCGTAGTAGTACGGATGATGTCCTATACCTAGCCCATTTTTGCCACGTTTCTGTTATGTGGTCTCTTGGGCCTTCCTCTTTTATGATCCTCTCTTCCAATGAACGCATATCATCCATTTCTGTTATCCATTCCTCAATTGAGGGTGCTATATTATTTTTCCATTTTCTTGCTATTACTGTTCTAGCTGCGGTTAAGCAGTGTTTTAATATCCCTTTTCTTATCTTTTTAATCGTGCCTGGTATCATTGATAATATAGCGATCTTTATATCTGCTTTTGACACATTTTGGGACCATTCACATTTATACAGCGATCGGTGCTATAAAATTGCACTGATTACTGTGTAAATGTGACTGGCAGGGAAGAGATTAACACTAGGGGGCTAGGGAGGGCTTAATTGTGTTCCCTGGGAGTGATTCTAACTTTAGGGGGAGGGGACTCCCAAGGGGAGGAGACCAATCAGTGTTCCTCTGTAATGGGAACACACCATCGGCCCCCTCTCCTCTGACAGGACATGGATCTGTGTGTTTGCACACACAGATCCACGGTCCTGCTGTTTTCCCGGGCAATCGTGGGTGCCCGGCGGACATCGCGGCTGCTATAACGCGGATCAACTGAAAATGAGAAGAGGGGAGGGGGGAGAGAATGCAAAAGCCCTCTGTACTGCCCCATGGAGCTCCGCATAAGTGCTAGGGGCGCAGTCATTCTTTACCCCAACTGTGTATAAAATGTCTCCATGTTGCTATATTGCTTTGCATTTTTCAGAAAATTACAGCACTGAAAAGGTAATCTTTAATAACATTCAATTACAATATGACATGTGTAGCAATTTTATATGTTATATTAATTGTTTTGTTTGCTATTTTTTTCTCCAAGAAAGTGGAGTTACACTTTAACCTTCCTTCTACCCGTAATACTATTTTTTTTTTTTTGTTAGATACAATAAATTTACAGCTGCTTTAGAGGTTTTGGTTATATTAATAGTTGGAGTGGAGTTTTTTGGCAAAAAAATCAATTGTACCAGCAACAGGAATCGTGCACAATAAGATGCAAAATAATATTTTTCCTTTATTAAAATTGCCTGGAGGACCAATTTCCATCCTGACACGCTTCATGTTAGGCACAGCACTTTCACAAAGAATCAGCTTCCTCAGTGGTCCCTCATGTATGAAATATGCTTACTTACATTGGTCTAAGCTGGACCAATGTATTTATGCAACAAAGATCACACCTGCTTTAAATATGAAACTTTCTGTATTAATCAATGGCAAACCCAGCACAATACTCTAAAGCTGCAATAGTTTCATTAGGACAATTTTAGTGACTTTTATGATCTACCAATTTCTTAATTTAGTCACAACATCCACTCAAAAAAATAAAACTGCAGTTTATTTTGCTAAAAACCTTTGTATGATATATTTTTCTAAATATGTATAAAAAAGGGTCCCTATAAAAGGATTCAGTTTAAAACTTAAAGTTAATCAGTTCTCACACATTCTGAAATGTTCTGTTGCTCCAGGCTATTTCAGGGAACAAAAATACTCAGTAGCAATTTTAATATGGCAAGGCTACCCTAAGTACAGCTGTGTAGTAAGTTAATTGCTTCCATATATATTATTCATTGATTTATAATTGCACAACTGAATCTTACTGTGATAAGCTGATACAACTGGGATCATGCATTATCCCAAAGGTCTCATATATTAGGATGAAATCCCAGTTCCCACCATTTTGAATAATCCAGTATTAATTTAAATAAAATGCAATTTTATTTTCATTGCATAGTTTATACATATGACATTTTGCTGAATCTGCAATGGTAAGTACGTAAGTTTAGAATAACTGATTTCTTTCAGCTACTGTATCATTCAAAACAAAATAATATGTTGATGAATTTTCAAATAAATTAGTCATTTTAAGTAAAACTACACTTGAGTGCAGGAGTTGCATTTAACATACTTTACCACTTCACTTTCATCACCTATTAATATTAGTATGCCTACGGTGTATATATACACATATGTGTGTGTGTGTGTACTGTACAATATATATGAAAAGTTTTATATATATATATATATATATATATATATATATATATATATATATATATATAGTATTGTGTCAAAAGTTAAGGTGTTCTATCGGGTTGAGGTGCGGGACAGTCAAGTTACTCCACCCCAAACTTGCTCATCCATTTCTTTATATACTTTGTTTTCGGCACTGGTGCACAGTCATGTTGGAACAGGAATGGGCACTATCCCCACAAAGTTGGGAGCATGAAATTGTCCAAAATGTCTTGGTATGCTGAAGAGTTCCCTTCACTAGAACTAAGGGGCCAAGCCAACCCCTGAAAAACAACCCCACACCATAATCCCCCTCCCCTAAATGATTGGGACTAGTGCACAAAGCAAGGTCCATAAAGACATGGATGGGGGTGGAGGAACTTGACTGGCCTGCATAGAGTCCTAAGCTCAACCCGATTGAGTACCTATGGGATGAATTAGAGCGGAGATTGCGAGCCAGGGTTTCTTGTCCAACATCAGTGCCTGCTCTCATAATGTGCTTCTGGAAGAATGGTCAAACATTTACATAGACATACTCTTGTGAAAAACCTTGTGAACAGCCTTCCCAGAAGAGTTGAAGCTGTTATAGCTGCAAAGGGTGGGCCCACTCAATATTGAACCCTACAAACTAAGACTGGGATGCCATTGAAGTTCATGTGTGTGTAAAAGCAGATGTTGCAATACTTTTGACAATCTAGTTTATATACTTTATAATAAAGCCATTTAGAGGCTTGATCTGTATTTTTTTAATACAATTCTATATTAAAATAAAATAAAAACCTTAGTCATATGTTAAAGCAAGATACTCAGAAGAATGAAAAAAAATTCAGTTCTGAACAAATGTATGAGGTTGCGAGAAGGTTAAAGTTTTTTGAGAATGGAAACAATGGATTTGTTGGCACTGTTGGAGGGGGCAGGGGGGGAGTAAGAGAGAAGGACAGAGAAAACAAGGAGGGAGGGGGTTGGAAGGTAAGGGTAAGATAGGGAATAGGTGTAGGGAAAAAGGGTGTGCACTGTGGGCAGCCAACCAGCAAGTTTCTGCAACACATGGAGTGGTGGTTTAATGATAGAATAAAGCGGAAGGTTTAATTTACTGAGATGAGAGAACAGCAATCCTCCATGTGGGTGAACTCAAACCAGTAAAACCTTGTGACCAAGCATTCTCCCAGAAGCTGTGAATTTGTGGGCATTGCAATAAAATGTGTAAAATGCTGCTTACTTCCTGATTCCATCGCCAACAGCTTAGGGAGGAGTGAGGAAAGATTGTATGTAGGATCAAAGAATCTCTTTACCATGCTAAAGGTTCACTTTTAAGGTGACTTTCACTTACAGGCTGCTACTAAAATAACTTGAATATACGATGAAATGTCTTTAGGGGTTTGCAGCAAGTTCAGTAGATTTTGACCACTACTAGAAAGATATTAATAGGATCTACAGTATAATATAGATTCCTTTTAAAAGCTAGTAGCTTTCTACATACTTGAAACACTGAATTATTAAAAGGCTGATAGGAATAGTAGAACATATTTCCTTGACTGCTGAAGGACTCAGAAGATGGATATACCCCTTTCCTCTCTCCTTAAAGAGGTTGGACCTCGTGGAAATATTTTAACAGGTTGCTAGCAAACTGTTTACATGTTTTTTTTTTTTTTATATATTAGATAACCCAGCATCTTCTATACAAGATTCATGGCTGTATCCAGTATTAATTTGTGTTTGTAAAGCATCCTTTAAAAATGTTAAGGTCTCTTCTGCCATTTTTTTCTTTTGATTCAGTGCTTTTTATTATTCTTTTCATAACAATACATTTATGCATACATTTTATTCCAGATACATAATCTTACTTCTAACATTCACCCACCCCCATATTGGTTCATCTTTTATTTTTTTATGGTCCCAGGCCTCTACCCAGCTTTTCCAGATAGCATCAAATTTGTCTCGGCTCCCTCTATGTGTATAAATAAATTCCTCCTTTATTATGGTTTCTTTTATTTGTGTTCTCCATTCTTTGACCATCGGGGGTAAATAGATATCCATTTCTGGGCTATTCGTTCTCGAGCCGGAAACAAACCTCTCGTCATTGCAATATGGGTATTTTTTTAAATATTTGGTTCCTCCACTATATTTAATATACATAAATTTTGGTCTAGTAATATTTCTATACCTAACATACTATTTATGTTTTTAATTATATCCTGCCACTATCGATGGAGTTTGGGGCATTTCCACAACATGTGTATTAGATTAGCTGGTGCACCACTACACCGGGGACATAAAGGAGATTCCCTGCATTTCCATTCAAATAGTTTTTTCCGGGGTATAGTATGATCTATGTGTAATAAAAAGTTGTGTTAATTTTTGAGTAGCTGACAGTGATACCTTTGGGATCGCAGACAAGACCTCCGAACATTGAGCGTCTGTCATTGCTCCTAGGTTTCGTTCCCACTGCGCTCTAGCCGGCCACGCTACCGCTTCCTTAAATTTACTCTGCAATATCTCATATATTTTAGAGATAAGTCCCTTCTTTTGATCCCTTTTCTTCAAAAATGTTGTTATTTTAGAGACATTAAGCTTAAATACAGATGTGTGGGCCTGGACGTGAAAGGCATGTCTAAGCTGGAGATACTGAAAGAACCTCTGTCTTGGAATCCTAAATTCCTCAGATATTTGCGCAAATGATTTTTTATTATCATTCCAAAACAGTTGTTCCACATATCTCAGCCCCTGAATTTGCCAAAGCCCAAATCCCTCCAATCTCTGCACTTCCTCATAGTTTGCGTTATTCCATATTGGTGTATAGGAAGTATATCCTGTAATACTAGTTATCTTTTGTATTGCTAGCCATACCTTGAATAGCTCGCCTGTCATGAATTTCTTATCTTTTTGAAGGGTTTTTGTCTCTAATAGGGACATCAATGAGTATCCCTTACCCAACGGAAGTAATAACCACTGTATGGGATCATTCTCATCTACCTCTGTCCAGCCCAAAAATTGCTGAGATTGTGAAGCCCAAAAAATGTTTTGGGGATGTGGGATAGCGAGTCCCCCCTCATCTTTAGCCAGCATTAAGGTTGTTCATTTAATATGTGCATATTTTTTCTTCCAAATGATTTAGCGAAAAAGAGATTCTATCCTTTTAAACCAAAATGTGGCTATCCACATCGGGCAGTTATGAAAAATATACAATAATTGTGGGGCCCAAATCATCTTTATAAGATTGACTCTGCCAATCACAGTTAATGGGAGTTAATGGGAGTTTGCACCAGGTCCGACATTTATCTTTAAGCCTAATCAATAGTGGTCTAAGGTTGAGGTCCACATCCATATACTTTTCGTGTTACCTCAATCCCTAAATACTTAATTTTATGTTTTATTTGAATTTGTTTTGCACAGTCTGGTAATGAAATATTTGCATTATATAGTGGCATCAATATCGACTTCTCCCAGTTGATGCGAAAACCCAGAAAGCTGTCCGAATGCAGAGATAAGTCATGAGTTCCTCTAAAGATTTTGTTGGACCACTCAGGAAGATTAAGGCATCATCTGCATATAAGGCTAGTTTGTCCTCTCTTCCTGCACGTCCGAATCCCTCTATCCCCGCAGACTGTCTGATCGCAGTGGCCAATGGTTCTACTGCCAATGCAAACAGCAACAGGGATAGAGGGCAGCCCTGTCTGGTTCCCCAGGATAACGGGAAAGCTGGTGACATAGCGTCAGTGATCCTCAGTCTTGCCCTAGGATCTTTATATAATAATTTTAGCCAGGTTATAAAACCTGGACCTATACCAAAGGCAATCAATACCATCCATAGATCCTCCTATTCTACCATGTCAAATGCCTTCTGGGCATCCAACAACAGAATGGCACCAGTTCCTCCGTTATCCATTGGCAATTGCAGATTCAGAAAGAGCCTGTGAATATTTATTGCTGCTGATCTGGAGGGGATGAAACCTGTTTGATCCCTATGGATCACAGTATCAATGTGTCTGGATAGCCTATTTGCCAAGACCTTAGCTAGTATTTTGACTTCAGATGTAAGGAGAGCTATTGGGCGATAAGAACTGGGCTTTAGTGGATCTTTATCCAGTTTTATAATTATTATTGTTTCCATCAATGATTTAGGAAGTTTCCATGTGATACATGCTTCATTCAGTACTTCGAGAAGTTCTGGGATCAAGATCTGGCCGTATAGTTTAAATCTCTCCATGGGGACTCTATCCATCCCTGGAGCTTTATTATTTTGAATTTGTCCAAACACTTCCTCCAGCTCTGCCAAAGTTATAGGAATATCCAAGGATTCTCTTTCCATTGAGGTAAGTTTGGGCATAGTTAAATTATCTAAGAATTGTTCAGTCTTTTCCCTTACATTTAAGATTTCAGATTCATACAACCGTGAATAGAAATCTACAAATATCTTTTGGATGCCCTCTGTATCATACTTTACTATCCCTTTTCTGTCTTCAATGGCAACTATACTGGATGAGCCTTCTTGGTTCTGTGCTATCATTGCTAACATATGGCCCACCTGTTCCCCCATTTCATAGTGCTTTTGGTTCTGCAAGAATCTGGTATTCTCTGCCTTAGTTATAACCAGATTTTTATATAGCTTCAGTGCGTCCTGCCATGCTCTAAATTTCTCCTTATTGGGATCTGGTGTATATTCTTGTTCTGTTTGCTTAACTCTTTGGGTTACCTCTTCCTCCTGCTGTCTTGTGGCTAATTTAATTTTAGATATTTCTTTAATTATTAAAAGAAAGTATGCTTTCATTGTATGCCACACCATCATCGCTGAAGTTGAGCCCTTATTATCTCCAATAACCAATTTTAACCCTTGTCTATTAAAACCTTTTAGCAAGGCTGTTGTTGTGTATTTTTTCTTAATATTATTATTTAAATGGCAAGCATTTGAATTTTCATGTCAAAGCAATGATAGAAAGGAGAAGAATGTTGCAATGGTACAGATAGTTTTAAAGAACATTCGTGAAAAAAGTGATGGCTTCTTTAAATTGTATGTCAATAATCAATTTTTATTTCATATTAAAGCTCCACTTGAAATGCTTTCAAATGATAAAGGGGAGAGTGACCCAGGAATGGTCTGGGAAGCCCATAAAGTAGTCCTCAGGGGAATCTTAATTAAACATGGCACCAGAATAAAGAAGGCCAGAGAAGAACAGATAAGAAAACTGTTAGAAGGAATACAGGAATTGGAAACCAAACATAAAAAGTCAGTAGACAGGGAGGTGGGAAAGGAACTAGCGTCCCTGAGGAGAGAGTTGGCTGACCTCCTGCGGTATAAAGCTAAAGCAGTACTACAGAGAGGTAGAAGGATGACATATGACTCGGGAGACAAGTGCGGTAAACTGTTAGCAAATAAATAAAAAAAACAACAAAAACGCTCATATATACCATATATTAAAACAAAGAATGGGCAGAAACGGGCACTCCCGAAGGAGATCGCAAACGAGTTTAGAGAATATTACTCGACCCTATATAATTTACCAGAAACGACCTCGCCACCTTTGTCTTTAGAAGAATATCTCTCGACATCACACTTAGTAAGACTTGCGTCCCCCGAACGACGAGAAATAGAGAGACCAATAACAACGGAGGAAGTGTTCAAAGTGATTAAGACATTTAAACAGGGAAAAGCACCAGGGCCAGATGGGTTCTCTATTCAATACTTTAAAATCTTTTTCGAAAACCTGGGCCCACATATGGTCAAAATGTTTAATGAATTAGGACAAATAACAAACCCCCCCCCGGATACCTTAAGAGCGCATATTACGGTGATCCCGAAAGAAGGGAAAGATGGGTCGATATGTAGTAACTATCGACCGATATCTTTATTAAACGTGGACCTAAAAATATTCACGAAGACACTGGCTTCTAGGTTACAGAAACACCTGACCCAGTTGATAAACTGGGATCAAGTGGGGTTTATTCCAACAAGAGAGGCAAGAGACAGCACGATCAAAGTGCTGAACCTTGTCCAGTATGTAAACCAAAAGAAAATACCAAGTGTCTTCGTGAATACGGACGCGGAAAAGGCCTTCGATCGGGTCAACTGGGCATACATGATGGGGGTCTTAAGGTATACCGGGATGGGAGATAGATTTGTCCACTGGGTAGCAGGGGTTTATTCCTCCCCCCAAGCTCGAGTGAAAGTAAATGGGATATACTCTGAAAACTTTACCATATCCAACGGGACCCGCCAGGGATGTCCCCTTTCGCCTCTATTATTTGCTCTTACGCTGGAGCCATTGCTCAACAGAATTAGACAGAACCCGGATATAAAAGGTATACGAGTGGGAAAACAGGAATATAAGATCTCTGCGTACGCAGATGACCTACTCTTTTCATTAACGAGCCCACAAATTTCATTACCAAATCTGATGAAAGAAGTGGAGAGATACGGTGCTCTGTCTAATTTTAAAATAAATTACAGCAAATCGGAGGCAATGGGGGTAGCCCTGGAGGCGCCCACACAAAATAACCTGCAGAGTAACTATAAGTTCAGATGGACTACAGCTGCCCTGAAATACTTGGGACTACAAATATCACCAAGACTAACAGATATATTCGAGCTAAATTTTCCACCATTACTTAGAGAAGTAAAGAAACTATTAGAGGGGTGGAATAAGGACATGCACTCCTGGTTCGGGAGAAGCAACATTTTAAAAATGAGCATAGTACCAAAATTTTTGTATATGTTCCAGGCAATGCCCATCCGTATTCCTATGAAATACTTTAGTCAAATACAGACTGAGTTCACAAAATTTATCTGGGCAAGCAAGCACCCAAGGATAAAGAGAGAGCTGCTGGCGATGCCGAAGGATTCAGGGGGTATAGCAGCACCGGATCTATTCAAATACTACCAAGCGGCCCACTTAAATAGAATAACTGATTGGAATAGACACGGGGAATATAAACTATGGATCTCGTTAGAAAAACAAGTAAGTCAAATACCGTTGAATAGAGCTATTTGGTGCTACGCAGAGATATTGCAGGAGCTAAAGGAACATCCCTTGATTGGACCAACTCTGCAGATAGGGGCAGGGCTTATCCAGAAATATAGACTCTCCACCCCGAATTCACCCTTGTACCCGATTTTGGGGAACCCAAAATTTCTACCTGGTCTAGAGACCGGGGTGTTTAGGAGACTGAGGGAGAAGGGAATCTATCAAGCATCTCACTTTCTGAAGACAGGGGGATGGCTATCAATAGAAGACTTAACAAAGGAAGGAGGATTGTTAGAAATTCCCTGGTGGCAAGCAAGACAACTGAGACACTTTTTAGAAACTTTAGGGCCAGTAGGAGAATTTGAGAGACCCCGAACAAAGTTTGAGATGCTCTGCGAGGAGAAAGAGCCCCTGACCCATACTATTTCCAAAATGTACGCGCTTTTGATAGCACCACCAGAAGGATATACATTGGGGAGCCTGGATAAATGGGGGAGAGACTTGGAAAAAAAATTTACTCCAGAACAGGGACAGAAAATAATACACCTGACAATGAGATCGTCAAGGTGCATAAAAATGCAGGAATTAAATTTCAAAATATTAACAAGATGGTATCTAACCCCATCGAGGATGAATAAGATATTCCCAGAGGCCACAGAGAGTTGCTGGAGGGGATGTCAGAGCAGAGGAACGATATTACATATATTTTGGACATGCCCAGTAATTAAACCACCGATGGACGGAAGAAAAGGGGAAGGGAGGGGAGGGAAGAAGAAGGAAAAATTCCTTTTTTTTTTTTTTTTTTTTAAGAAGAGGTACAGGGAACCGAGCTAGACAGGAATTGTATATAAAATAGAAAGAAAAAGGAAAGAAAGGGACAGTAAGAACAATTAAGCAATCGAAATAAGATGAAAATATAATTTGTTAAAAATGGAAGGATAATAACTTTGAATATCTGAAATAGTATAAATTGTATTTACTTTGTTGGCACTGTATCCCTTTAATGAAATAAATAAAGAATTTAAAAAGAAATGCTTTCTGCCTAATGAAATACCACAAGAAAAAAAAAAAAAAGCAGAGTGCAGGAATGAAAGGTAGACCACATCTGGAGGGTCCCAGAATGAAAACTTGGGTGCTAAAAAAAAGCAAATGTACAGCCCAAGGGAAGCATTACACATGTGGAGAGTTGAGAAAATATTTTCAGAAAAAGACTAACTAAATTTGTCAAGCGCACAAAGCTTCTTTGTGTGCTTTTATGTACTTATGAAGATATCCTGGCCAATAACTAAGACCTTTTCCAAGAATAACATATATTTATGACAGAGTGTTTGTAAGTGTCAAGTAAAAATAATAATACATAATAACTTAGAAATAAAAGAAATATTAGTATTTAATTGGAATATCCTGAAGTAAAGATATCTGGAAAACAGCAATTAGCCACATTATCCAAATATGTTGGGAAAATATGAATTTGGTATTAGACAAAACCACTCTAAAACACAGGCAGTCATTTGGTCATTTTCTTATCCTTTTTACCCCTTCTCTACATGAACATGTACATGTCTGAGATAAAGAAAACTAGAGGTCCATGTATTATAGAAGTAATATTCATCCTAGCCTACCTTCAGTTCAAATATGTAATTTAGTTCAGGGGAATTAAAATAAGAAAGAAATGTACATTTCCTGTGAAGCTGACTGGGTATTTGAATTGATTTCAAACTGGGATAAAAACAACTCCATTATAAACTATATAATCCCCCCACAGTCATTAAATGCATGCTTTACAATACCCTTTATACAAAAACACATATTCTAGAATACAAATGTCTAACTTTGAATTCTAGGGAGAATTAAAATGAGATCTGACCTGAATCAGACACATCCCAGATATTTTTCGGTCTTTAAATTGCCCAGTCTTTCACAATCTCCTTTTTAAACCATCACTACCAGTCCAGCACTCTAAGCATGTAGGCTAGTTGCCCCCATCCCTACACACACACACACACACACACAAACTCTCACTGTTAAAAGGACACCAGCACATGTGTTTGGTCTGTCAGATAGCAACTTTCTTTTACTTGAATTTTATTAGGAATAATAATAAAAATGGACACTTACATAGTGCAAGAGGATTATGCAATAAGAGAAACAAATTCAAAAGGAGTTTCTCTGAGCAAATATAGAACCTTAAGCAATGATGCAGAAATAAAAAAAGAATAATAACCAAGCCCAGCAGCATTAAATTGTTAAGTAATAAAATAGCAGAGCCATGCCTGAAATTGCAATGTGTTTCATATACAAATAGGGGGGCCCTTCAGCGGGGGACAATAGAGTTATAAAAAATAATAATATAGTCGTCTATGTGACCACTTTCACTTGTGAGCAAAAAGACAGTTCCAAGGCAGAGAGAATCAGAAAAAAGGTGGGGTGGAGGGGGTAGGAAAATGAAAGGAAATAAGAAAGAAAAGAGAGAAAAAAAAAATGGAAGGAGAGGAGGGGGGAGGAGGCTAGATTACAGCGGATAGTAACGTTCAAAAGAAACCCTTACGCTTCATCATAGTTTAAGAAAAAAACCTAGAATAAACAGAAACATCATATTGGCAGATTGGTGGAAGAGATATGAGTATTTGTCATATTTTGTGGACAAGGGACCTACCTCCCTTTGTCTTGTGACATTCCCAAGGGACAGAGGTTGCGCACATTTGGTTACTACCATCTTTCCCTTTTATGAATATAGAAAAAGGATCAGTACCATCACACTGATTTTCTAGCATGATGTAAAAGCTCTCTCTCTATGATAACATGGATTTCTGATAGTGGAGACACTTTTTAGGTAGTCCTATACAACCTGATCCTTGCATGTGCTTTCCATTGGGCCATCATATTGGGTGCATGATTCAGCTGTTTATGGTCATTCTAATAGCTGAATAAAGGCTTGCTAACCGCAGCTTTCTATATATCAAAAAGAATCAGGAAGAATTTAGAGTAGGATTAAAGAAAACATTTTCTTGTATGTATTGCTCAGTGGATAGTAGATAAATGTAGTAATAGACAATGCTGTATATAAAAGGGGACCACAGACTGTTAATGGCAAAGCACTCTAAAGAATTACTAAAGAGAGACTGTATTTCTGAAGGCCTTCTCCATGCAATCCTTTTTAGTATGCCGGAACTGATGATATGTACAGGAGAAAAAGACCATAATTCACTCCTGGATTTAGGTTTGTGCAAAGTAACAGGTATTGTGTGAAGATAAGATAAAGCAGTCTGTAGAGCATCACTTTGAGCAGTCAAGGCAAGACTGATTACAGAACAGAGCATGAAGTAGGATAGATTTCATGTTATGAAGGAAAAAGCATAATCTGTACCAATTACTAGTATGAAAGATGTTTGTTTATTTCATTGTTTAGTATTTCATATTACAATTCCATTGTTTAAAATAAAAAATAGATAGATAGAATCTTTTTTGCAAATTTAATATTGCCAGACTTGGTAAAACTGACACTGCAATTATTTACAGTATTTCAGTAAAAGTCTATGGAAAAAGAGAGCAAATTAAAAGTGCCCCTTTATAGAATAACATAAGGTGCCAGGCCATATTGCAGCATGGCTCCCATAGCCTCCAGGGTACTGCAGCAGCACTAATTAGAGGTATTGTACACTTTCTAGTGTTTTTGTGGTTTTAACAAGGTATTAGGGTAGTTTTATTCCCTGTGCTGTCTGTTTGCCTTACCTTACAATGATGGGCTCACATGTTGTGGCTGCAGTTTGTGATGTCATGGCTGATTGATTGTCAATGTGTAATGATTCCTACAACTGGCCTGTATCTATTAGCCAAAGAGACGATACAACTGTTTCGTGTTACTCAGGATCCAATTCATGTTTTGCCATGCACTCTGTGTCACATAAAAAATGCTGGTGTTGCTAATGTAATGAAAAAACAATATTCCAGTTGCATGGTGAACAAATAGACACCATGTACAATGTACATATTATGTAGGTGAAAAACTCACCGTGAAGGGAGAAGTGTTTTTATAATGCCTTTAAATGATTTTTGGAATTTCCAAGAGGGTATTAGATGTATATGCAGGTCCAGCCATTTAAAAGCATTTAGGCTTAGAATATTGGTGCTGCATGAAAAGCATGGAGGAAGGGTCATGCTTTCATTTTCCAAAACTCATTTACAGTAAGCTGTGCCTGTGCTTCAAATGTAATAATAGTAACACAATCATGTGTGATCTGATGCCTTATACCTGAGAATTTTCAGTGTGAATTTTTTTCCTTTCTTCTTTCTTGTACTTAACTTGACCTAAAACTCAACACCAGTAGAAAAATATATAAATAAACAAATAGCCCAGCAGTTATTCCAGATTTCAATGGAATAACCACCCCCTAGCCTACCCACTTCCTGGGAAAAGTTTATGTATATTAAGTAAAAACACTTAACTGAGCCCCATCGTGATCCAGCGATGTGCACGACAGCCTAGGCTCTCCGGGGACTCTCGCTCCTCATTGGCTGAGGCAGCAGTGGGAACCATTGGCTCCGGCTGCTGTCAGTTACAGCCAGTGAGCCGATGAGGGAAAGGGGGAGGGCATGAGCCATGGCTCTGTGTGTGAATGAACATGCAGAGAAAAAGCTCAGAAGAACGCCTGCTTGGTTGCCCCCACGGCAAGCTGCATGCTCTGGTGGCACTCTTCAGCATGGAGCATGGAGCGCCGCCCTGGGACCCGAGAAGAGGAGGATCCAGGCTACTCTCTAAAAAAAACACTGCACAGAACACTATCACTTTAATTTTTGAACTGCCTGAAGCTAGTATATGAAGGGCTTACTAGGGACCACCTTGAAGAATAGCATGGGCATTTCCAGGCACTATAGGGGTTAAAATAATCCTTTAGTCCAGGGGTAGGCAACCTCGGCACTCCAGCTGTTTTGAAACTACAAATCCCATCATGCCTCTGCCTCTAGGGGTCATACCTGTGATTGTCAGGGTCTTGCAATGTCTCATGGGACTTGTAGATTCACCACAGCTGGAGGGCCCAGGTTGCCTACCCCTGCTTTAGTCATTATAAGTTAAAGCAAGATTCCTACCATTAACTTTTCTGTTCAGAAATGCCTCTTCTTTGTGCCTCTTTTTAACCTACTTGACCTTACTGGATCCTTAGAGCACATTAAAATGTAATAATGGGAATAAATGATGACAAACTGACAGGTCTTAGTCCAGGGATCAGGGAAATCAAGCCCCTAATAACAAAATGGCACTAAGTCAGCTGTGCACAGAAGAGGGTTATCAGGCAATAAATGTTAAAGCAGATTCCATTTTTAAATGTCTCACAGATTTTCCTTAAATAGAGAGTGATAATAAATTGTAAGAAGCACTTACTTGCACATAATATCCTAAGAGTTAGGTTAAAGGTAAGGGGTGAGGAAACACTTTTTTAACACTCATTTTTAGCTCTGCAAGCCATGCACTAAACAACAATAGGTATTTGGTTTCTAGTAAGACAAATCAATATACCAAGCTTATCTTCACTTGGAAGTTTACATTTGTAAATTAGTTATCTGTCTTCCTGAATACCCAGCTCACTGTTATACCTGCAATGTTAGAATTTAAACCTGTTCATAAAAGTAAATACCAGACTTGAGTAATAGTGCACATAATGCATAAAGATAAATTAAATGTGTTTCATGCAAAAGATTAATAAAAAATGCAGCCACAGACCCTCCTGGCCAACTATATATAGAACAGCAAAGGGCTGGTAAACTATATATAGAACAGCAAAGGGCTCTGGGAACCTGGATTCATGCCCATAGAGGGATCAGCTTGCTGGAAAATTTTCTATCATTTGGTGCTGACTGTCATAAGCTTTTCAATCTATGGGGAGTAATGATATGCTCAGCCTAAATCAGCTGAAATATGACTAAAGAATATTGATCTACTGGTTTCTGTTAAGTATGAATGATCAGATCTTTCCATGCAAGTCCAATCCTATGCCGACAACTGTTTAGGAAGTAATGATGATGTGAATATATAGTACACCACAATAGGCAGTCACTTGTCCCTATGCTGAAATCATTTTCTTTTTTTTTATAGTTTATGTGAGCTATTCTGTTTTGCACATTACTGCTCCCTGTGTTCCTTTACTAAAAAAACACTTTAATATTGTAAGCCAATTATTGTATAAAATGGACCCCTTCCTGTCCAGCTCTGGCATCCCATTAACTGTTTTCTTAGGTCCTGGAGCAGGATGGATAGCCCAATCACTTGGGCCACTGTGGTTGGCTAACACAGCGGTCTGTCTCGCCAACTCCCAATCATTACTGGAGGCTGAGTGCTGTCTATGATAACTTTGTCATTCTTCTGAGAGCGCATAGTGAGCACACTCTCAGTACAGAAACGTTAGATGTGCAGCATAGAAGTCATTAAAATCCATCCTCTTTGCAGACGCACATATGCGGCAAGAGGTTAAAACTCTTTAAAATCTTTTTTTTTTTTTTTTTTTAATACAAACGATTTTATTAAAGAAAATCAGCAAATACAAAAATGTAATACATCAGAAATAGTACAATGAGAAGTACAAATATTTGTAAATCTAGCATATCTCTTTAAAATCTTTTGACAGCAAGAGGTTAAAATTGTTAGCAAGCAAACGCCAAATTGTATCTACGAAACACATACAAACCTATATTAGCACTAAGTAGAAGAACTGATACTGGGATAAGCAATACCATATAGTGAAATAACTACGACCGTACCTCATGTCTTCTTCATAGCACACTCTGTCGACTTAAGCTAGCACTTTTTCACTACATCTACTGTCGCCAATTAATGCGGGTCAACACTGTTGTTAAACATATTGTATTGGATATTACTGCCTCTTTTTACTTTCCAATAAAAATCTATAAAAAAAATAAATGTTATATGTATGCTTGTGTGCATATGTCTTCAGAGTTCGGTGTACTGTACAAAGCTGTGCCAAGCCACCAAGTTATTAATATTCAATCCCTCACCCCACTTATCCTGATTTTGAGCTATAATATACATTGCTCTGCATGTAATAATTATGCTCTTTATATTAATTTAGTTTTGATTAATTGCCAAATTATTTTCATGACATTTAGTCATTAGCAAGAAGCACTGGTCCTGGGCAAAAAAAAAGCTGGTTTACTCTCTAGAATGATCACCTATATTTAATATTAGATGCCACACAGAAGAACCGTTATACAAACATATTTATTGTTTGTTTGAAATAGTTTTTGGGTAGTATTTTAGCTGATAACAGCTTGCTTTCTCCGCATGCTTTGTGTTTGCACATAATGAGAAAATTTTCTCACTGTTGATGACTTTGTCCAGTTTTGTACTCAGCACTGAAATGTTTACTGGAGCATAATTTGCTTCATCAGTAAAGAAAAATCTAGGTTTCCAATTTGAACTCTAATCCCTAGGCTTTACACCACTTTCTCTTAACATTGCAGACTCGTTAATCAACTTATCAGAGTCCTGGTTATATGTGTATGTGCATCTGCTGCCTATGATTAACTTACTCTTACAGGTTTTCAAGGTGATTCTCCAGAAGGCAGAGCCTGAAGTATTAACTTTAATGGATTAATCAAGATTAGATAGAGGGAGAAAATGATCTGTTGAAATGTTCATTGATTCATCTCCAAAACATGTTAAAATGAGAGTTCTATGTAAAGCCCAGGCAATGCAGATATATCACACAGTTAAACTGAAATTCAATCCATTCTAAAATGGGGAAAACAGTATTGCTCGATTAGTGTTTCAGACCATATTTTCCAACCAATCTGATGTTACTTCATTGAAAGTCACTGCAGTTAGGGCAGATGCTATCACATTCTTTACAACCACCTCCAAGATTAGTGCTCAGAACTAAATTGATTCATTATGTTATTAACATATCAATAGCAAATGTACCTATAATGGTGAGAATAAAGTGACATTTCATGGCTTTATCTGCTAGGCTATTTATTTCAGGAACCTGAGTTATTAACCACTCTGCATCCAGGCCAATTCTGACATTTCTCTCCTACATGTAAAATTCATAATTTTTTTGCTCGAAAATTACATAGAACCCCCAAACATTATATATATGTTTTTTTTAGCAGAGACCCTAGAGAATACAATGACGGTCGTTGCAACTTTTTATCTCGCACGGTATTTGCGCAGCAATTTTTCGAACACGAAAAAAAACAATTTCATGCTTAAAAAAAACAAAACAGTAAGGTTAGCCAAATTTTTTTGCATAATGTGAAATATAAAGATACGCCGAGTAAATAGATACCCAACATGTCACGCTTTAAAATTGCACACGCTCGTGAAATGGCGCCAAACTTTGGTATTTAAAAATCCCCATAGGCGACGCTTTAAACATTTTTACTGGTTACATGTTTTAAGTTACAGAGGAGGTCTAGGGCCAGAATTATTGCTCTTGCTCTAACGTTCGCGGCGATACCTCACATGTGTGGTTTGAACATTGTTTTCATATGTGGGCGGGGCTTACGTATGCGTTCACTTCTGCGTACGAGCTCAGGGGCGCTTTAAATTTTTTTTTTTTTATTATTGTTAATTTTACTTTTATTATTTTAGTTTGACACTTTAAAAAAATTGATTACTTTTATTACTTATATTACATGATCGGACCTATTTACAGTGAGATATGGGGTCAATAAGACCCCACATCTCACCTCTAGGCTGGGAAGCCTAAAATAATAAAAAAAAAAAAAAAAAAAAAAAAAAAAAAAACGATCACCGCTTCCCAGCCAAGGCGGCCCCGTTTTTTGAATGCAGAGGCCGGGCGTGACGTCATAACATCGCGCCCGGCCTCCGAACGATCATAGAGACTCCGGCGACCATCTGGTCCACTGGAAATCTCTATGGTCATCATCCGGGGGCCTGCGGATCCTGTGTCCGACTCACCGATGGAAGCGGTGAGTCGGAAGAAGCAACGGAGGGCAGCGGGAGGGGGGACGTCACCTCCCGCCGCCCGTAAGAACGATCAAGTGGGGGAACAGCCGCTATGATCATTCTTATGGTGCAGGGAATCGCCGGATGAAAACGGCAATATCTGAATGGTGTCTGTAGCTACAGGCATCATTCAGATATACCCCAGGGAAGTCAAGGCCGTCATATGATGGCCTACGGATGGGAAGTGGTTAAAGTTAGCTTTTTTTTTTTTCCTGTTGTGACAGAAATCATGTCAATTATATTTGAATTTATACATGTACTAACTGAACCTAATGAAATATTGTCAAAAAAGTTAACATTTATTTTCTCCGTTATTTCAATACAATTTAAAAGAAAAAAGAATGGTTAATATAATTATTTAATGCAGAACTCCAGCCAAAATGAGGATAAAATGGACATCAAATCAAAATATAAAATAACCAAACCATGCTCTGCCACAATATTTACCTTCAATCCAAAGACTTCCTTCTCAGTGTATTTTTTTTGCCACTAGACTAGACTAGTCTGATGATCAGCGTCTATCAATTCACTTTCTCTGAGTCCAGGTTTCTCTGGACCTGCCCCACTCTGTGATGGAACAATGAAAGGAGAAACAGCACCGTGATACACTTATTCTTCTGTCACTCTGCTTTCTCCTCCTAATAGCATGCATCTTGTCAGCACAGGAACTGATTTGCATCTTGTATTGCATCTTCCTCTCACACTCCAGCTCCGCCATACATGTATCACAGCGGAGGTTCACACAAAAATTGAACCTCTGCTTTTCTGAACCTTCCCCCCTCCATGTCACATTTGGCACCTTTCAGGGGGGAGGGGGTGCAGATTCCTGTCAAAGACAGGTATTTGCACCCACTTCCGGGCATAGAATCCCACGGGAGTCTACGCCTCTTAGCGCGTCCCCCCCCGGGGACACACACGGTCCTAGGAGATAACGGGGACCAGTTAGGACACGCAGCATGACTCGCGCATGTGCAGTAGGGAACCGGGAAGTGAAGCCGCAATGCTTCACTTCCTGATTCCCTCACCGAGGATGGCGAGGGCAGCTGCCGAGAACCGATCGATTGATCAGCTTCGGCTGCCGACATCGCTGGACCCTGGAACAGGTAAGTGTTCATTTATAGAAAATCAGCAGCTGCAGTATTTGTAGCTGCTGGCTTTAAATATTTTTTTTTTTAGGTGGACCTCCTCTTTAACTCCTTTTTTTTCATTTTAGGATACTGGTAAGAGAAATTTTACTTAAATAAAAAGAAATTTGCTGTGTTCGAGCTCAATAAATCAAATACTAGAGCTGCCAGCACTATAAATCAAGATACTTGAATTCACATCATTTAAAAAAGAGCAAAAGTGCAGCGCTAAAATAAAACAAATTATTAAGTAAGTGCAAAGAGTTATGTGTGTATAATTCACATCAGATCATTCCAAAAAGAGCATATACAGAAAAAAAAATGTTCAAAGTGCTATCAAAAATCTGAAGGTGAAATAGAGAAGGCAATCTTCATACACTGTAGTGGATATCCGTGGCCATAATCATAAAATGGTGAATAGTGCACCCCAGCCAAAAGCATATTGCAGTTTCTTACCAGAAATCAACAGATGGTCAAACAGTGCTTAAGGAATTAAAGAGTAACTCCACTTTTGTTGAGAAAAAACATTTTGATCTGTGTGATCTGTGTACTGTACATTACAAGGCTTTTACCAAACTCTGTTGCAGATTCCTAGCTTTTCTTATTCTGAAGAAATTACTGTGTTTGTCTGTGCCCATGTTCTGAGTGAGTCTGTATGAGAGTGGTTCCATAATTATCAACCAGCCGCTGCACCTGCAAAGCTCTAATGAGAAAAAAGTGTCAGGGTCTGCGTCCCTTTAGACATTATTTCCTATTGGGAGTATCTCACCAAAAATGTAATTTTTGTTGCAGGAGATGCCAAAAATCTGACTTGCATCTTAGTGCAGACTTCTGGTAAAATCAGTAAGCCAATCACACAAGCAGGAAATTACATATCTGGGGGGCGTTCTGTACACATTTTGTGTACAGAAAACCTCCAGATAGCCAAGCCCACATCTCAGCAAAACGGGAACTCACATTCCCACATGCTTTTTTTTATTCTTTGCGGGGGGGGGGGGGGGGGGGGGGTGTTTTGGAGCATTTTTTCTCATCACGCATATGGCAGCCAATCCACCTGAATGGGCTGCCTATACACAACAATAGAACAAGAACTTCAGAACATTTTTTTAGAGGTTGGTGTGTTTTTTTACTGTGATTATTGGTGCAGCACATTTCTGAAATGCAAGGAAATGCACAGATGTGAATGGAGCCTCATTGTTGTGTAAACGCACGTTCACTTTCAGGCCCCATTCACATCTAGCACAGTGGGAGCGCACATTTTTGCATAGGGCAGCCTGCTGATTTCAATGGGCTGTGCTAGATGTGGCTCATGGGATATTTTGGAGCATTGTGGGTTGCATGTTTTTTGCAGCATTTTCCACTAGTTTTTTCACAAGGAAAAATGTGTGTTTGCTTCTGTGTTTGGTGTGCCATTAACAATTAATGATACAGAATGCGAAATTAGTTAATTTTAGGTGTATCAATGTGGCCATATACTAAAAAATCTGATTGTACAATCTCCTTTAGATTTACCAAATTTAAACAATAGGAGGAAAAAAACCAATAGTATCTAGCCCATCACTCTGTATCCAAACAGGCAGGCCCTTGCACTACATAGTTGATGGTAGATCCAAAGATGATTGTACAATCAGATTGTATAGTGTATGCTGAACCCAACAGAACCCAGGACACACGTCTTCTGTTTTCATTACTACAGCTCTAGTCACAAAGGCTGTTATCTCATCTCTCATTTCTGCACACTTCAAAATGCTAAATGAACGATCTATGCAAGATTGAAATTCCTGCTGAACCAGCCAAGATTTAAACCATGTATGGCCGGCCTTAATTGTCAGAGCTATATATAAATACATACTTTTCCTGGAGTAAGTGTGTATTTTGTATAGAGTAATGCCCCGTACACACGGTCGGAAATTCCGACCACAAAATCCGTCTGATTTTTTCTGACGGATTTTGTCTGACACTGGTGTTGCATACCCATGGTCGGACAAAGTTGTCGGAAAATCTGATCATCCTGAACGTGGTGACGTTCGTTGCATACGACGGGACTACGTAGAGGCTAGTAGCCAATAGCATTGGTCTTGTAATGTGATCTGAGCATGTGTGGCACTTTGTCCGTCGGAATTCGCTACACACGATCGGAAAAAGTTTGATAGGACTTTTTTGTCGGAAAATTTGAGAGAAGGATCTCAAACTTTTTCCGTCGGAAATTCAGATGGAAAAAGTCCGATGGAGCCCACACACAGTCGGAATTTCCGACAACATGGTCCGACCGTGTGTACGGGGCATTAGTCTGAAGAGCACAAAAGCTTAGGAGAGCAAGCAGCAAATGATCTGTATATCAGGGCTCAAAGAACTACAAAGAAATGTTAAAACTTAATTAAGCTTATAATTTTGCACCTATGGTGCCCATTTAGGTCTAATTCACATGGGTGGCTGTGTGAATGAGGCCTTAGAGGTCACATATAGCTGTGTAGTTAGATTTTACTCCAACCACTCAAACAGGGCCACATTGGCCACCAAAATCCAATAAAACTAGTTATAGTTTATTGTTATCAACACATCAGCTGATTAATTTATTTTAATCGGCCAGTTGAATTTTTTTTTTTTTTAGAATCTGACATTATAGTGCATAGTAAACTATTTTTTTTAGTATGGGTGATCTATATTGCAACAGGTTGTTGCATAAAAGTATATGTAAATTTAGCTGCCATGTTTTAGTATAAATTCATAAAAATTCACTTAAGCAGTGTTACAAAAAAAAGTCAGATGGCACATGAGGGCAATTGTTGCATTCATAATTACTAAAATTTAGTGTAAGTGACTCTGGTAATTTAAAAGAGCAGATTGTGATTACATGAGACCTTTATATCATAATGACAGTTATTTTACAGAAATAATGAATTATATTAGCATTTGCTAATGTGAAGGGTGGAATTTTGTATATACTGTTTAACAGTATCTTTCTCTAATGCTCCTTTCCATCCAGTTTTTAGTACAAATTCACTTTAATGTTTACTTCTACCTGGGGCTGTTGTCATAATTGTCACATGCTTACTGATGCACACTGATAATTTGTTGCATTAATGCATAAAGAAACTTGCTTTAAGGCAGCCCATTCATTTTGAATGGTGTGCCAGTGCACCTGAAATTATTCTGTTGCAAGAGATGTCTGGGTACTGATATTGCAGGGCTTTTTTTAATGCTAGATGCTTGGCTGTGTCTGAATTCAGTATGTTTCAACCACAGTCCAAAAACAAGCATGCTTTAAGGCCGGCTTCACACTGGGGCGGTGCGGGCGGCGACGGTAAAGCAGCGCTATATTTAGCGCTGCTTTACCATCGTTTTAGCCACGGTATGCGGCCGCTAGCGGGGTGGTTTTAACCCCCGCTGGCGGCCGCAAAAGGGTTTAAAAACCTCCGCAAAGCGCCGCTGCAGCGGCGCTTTGCCGCTGCAGCGGCGCTTTGCCGGCGGTATCCCCGCTGTGTCCCATTGATTTCAATGGGTAGGAGCGGTATAGGAGCGGTGAATACACCGCTCCTTCACCGCTCCAAAGATGCTGCTAGCAGGACTTTTTTTACCGTCCTGCTAGCGCACCGCTCCAGTGTGAAAGCCCTCAGGGCTTTCACACTGGAGACACAGCAGCAGCTGTTTCGGGTCGGTTTGCAGGCGCTATTTTTTATCGCAATAGCGCCTGCAAACCGCCCCAGTGTGAAAGCAGCCTAAATGATTGTCAGAAAAGTGTCCAAAAGACTTATCCTTATACATATTCAGGTGAGTGACTCAAATAGCATTGAAGTTAAAGAATCAGAACGACGGTAAGGAAACTAGTGCTCTCAAAGGCATCCTCAATTAATATCTCATGACATTGTCCCTTTAACCGCTTCCCGACCGCCTCACGCAGATATACTGCGGCAGAATGGCACGGGCAGGCAAAATCCCGTATATAAACGTGATTTTGCATTTGCCTGCCCGTGGGTCGCGCGCGTTCCGCCAGCTGCGCGCTCGCGACCCGGTCGGGAGCTCCGTGACCCCGGCCGCGGGACCAGCGGACCCGATCGCTGCTGGTGTCCCGCGATCGGGTCACGGAGCTGAAGAACGGGGAGAGGTATGTGTAAACAAACCTCTCCCCGCGCTTCCTACTCTGCCTGTCATTGATTGGCTGTTCCCGGTCATCGGGAAAGCCGATCAATGACGTCAGACGTCAGCCCCGCCCCGTAATGTAAAAGAAAACACACACACGTCACAGCCCAAAATTTTATATTTTGATTGCTGTATAAATGACAATGGTCCCAAAAATGTGTCAAAAATGTCCGATGTGTCCGCCATAATGTCGCAGTCACAATAAAAATCGCTGATCGCCGCCATTACTAGTAAAAAAAAAAAATATTAATAAAAATGCTATAAAACTATCCCCTATTTTGTAAACGCTATAACTTTTGCGCAAACCAATCAATAATCGCTAATTGCGATTTTTTTAACCAAAAATATGTAGAAGAATACGTATCGGCCTAAACTGAGGAAAAAAAAATGTTTTTTTATATATTTTTTTGGGGATATTTATTATAGCAAAAAGCAAAAAATATTGCATTGTTTTCAAAATTGTCGCTCTATTTTTGTTTATAGCGCAAAAAATAAAAACCGCAGGGGCGATCAAATACCACCAAAAGAAAGCTCTATTTGTGGGAAAAAAAAGGACACCGATTTTGTTTTGGAGCCACGTCGCACGACCGCGCAATTGTCAGTTAAAGCGACACAGTGCCGAATCGCAAAAAGGGGCCTGGTCCGGGGCTGAAGTGGTTAATGCACTAAAACATGCACCCGACCTTTTTTAATGCAGTGCACCACAGATGTTCAACAGTGTGTTGTGGTGCTCTGCAACATACTGTATATGTGTTGTGGTACACTGACAAGGTGAGTTGAAGTGGTGTTCAAAATGGATAGGGTAGCAAGGCCCCACACAACTGCTTATACATTAACATGCATTGCAATAAGGTGGCTACAATAATTGACTACTTTATTTCCTCCTGACTACAAAAAAATATATTGTGATATACTGGATGTAGTGAAGAGGCAGAGAAGGGTGTAAGAGGATATTGGTGCTCAGGGCTTTTTTTTCTCAAACAATAGGTGCTGGAACTCAACCATGACCCCCCAAAAACCCCTCCCCCACACACCCTCCAAATCACATCAAATAGTGGGTGTGGTCAGATTTCACAAACAGTAGGAGGGTCTTAAAGGGGCATTAAATATCAGGATTGCATTACATACAGAGTGCAGTGTTCATGAGGGTTGCACACAGAATGCAGAGCTGTCACTTGTAAACACAGAAACCGTACTTCTGTGTTTACAAGTGATTGTGGTGAGCAGACACCAAAGGGTCTGAGCCAGAGGTGGTGGAACTGAGTTCCACCAAGTTCCACCTGAAAAAAAGCCCTGTTGGTGCTTAATTATTACCATTAGCCAGAACTAGCAAGCTAAACATTTCGTATTGCTGTCTGTGCCTGTGTAGGGGAGATTTTGTTCCATTTTCTGTGAGAAATAGGGACAAAAAGAAAAAAAGTCTGTAGTTATAATTTAAATATTTTGAAATCACTAGCATTTAAATTGTATTATGGGGTAACAAATATGTAGCAAAACACATTTAAAAGAAGAATTCTTATACTTACCTGCCTCTAGCCTTTCCAAGGATCTTCACTCTGAGCTTCAGCCACTTAAACAATCTTCACAATTAACACATACAGAACTGTCTGGTGCCTACATCCCTGCTGTACAGTGTGGATAGTTATGCTGACCCCTCTGTCACTACTGTGCCCTGTAGTGAGGCTGGGTTCACATCTCCATGCAGGGCGACTCACAGCAGTGGTCCTGTGGGTCCTTGTTCACCGTTTCAGTTCCGATTTCAGTCTGAATTTTTGGCTGAATTCGGACCTGAAATGGACCAGAAGATGCAAAAGACTTCTGTGGAATTTGCTCTGCAGCTGCACTGGAGCTGGGTGAACCAATCCATTGAGAGCTGGTCACAGGTTTCTTAAATGCAAATTGGATGCAGAGAAACTCTAATCCAATTTGCAATAGTGTGAACCCAGCCTCAATGTAGGAGTTTGTAAAAGGAGCCATATCATGCGGTGGGGGGTGCAGGCACCAACAGACTTAAAACTGTGTTGGGTGTGAAAGGCTGTGGCTCTGCAAGTGTGTGAAGACTGAAGCACGTTTGTATTGCAGGTGGTGTGCTTTTTTACATAATTTTAACCATCAACAGACACGCTTTGCTGACCGTAAAGTAATAAGCTAGAATTCATAACCATTTTGTATGTTTATTTTCCATCTGATATTATAAATCGAATACATTGGTGACACAGACATATACTGGGGAGGTATTATCAGCTGGGTGCGAGCCAATCTTTTCAGTTGGCTGAGCAACCACATTAGATTATTGTTAACATGGCATACAACTTCACTAGAGAAGGGATGATCATTTTGATTGAGTTGCGACTTACTGCAAAACCGCCCAGTTCACTTTGCACCAATATTTGCATATACTGAAGAATCTGTGTTGTAACTTGCACCATTTTTGAAGCACAGATGTATTTGTTGTCACATTACTGAGATGACCTTTAATTTCTAGCATTACATCTCACCCAGAAAAAGCTTGTGCTCCTCCAGCAGCAGTCAATATGCAGGGATAAAATGCATGGGTACTTCCCCATTATATAAACACAGCACATAGACACAGGATTTTAATGTTTTGTGTAAAGGACAGAGTGAGAAGAGCAGTATATGGAGATGACAGATTGCAGGCACGTTCACTTATTACTTTTTTAAAAAGAGACAGGTGCAAATATATTTACTACGTTAGTCAGACTAAGACACTAGCATGTTACAAGGCTATCATAGTGTTCAGCTTCTTTGTCAAGCTGACTGAACCTCTTGTTACTGTTTGCTCATTTTTGCAAAGCACAATTGTTTTTCTAATAATAGCTGCAACAGACTTTTTCCAGCGTTGGGCTCTGTTGACTCTGTTCTGCATTGTTTTGTGCATGTTCATGCAAGGTATGCTTAATCAGTAAAGGCCTCCTCCCCAAGTTAACTGGCTGCAAAAAAAAATCACCTATTGGGAAAAAAGTCAATCAAAATACAGCGCAACATTGCATCACAATACTGTAGCATCTGTGAGATTTGAGCTACTCTGCATTCCCAAGGTTATTGCCTGACGAATGCTGACATCACCCTTTGCACCACGGGTGAAAATGGGGATACAGTAAGTATGTTAATAACTTTTTACCAGTTAATAACTTTTTTACTTTTTTTTCATTTCTTTTTGTGTTTTTGAGATAGGGAGGATGTGACGGAACATGGGGAGGATGTAACAGAATAAGCGAACCTTGCAGTTTTAGTGCAAGGTCCACTTTAAGTTCAAGAATCAGACAAAGACTTTTTAAAACTCAGTGCACTAAAGTTTTGAGGAAACAATTTCGATTTTTTTTCTCAAAATAAACAGCTGTTTAGGTTTCAGAAGATGGTTTTATATTCCCAATTTCAATATATTGCATTTTGTAATTAAATTGAAACCTATTTATTTAATATACATTGCTACTTTAGTTATAGGAGCTGATTGTCCACACCTAGCATAGTAATGTTTTCAGGGAAAAAGTAGAGGTTTGTTTTTCAGCATTCCTTGCTGTTCTAGTCCCAAGAGCAGTTTTTTTTCTGAAATTGGTGAACTAAAGGCTGCATCACCATTGCCATTTAGCATAGAAATTGGCTTCCCACTCACAACTGCAGCAGACTGACTCACAAGTGTAGAGATAAGCAGTGTGGCAAAAATTGAAATTGCCTATTTCACAATCTTGCTTGGAAAAAGAAAAACATCTACAAATGTATTTAGGGGGTATTTAAGTTTATTTAATTGGTATTCAGTTTTTTGGGGTTGGGTTTAGGGTTAGGGGTTAGGGTCAGGGTCATGGTTAGGGGGTTAGGGATAGGGTTAGGCTTAGGGTAAGGGCTTAGGGTTAGATAGATAGGGTTAGGGGTTAGGGTTGGGGTTAGGGTTAGGGTTGGGGTTGGGGTTAGGGTTAGGATTTCCCCTGTAAGAATAAGGTTAGGACTCAGGGATTGGAATAGGGACCTCCCCAAAGTTCAAAGGTCAGCAGGCGTGTCTCGCAGAGGTCAAAGGTCATGAGGTATGGCTGACCCACCCCCACCAAAGATTTCCGCCTACCCCAACTAAGTCGGGGCATGAACAAGTCGGGGTAAGCGAGGTCTTGTATATTTGATTATCTGTATACTGTTACTATATATATATATATATATATATATATATATATATATATATATATATAAAATCTGGTGAGCATTTATCATATGAACTTTGTACATGGGGCCATTCTAGCGCTGAAAATAGGACTATTACTTTATATTTTACTACACTATATATTTCTTTCTATAAAAAAATATGTAAATTTTAGCACAGTAATAGGTCCAGGATAAAATAACCACATCAGTACTAGCTTGTAATACCCTTCATTACCAGGTCATCTTTCAGTTTTTGGTGCTGTGGTTGTTTGACTGACAATTACTCACTCAATTATTACTGTACCCAAATCAAATTCTATATTGTCTAACTGATGGTCAACAAGTTTAAAACGCCCACACTTGAAGCCTTACCACTGCGCCCATAGGAAAGATTAGAGATTAGATTAAAGCTGATTAATTTTATTAATTATTTATTAATTTATTAATTATTGATTAAATTGATTAAATTTGATTAAATCTAAATAAATCAAAATAAAGACTGCATTTTACCCTCTACCTAAAATGTAAAAGTAAATAGTGGCGCTGATATTGAAATATGACAATCAATACTGTAACATAAACAAACATAAATGAAATACCACCCTGTGACAAGTGAAAGTCACTGTGAATATTAGTGACGAAAGTGACACACAGTCCATAAAATAATCAAAATTTTTACTCTGTGACTTCAAAAATATCTTTCCATAGCAGTTGTAATATTCCAGATCTTCCACCACACTGCATGTGAAAGTGCCTCCGCTCCCCTTAATAAAAGCACTCACCGGCTTTAGGTGCCTTGCACTCTCATGCTTGGCATATACACTTTTACCCTCAAAGGGTTGAATCATCCCACCGATATCCAACCGTGCATACGGAAAAAAGATCTCTGCACATGAAAATAAAATAAGTGCTCCAATAGTGTGATAACATTGAAAACAATTTAATGAATAAAAGCAAATCTCCAACTATTGCACTCACATACATCCAAATAAAGTAAGCATAACATTAATCCTCCTGTTATCAGCAAGTGGTGGTATATTGTGGTCACAGGGGACACGCGGCGGACAATCTATATCTCACCCTCACTGACTCATCAGACTCTTGTCTGCAGGATATTTAAAGTCTTGTCAGTTTATTCATATTTCGAACAGATTTTCAGACTTCATCAATTCCTCTTGTATCAGCCTTCACTTACCATTAGGTCATCTCCCAGAAGCCTTCACTTCCTTTCAAATTCTATATTGTGTTTAAGCACATAGAGCTTCCTTTTGGTAGTCTATAATGCCCACTGTGTTTTTTATGTTTACTATATAAAGGAAAAATAACATGCCCCCCTTACTGTCTTGCCTGCAACATATCCAATAAAAATTCCAGAACAGTATAAACCCCCCCACATGACCCCTTTTTGGAAAGTAGACACCCAAGGGTGAGCTCATTTGTTGCCACTATTTTTTTAAATGAAGGAACATGCTGATATTGAGGGGATTAAAACATAAGCTTGATAATAGTGTACTAAAACATCAAATGTACAGGTCATACAAAGTGGCAAGATAGGGGTAAAGGGGTTATTATTCAGTTGTGAAAGATAACATTGCTGAAAGGGATTAATATACAGGTCACTGCAGAGACACAGATTCAAGATATACAGGAGAGGAAGGGGGGTGAAAGGATTAAAAACTATCTACAACCTTTGTGAAAGCACATTTCAAACCACAACATTTTTCAATATCTACAACCTTTAATATCTAGGCTCACCAATGTTTACATTTTCCATTGCTGTGCTTGGTCATTGCAGCAATCAGATGTTACATAACTGCTCAGCTTGGCTTTGTCTATGAACCGAATCAAGGACGGCTCTGTTCACAGCCATTAACATTTGCAGTGTCCATCCAAAGGTGATTTCTGCAGTGCCATTTTTAATAAGCTTCCACCACTTCTCCATTCATAAATGAATGGTGGTAGATACATGGTTAAAGGAGCTACTGTAACCCCCGGGAGACATGTCAAGCTCATTACCTTAATGAACACTGCATTAATTTTGCCTTTCTATTAAAAACAATACTTTTTGAGATCTGGAAGAGCAATAGCTTTCTGCTACCTGTTCCTGGTGCCACACAGCAAACAAAGATATCACCATTACCATTGTTTCCACCAACCAAAACCACCAGTAGCTACTATTTAAAAAATAATCTCCAATATTATAATAATCTCCAGTATAATCTCCAATAATCTGTTTTAGCTAGGCAGTTCCACCATGCCTTCCAACCTTACAATTTAGCAAATATCAAATACATGTACATTTCTATGTAACAGAAAATTCTATGTAACGATCCCCCCCCCCCCCCCATCCACCATGAAGTATACAAAAAGCATACACAATCATAAAGAGTGCATAGTAAATCATTTACATATTTTTCCATTAATGGGATGAAGTTTTTCATCCATAGAGTGGGTTTTGGAAGTGAAATTCCAGATTGCTATTGTTTGTTTAGCTCTAAATATGAAATGTAAAGAATACTTACTCACAGCAGACTCAGCAGGGATACATGTTAAAAGGTGCAGGCAGGAAGCCCCCTTGAAAGCAATGGCAGTTTAAAAGCTCCCACAGCTATTCACAGCTATTCACGGCCATTCACATGTCCTGCAGGTTGGCCCGAGACAGGCATGGCTGGTGTTATGGGTAGAGCAGAGGGAAATCATCCATTCATTGATCCACACTCCACACTTCTGCTTAACCCAGAAGTGATGCACATCCAGACATTATGTGCATCACTTCTGGGTTAAGCACTGACTTTCTCCAGCAACTCTGGCTGGTTAAGCAGCTAAGCACGATCTTGCTCAATAAGCTGCAAGAGAGATATCTAAATAAAAAAGATACAACAAACTAAAAAACACAAAAAAGTTCCAAGCCCCCATCAGCATGCACACATAAATGTACGCATTGAGTGCACCTACATATGAAATCAGCCCTAGCTCAGCTGCAGTGCATGGAAATGCAATGTGTGGCAGAGAGCTTTGGTGCAGCGCAAAATAATGCAGACATGTTGCAGATATCCTCATTTCACATCTGCCACCTGAATTACAGTGTAAACAGTGCACATAGAAAATTGTTGTTTTTTTTGCGCCTTTGCAGAGACAAATGTTTATTTTCTAGTGCAGAAAAACTCTGATCTTCACACACGTATGAACTAACCCGCGCAGTGGTGATTTTTTTTAAGTAGTAGCATTGTGATAAGGACAATGCATATAAAAAGATCTCAGAATATAATATAATATAATTAATATCACTTTACATTTTTATTTTTAACCGCTTAAGGACCGCCTTCTGCACATTTACGTCGGCAGAATGGCACGGCTGGGCACATCAACGTACAGGTACGTTGCTCTTTAAGTGCCCAGCCGTGGGTCACACGCGCACCTCCGGCGGCACGCGCGTGACCCGGTTCTGAGCTCCGTGACCGTGGCCGCGAGACCCGCGGACCTGATCGCCGCTGGTGTCCTGTGATCGGGTCACAGAGCTGAAGAACAGGGAGAGGTATGTGTAAACAAACCTCTCCCCATGCTTCCTAGTGAGACTGTCACTGATCATCTGTTCCCTGTCATCGGGAAAGACGATCAGTGATGTTGACACACACGTCACACTTAACCCCTCTCCGCCCCTAGTGGTTAACCCCTTCACTGCCAGTGTCATTTACACAGGAATCAGTGCAATTAAATAGCACTGATTGCTGTATAAATGACAATGGTCCCAAAAATGTGTCAAAAATGTCCGATATGTCCACCATAATGTTGCAGTCACAATAAAAATCGCTGATCACCACCATTACTAGTAAAAAAAAAATTTTTATAAAAATGCTATAAAACTATCCCATATTTTGTAAACGCTATAACTTTTGCGCAAACCAATCAATAATCGCTAATTATGATATTTTTTACCAAAAATATGTAGAAGAATACGTATCGGCCTAAACTGAGGAAAAAAAAAAATTTTTTATATATTTTTTGGGGATATTTATTATAGTAAAAAGTTAAAAATATTGAATGTTTTTCAAAATTATCGCTCTATTTTTGTTTATAGCACAAAAAAAATGCAGATGTGATCAAATACCACCAAAAGAAAGCTCTATTTGTGAAAAAAAAGAACGCCAATTTTGTTTGGGAGCCACGTTGCGCAATTGTCAGGTAAAGCGACACAGTGCCGAATTGCAAAAAGGGCCTGGTCCTTTGGCTGCAAATTGGTTCCGGGGCTTAAGTGGTTAAAAGATCAAAATATTCAGCAGGTCCTAACCACTTGCCAACTAGCTCACGCCAATCTACTTTGGCAAAGTGCCACAGGTGCGCAAAACAACGTACCCGTACGTCGCTGCGTCATCTGTGGCTAGCGCGATGTCCGCCGGTGGCCGAAAATAAAAATGCCATAAATCTATCCCCTATTTTGTAGACGCGATAACTTTTGCGCAAACCAATCAATATACGCTTATTGCGATTTTTTTTTACCAAAAATTGGTAGAAGAATACATATTGGCCTAAACTGTGGAAGAAATTTGTTTTTTTATATATTTTTTGGGGATATTTATTATAGCAAAAAGTAAAAAATATAGCTTTTTTATCAAAATTGTTGCTCTTATTTTTTTTATAGCGCAAAAAATAAAAACCGCAGAGGTGATCAAATACCATCAAAAGAAAGCTCTATTTGTGGTAAAAAAAGGACATCAATTTTGTTTCGGTACAACATCGCACGACTGCGTAAATGTCAGTTAAATCGGCTCAGTGCCGTGTCGCAAAAAAGAGCTTGGTCGGGAAGGGGGTAAATCCTTCCGGGGCTAAAGTGGTTAAATCTATTAGTGTACTCCTAAATCCTTTTTGTGATTGGTCTTGATCTTCATTTTTTAAAATGTGCTTTTCATTGTGCATTTCAGTCAATTTATTATAAGGAAAGGTTACAAACTATGAACAATTTTATTGGTTTTGAAGAGACCAATGCACATTTCATTTATATCCGTAAAAACAGAAGTTGCAAACCAGCGTTGTGGACATGTAGGATGAAATGTCACCTTTAAATGTTTAGCTGCTCAGCAGTCCAATTAAAGGTCACCAGACAGAATCTGACAACTCTTCTTTGTGGTAAAAAAAGGTAAATAAAAAATCAATGTATATGTACTTATATTATATGGCATAAACATACAGTTGTGATCATAAGTTTACACACCCTGGCAGCATTTATGATTTCTTGGCCATTTTTCAGAGAATATAAATGATAACACAAAAACATTTGTTTCACTCATGGTTAGTGTTTGACTGAAGCCATTTTTTATCAATAAACTGTGTTTACTCTTTTTAAATCATAATGACAACTACCCAAATGTCCCTGATAAAAAGTTTACATACCCTGGTGATTTTGGCCTGATAACATGCACACAAGTTGACACAAATGGGTTTGAATGGCTATTAAAAGTAACCATCCTCACCTGTGATCTGTTTTCTTGTAATTAGTGTGTGTGTGTATAAAAGGTCAATGAGTTTCTGGACTCCTGACAGACCCTTGCATCTTTCATCCACTGCTGTACTGACGTTTCTGGATTCTGAGTCATGGGGAAAGCAAAAGAATTGTCAAAAGGATCTGCGGGAAAAGGTAGTTGGACTGTATAAAACAGGAAAGGGATATAAAAAGATATCCAAGGAATTGAGAATGCCAATCAGCAGTGTTCAAACTCTAATCAAGAAGTGTAAAATGAGGGGTTCTGTTGAAACCAAGTCAGGTAGACCAACTAAAATTTCAGCCCCAACTGCCAGGAAAATTGTTCGGGATGCAAAGAAAAATCCACAAATAACTTCAGGTGAAATACAGGACTCTCTGAAAACATGTGGTGTGGCTGTTTCAAGATGCACAATAAGGAGGCACTTGAAGAAAGATGGGCTGCATGGTCAAGTCGCCAGAAGAAAGCCATTACTATGCAAATGCCACAAAGTATCCCACTTACAATACGCCAAACAGCATAGAGACAAGCCTCAAACCTTCTGGCACAAAGTAATTTGGAGTGATGAGACCAAAATTGAGCTTTTTGGCCACAACCATAAACGCTTCATTTGGAGAGGAGTCAACAAGGCCTATGATGAAAGGTACACTATTCCTACTGTGAAACACGGAGATGGATCACTGATGTTTTGGGGATATCTGAGCTACAAAGGCACGGAAAAATTGGTCAAAATTGATGGCAAGATAAATGCAGTATGTGATCAAAAAATACTGGAGGAACGTTTGCATTCATCAGCCTTGAAGCTGCGCATGGGACGTACTTGGACATTCCAACAAGATAATGATCCAAAACACAAGGCCAAGTTGACCTGTCATTGGCTACAGAAGAATAAAGTGTAGGTTCTGGAGTGGCCATCTCAGTCTCTTGACCTCAATATCATTGAGCCACTCTAGGGAGATCTCAAACGTGCAGTTCATGCAAGACAGCCCAAGAATTTACAGGAACTTAAGGCTTTTTACCAAGAAAAATGGGCAGCTTTACCATCTGAGAAGATAAAGAGCCTCATCCACAAATACCACAAAATACTTTAAGCTGTCATTGATGTTAAAAGGGTGCAATACACAGTATTAAGAACTGGGGTATGTAAACTTTTGATCAGGGTCATTTGGGTGATTTCTGTTGTCATTATGATTTAAAATGAGTAAACACAGTTGATTGATAATAAATGACTAATGATAATAAATGGCTTCAGCCAAACACTAACCATTAGCATGGGCCCACCCTCCCCTGTTTCTCTATACTAACCATGAGTGAAATAAAAGTTTTTGTGTTATCATTCATATTCTCATTCATATGTAAACTTATGAACACAAATATTTATATATATACATATATATGTGTATATATATATATATATATATATATATATATCTATATATATATATATAATGTGTATATATATATATATATATATATATATATATATGTGTCCATGCACTTCTCTGATAACTACCAAACTATTTAAGCCTGCAAAAGATGCTATAAGATCAGCTTGGAACACTGTGACATAGGGATAATTACAGTCAGTGTGGCACCAGCATTTGAAATAATTAACATTACAATGAGCTACATTTGTGCTGTCTTTTTTCTAGTCACAGTGTTTATCCACCCCCATACTACAATAGAAAAATACTATTTTCTACTATGTGTGTTGCCAGGGATATTTAACTAAACATTCCCTGCGGGGGTGAAATTGATTTGTTTTTGGAACAGAAATACATAAGACGCATTAATGTAATACATTTTGTATTTTTAACATGTATTGTATTCATATGTTTAAACTAGGTTTAAAGAGAGTTCATTTTTCATTGGTAGATAAAAATACAATACAATATGCTGTGCTTTGCCCAAAAAACTCAATTTATAAATATGCAGCTAAATTTAGATAGCACCTACTTTTTTTTATATATTTTCCCATTCTCATTCTAGAAAAAAAAAATGCTGCGTACCTTTTTGGCTGAAAAATCCTATAAAGTTTACTTAGCTTCCACCTTTAATGCAATTTTAAGGAGGAGGCTGGAGAGGTTTATCCACATTATCAGTTGCAAACTTGATGTGCACATTTTCTGTCTTAACAATGAGATATCAAGGCCTATATTGTAAATTAATGCACTTAAAAAAAACCTGTCCTTAAAGTGTCCATATACAGTAGTGTATTGTTTAGCATGTTATTCTGAACAATTTAAGTTATCTATAGAGTCATGTATATATTCCCACTCCAAAAAAAAAAAAAAAAACTAGAAGGCAAAAACATTTTTTTTTTGTTAGTTATTTTTAGGTGTGATATGTAAATGGAGACATATAACAAACATGAAGTGGGTTTTTCAAAATAATTGTCTGCAAAAGTGGAAATACTCCTCAAAGTTGAATTCCAGCCTTATCTTCAGCTTTCAGTTTTACAAGCTCCTCTCTTGCACTGCTACTGCTTATTCTGATTTCACTGCGCACTGCAAACTTCTCACAGTGTGATTTAGAATCTGCACCAAGTCAGATATAACCCTCCTCATTTCTAAGGGAGAGAATGTCCAGCATTCTCTAAACCCTTTTCTCCCAACTTGACTGTCCCTGATCTGCCTCCTTCATTCTTTGGATTTTAGTTATTTTAATTATGAAGGTTTGGGAATTGTGGGAATTGCCTAGGGTGGTCTGCATGCAACTAAAGTCTGCCTAGAGATGCCCACTCTTCTTCTGTTTAGATACACTTTAACCACTTCCCGCTTAGCCCAGCCTATTGTCAAATGACAGCTGGACGGGACATTCCTCGTTCAAGGCATTTTAATGTTTGTATAACTGGGTAGTTGATGCTTAGAGCATATTTTCAGCAGAGGTAATTAATTAGTCACAAGTAAGTAAACTTAAAGGGTCAGTAAAGCTAAAAAAAAAATTGGCAATATCTGATCATGAAGCTAGCTGGTATTTCTGCCTAAATTTTTTATTTACCTGTTAGATAAATAGGCTTTATCAGCACTTCCTCCTTTCCTCTCTGAATGTTCTCTTCAACTTCCGGGTTTTCGACCGTGCTCCCTGCAGCAACGTCATGGCTTTAAAGGAAGGCTCCCCTGCCTCCCGTGCCTGTGAACGCACACCTCGTCTCCCTGCAGGGATGTAGTCCCAAGGGAGGGGGCAAGCATGCTGACTAACCCCCAGCCAGAATGGCTCGGATGATGGGGGCAAGCATCTAGAGGAGAACAAGGAAGTTAAAAAATTCACGCACAGAAAAAAAGCATTTACAAAGGAAAATGAAGGAAAAGGTAAGTGAACCAACAGAACACTACCTTAAAGAAACATATTTAGAAAATAAAAAACAAACCTTTAGTATCACTTTGTATGGAGAGATCCACCGCTCCAGAATGATCCACCCAAACTCAATCCCACAGCTTTTCCTATGGTTAGAGAACCCAGGTGCAGGCACGGCACAAGCTTATGAAGATGCAAATTAAGGACTCTGAACGGCCGCACTCCAAGAAAAATTCAAAAGCCTTTATCGGTAAAATATGGAATCACACAAAAATAGGTCACAGCAAAGCAAGAAAATAGCTAATGCATTTCACACTACCAAGAGTGCTTACTCATTGCTGTGAGTAAGCACTCTTGGTAGTGTGAAATGCATTAGCTATTTTCTTGCTCTGCTGTGACCTATTTTTGTGTGATTCCATATTTTACCAATAAAGGCTTTTGAATTTTTCTTGGAGTGCGGCCGTTCAGAGTCCTTAATTTGCATCTTCTTTAGTATCACTTTAACGTCATGGGACAAACATGGATTCATGCTCAGACAAAATGGTAGAAAAAATAAACAAATAGGGCCGATTTCAATGAAACTTATTCTGCTCTCACTCTTTTATGTTTCTATGTAGCAAAAGCAAGGCCACTACTTGTATCAAGTTGTAGTGAGGTTGAGTGTTGTTAGGTTTTGTACAGCACCCTGATGGCCTACATTGTATGAAGAGGCACAGAGGCCCAGTGATGACATCACAGGGTCCAAAAGAAGGTATATAATGAAAACAGAAATGTTTTATTTACTAATTATATTGGCATTCTGATGAATGGGTGAGGGAGGAACCAGTGAAAATAAAATATAAGCAGATTAAGCTTCAGTTTTAATTTTCAGCTGCTCCACTCCACTGGTGAATGGCCAACAATGTCACATGGGCTCAGGAGAGTGCCCACTGCCCCATGGAAGCTCCAACTCAATCTAATCAGACAGTGTACAAGGCTTTTTTTCACTCCCATCAGCTGAAATGAGCAGCAAGGGAGTGAAAGGATGCTTTGTTATAGTTAATTATGCTTGACAGCTTACTATCTGTATGAGATACATATCATTCTAATGGAAGTTTAGGAACAAGTACTGTATTTTTAAGTGATGTACACATGAGTCTGAAAAAAAGATATACTGTGTAATTTTAGAGAAATTCACAGAAAGAAATAGAAGCACAACATAGTACTGATGTACATAGCAGTTGTATTTTGAGCATTAAAATGGTTAAATATTTACATTTCAGTAACATAGCTTATGTGCACTTAAATGTTCTGTCTTTACCTCTGACCTTGTTGTTACATATTCATCTCAATTTATATGTCACTTTCTGCAATACTTCCAGAAATAATTTTTAACATTCTGTATGTTATGTCTGGAAAATATGAACCGTATGAGAACTGAGTCTGCTGGTTGTTCTGTTTGTGGCAAAAATTATGCCAGTGGAGACCCAAAAGAACTTTCAAACCAACAGGAATAGTTTGGGATTGTGACAAGAGAACATGTTTTTAAATATCTACACTGATACTTAAAGTATGTTAGATCCAAAAATAGTGAATATACCATTTGGGCAAAAGCTTTGTTTTATTGACATCGGGGAAAAGTAAGTGGTTGTTAGGACACCAGCAGGTGTGGGCTTCTAACAACCAATGCAACCATTTGTCCGTTTACATCTGTTTAGGTCTGCTTCCGTTTTTTTAAACAGAACAAAAATTGAGACTTGTTCAGTTTAAAAAAAAAGGACCTGAACGGATGTGGACGTAAACAGATGTGAATGGATAATTATCCGTTTACATCTGTTTGCCCATAGGAATGTTTTTCATCTGTCAACGGATGGATAAAACAACAGACAGATGGAACACCTGTGTGAAAGAACCCTTAGTAGTCTATTTATAAATGTTTTCCTACAAGACTGACACAACTTTCATCCAAGAATCACACATTTTTCCTTTTGGATACAATTGAAAAAATTTGTAAATACTAGGTGAAAGTTGTCTGTGTGTGTGTGTGTGTGTGTGATATTACTGTTCCTGTGGTGGGTCTGATAATTATGCTATGGACTTTGTAATCATTTATGGGTGTTAGTACCCAGTGAAGGTGTGGTTTGCGTAAACCTTGTCAGGCTACTGCCTCTCTGTAGGCAGCAGAAAAGATGCTCCACAGAGGTGCACTTGGCATAAAAATTGTGAACACTTTTGTGAAAACATAAACCACTTCAAAAAAGTGCACTTTCACCCCATTCCTACCAAGGCCAATTTTCAGCTTTCAGCACTATTGCACTTTGAATGACAATTGCACGGTCATGCAACACTTTACCCATATGACATTTTTATCATGTTTTTTTCACACAAATAGAGCTGTCTTTTGGTGGTATTTAATCACCACTGGGGTTTTAGTTTTTTGATAAATAAATGAAGAAAGACTGAAAATTTAGAAAACATTAGCTTTTCTTAATTTCTGTTATAAAATTTTGCAAATAAATAATTTTTCTTCTTAAATTTAGGCCAACATATATTTTGCTACATTTCTTTGGTGAAAATAATCCAAATCAGTGTTTTCTTATTTCTTCTGTAGGAAAGGTATAGAGCCCACAAACTATGGTATATACATTTGAAAATTGATCAATCCTGATGTACTGATGGCTCATCTCTTTTCTTGAGACCATGCCATGATAGTACACATTTCCTTCAAGTTACCCCTTTTTGCAAAGTACACTGTTTGAGGTATTTAGTAAGAGGCATGGCAAAGTTTATGAAGTTGTAGTTTTTTGCCACAATTTTTTGGAAAATGAACAAAATTAAAAAAACATTTTTTCACAATTTATTTTTTACATACTGTCACCAGTGCAGTACAGCATCATCATATAACTGGTGTGGTGGTCATCAGGGACACTGGCTGGTAGCAGTATGTAAAAAAATATATATTTTTTTTATTACTTTTTTTAATACACTTTGGCCAGAATAATACAAAGTCACAATAGTAACAATGTACTACTCTGGGGAAGTGATCAGATTTTTTTTCACATTATGATTGCTTATAGTGAATTTTATTGGTAAAAGCAACCTTTTTTACTGAATAAAATTGTTTAATTCATTGTGTGTTGTTGTGATTAGCTGTGATTGGCCACAGCTAATCACATGGTACAGATGGACTGTGATTGGCCCTGTCTGTACCATATGATCGCTGTGACCAATCACAGTTAGCGACACAATTCAATTGTACACAATGAATGACATGAAAGGAAGCCATCCATTGTTTACAATAGTTATGTGATCTGCTGTGATAGGATACAGCGATCACATGGTACCGGCAGTGGGTCCGTACAGTGATCAGTCACATCCAGTGACAGATCGCACCATAGCATGGCCCCGGAGAATGTCATATGACGTCCACCCAGAACGTCAATGATGGCACTGTTTTTATTTCATAAAAATATCGAAGTACCTTATTTCATAATTGATATACATCTGTCACATGACTCATTCCCAGGTCTGCAGGGAAACATTAGTGGGAGGACCTTCTAGTTCTTTGCTACTGGTCACATGTTAAAAAAAATTGGAATACAGAGAAAATACATAATTAATATCAAATAACTTTTTTAACCACTTCCTGCAGGTTGACGTCATATGCAGCTACAGGCATCATATAGATATCTATTTTTTCAGCCAGCAATTATCTGCAATGTAAAAGCCATCATAGCATCTGCTTAGCTGCTTAATTTCTTGCTTTTGCAGGTGGTGGGTCCCCCCTGCCTTCCAGTGCTTCTCCAGTGTTTATCTGGGCTCGCCTGTGCATTCAAGCTCACCAGTGATGGCAGTTTACCATAGAGCTGGCCATGGACCAGATGGACCCCAGCCATCTCTATGACCCTTGGAGGCTGTAAGCGATGTCAAGATGCCGGCAGATGTAAGCACTGACATTTTTGTAGCTGGAACGCCTGAGATCATTTTTTTTTTGATCTCAGGCTTTTCAGCGTAGAGGAGAGAGATGTGGGACCTAAAGACTTAAAGAGAACCTGTCATGCTCTATTTCTATTACAAGAGAAGTTTAAATTCCTTGTAATAGGAATAAAAGGGATTAAAAAATAAAGCAAATAAGGGAAAGTGTAAAAATAAAAAAATAAAAATAAAATAAACAATAAAAAAATAAAATCAATTAAAGCTTCCCCATCCCCTCACGCTCACATGCTGAAGCGAATGCATACGTAGGTTGCACCTGCATATCTAAACAGCATTTAAACCACACATGTGAGGTATCGCTGCGAACATTAGAGTTAGAGCAATAATTCTAGCACAAGACCTCCTCTGTCACTCGAAACTGGTAACCTGTAAGAAATTTCAAGCGTAGCCTATGGAGATTTCTAAGTAACAAAGTTTGGCACCTTTCCGTGAGTGTGTGCAATTTTAAAGCATGACATGTTAGATATCTACTTGGCGTAACATAATATTTTCACATTATACAAAGAATTGGGGTAATTATTTTGTTTTTGTTTTTTAATCATAAAAGTGTTTTTTTTTTATTAAAAAAAGGAAAAACTGCTGCAAAAAACATTGTGACATAAAAAATTGCAACAACCGCCATTTTATTCCCTGAGGTCTCTGCTAAAAAAATATATATATAATGTTTGGGGGTTCTGAATAATTTTCTAGCAAAAAAAAAATGATGATTTTTACATGTAGGAGAGAAATGCTAGAATTGGCATGGGTGGCAAGTGGTTAAATTATCATACAAATATATATTTTAACTTAAGTCTTTATTATTTTTGTGCAAAAACATGGTGTGGGCTATCTGGGGGAGATGCCGCTAATCACAGCCTTCTCTGCCCCTTCAGCCTGTGTCTGATGTTTATATTTGCTTAGAATTACAGGGAGGTGATGCCTCCATCAATCAACATGTGATATTCGACCTCCATACTGTTTAGCTGTTTAGTGGGCAGAAAAAAGAAGGAGAACGAGGGCTGTCATTTATCCTTGTGTATAAGTCCATATGTGTGACTCTATAGTCACATGGGCTGCACAGATAAGTAAAAAAAAAAAATTTATAGCATAGAAGTGAACTGAAACTATGCTCAGTAGATGTGGCAACAGTTGGTCTACACAGTCTCAGTGGGGACACAGGAGGGAGGGACAGTGAACAGCAGGCTCAATCAGTTTTATTGCACAATACAGAAAACAAATCCCATAGTGACTGAGTGAATATGAACAGCATGTTATGACAGTTTATAATGATGTGGCTTTAATGACATTTTAATGTTGGAAGTGAACCTGACCACACCATAGAAATGCAAGACCCTGAACCAGCATTAAAACATCCAGGGTTACAACATCCAAGGTCACCCCAGCATTGGGAAGAGGACCTTCTCCATCTCCTTCCCCCCACTCAGACCTGCTCCACCTCTTGCCCTGTGCCATGTTGCCACTGTGGTGAAGATTGTGAGGTAGGACTGAGGACTCTGTAGGGAGGACTGTGGAATTGGCAACTATTATGTAAAGATGGGACTCTGGTGTGAAAGGGGGCTCTGATGTGAAAGGGGGTGCTATGATGGGAAAGGGGTGGCTCCAATGTGAAGGAAGGGCTTTTATGTTCAAGAAAAGCTTGTAAGGGGGGATCTGATGTGCAAATGTGCAAGGGGGCTCTAATGGGATGGTAAGTCTCTGATTTTAAGGGGGGACACTTATGTGTAATGGAGAATATAATATGATGGGGTGCTCTTATGTGGTGTGGGACTTCTGATGGGATTGAGGTTTCTGGTGTGAATGGAGGACAGTAAAATAGAGTCTCTGATGTGAAACAGAGCTCTGATTTAAAGGAGGGGCTCTGATGTGTTATGAAGTAATTTCTTAAAGTTTGTTTTTCTCTTCATTTAAATATATTTGTTTTTCATAAAAAAATGTAAAATATACAATGCGACAATCATGCTGAAGAGTTTGAAGACCCTTGAATTACATCAAACAGTGGTTCATGACTTGGAGGTAGCTCTTGGTTCCCTCTGATGACCTACTGCACCCAGTTGTCTTATGAGTTGATGTACTGAACGAGTAGAGACTGTTCATTTAGTAAGGTGAAGAGTCACTGAACTTAGTAGATAAGTTAAATCTGTCCAGTTCAATGAATCAATCATGTATTAACAGGAAACAAGTTGACTTATATGCATATTATCACTAGTAAACAAACTAATAAGATGATTTTGTTACTGTGTTTTTTTTTTGTTTGTTACTTCTGTGTTTTTGGCAGTTTTTTGGCCTGTGTGTACGAGGATTTATTGGAAAAAAAAGCTTAACCCAACATTTTTTACTATACAATAATGGACACAAAGCAATTGCCCTGTGTAAACCTTCTTTAAAATGCCCAATTCAAAGCAGCATGGTTATAATAAATTCATAATTTGTTTTAATCATTATTAATTACCGTTTCTATATCATACTCACTTCTGGAGTGGATAATGTTATAGCTCTAGAAAGTTAGAAAAATGCCTATACACATATCTCTGTTACTAGGTAACAAAGGCTTTTTTTGTGGCTAATTTATTGTGCAATCAGAAAATAAACAGCAGGAGACAATTCATCTGCACCTGTTTCACTGTGAGCTTTTAATATTTCAGTCTGTTGTGCTTCTTTGAACATGCTTGTAAGCTGTGTATGTGTAAATAAAATATCCAAGTGCACTGCAGTCTGTATGGTAATTATTCTTTCCATCAATGCAGATTTTCAATACAGAAGTAGTGTTTCACCTACAAAAAGAGCCTCTAGTCTACCTCTTTAAGTAACTGTCTGAATAATGCATTTGTTTTACTTATTTCCCTGCAGAATACTAGTTTGTAATTATTGCTGATTTTATGTCTCTGATTTCAAATAAATTGGTCATCTGCATAGTTAAATTATTTCTGGAACATTGGATTAGGTTTGCAGGATTAAAGGAACATAGTGCTGAATACCATCTTAAGCCACTGATTAACTCTGTTGGAAGCATTACAAATTTTAAAAATATGTGTTTGAAATGTGTAAAATGCTGTGTTAATTCAGACAAACTAAAAGCCTTGATAATCCAGTGATATGAAGAGTGACTCCTGGTTAAGGGGGAGACATATCCATGTGTCCCAGGCCAATGTAAAGTGTTTAAATCTATTTTGTATATGCTTAAAATACATTATAATAAATGTTTATTTTAAGTTGAAATACAGTATATTAATGGCACATGGGTTAGATGAGAACAGAACACTTCAATGGTAATTAATTAGCATTAATCCTTTACATTGTGCCTAAAGCTTGGTACACAACCCGCTGGGTTGAATGAAAAAAAACTGACAGCACTGCTATACTAATGATCCAATGTTAGTACAGTGATCTCCCTCGCTGAGTTGTTGTGCTCTGACAAGGGGACGGACCCTCTGGAAGAACATTCCATCAGCACTCTCTACCATTGGCTGAGAGCACTGATCAGGAGCTGGTTTTCCAGCATGCTCGTCTGACAGAAGCTGACTGACATACACACGGGCTGAATGTCGGCCGATTTTTATCTAACCAGCCGATGTAGTCCGACATTCAGCCCATGTGTACGAGGCTTAACATTTGTCTCTAGTAGAACTTCATGATTCAGCCATGTTTTAGCTTTCTTTTCAATTTAGCAAAGCATTTTTAAATGTGCTGGGGTGAAGTAACAACAACGAAGGTGAAGTAACAAAAACAAAATATATTGCTTGCTAGCTTTATAACTACCAATAAATTATTAGTCTAATAGATTTCACTGAGAACTCTTATTAGCAGTTATCTTGCTACTGCAAGTTGGATAAATAAACTTAACATGACTTCTTATGTTCATATGTAACTGTTCTAATGTTTTTTTGAAGAGGGTGTGTGAAACACTAAAATTGAAATTTTAATGCACAGCTACAAGCCTACATTGTTTTTCTTTAATGTGATCCTGTTGAAAATGTTTTCAAGTCCTTTTACCTGTTAAAGAAGGCAGCAAATTCCTTTCCCAGCGTCTGTACTTCTAAAATCTTTTCCAGTGATTAAAACTGGAAGTCTCTCTCCTGCAGTGATGTGAAGTCTACGGGAAGATCCAGTGACAGCTGCAAGGGACCATAGAGGACTATGTTCCCAGAAGTGTCGTGATTGGAACTTTTGGAGTTTGGTAGGGCAGGCACTGGTAAAGTTAAGTATTGCTGCCTCTTTCTACATGAAAAGGGGCTTTAAAAAGTCACAGAAGGGATGCTTTAAAAAGGAACTTCCTCTTTCTAGCAACAACACCTGACATATGACTATAATATTGCCCATCTAGGTCAGTTTAGACTTAACCCTTTCATGCCTAAGCCTATTTCTGACATTTGTTGCTTACAAGATAAAATCTGTATTTTTTGCAAGAAAATTACTTAGAACCCCCGACATTATATATATATATATATATATATATATATATATATATATATATATATATATATATATATATATATATTTTTTTTTTTTTTAGTAGAGACCCTAAAAATAAAATAAAATGATTGTTGAAATATTTTATGTCACACGGTAATTGCACAGCTGTCTTTCAAACACTTTTCTGTTTTAAAAAAATAAAAACTAAACAGTAAAGTTAGCCCAATTTTTTATATAATGTGTAAGAGGATGTTATGCTGAGTAAAGAGATACCTAACATGTCATGCTTTGAAATTGCGCACAGGTTACCAGGTTAGAGTTGCAGAGGAGGTCCTTTGCTACAATTATTGCTCTCACTCTGATGATCGCGGTGACACCTCACATGTGTTATTTGAACACTGTTTACATTTGCAGGCACAACGTACAAATGCGTTTTGTTTGCTGCGCACGCGTGCGAGGACAGGGGGCGCTTTAAATTTATTTACATTTTTTTCTTATATTTTTATTTTTTTACATTGTTCCTTTGAAAAAAAAAATAGGATCACTTTTATTGCTGTCACAAGGAATGTAAACATCCCTTGCAACAGTAATAGGTGGTGACAGATACTCTTTATGGAGGGAATTTGTGGTCCCTCCTTTGCACTTAAAAGTATTCAGATCGCCGAAATCATCGATTCTGAATACTGTCATTTTTTTTTTAATCGGCACCATTGGCAGCCAGGTAAACCGGAAGGGACGTTGTGACGTTGCTTCCGGGATTTTACATCAGAGACCAGAGCAAAGCCAAATGCAGCTTTGTTCGTGTCTCAGCCTAGGCGGTCTGATGGCTTGGGCCTGGGAAGAGTGTGGGAGGCGGCCTGCTCCTTTAGGATAACAGCCAAACTGCTTTTAGCTGCATTGGTTGTTATCACTAAAAAGCCATGAACGCAAATTTGTGTACGGTCGGCGCAAAGGGGTTAATCTGCCAACAACAACCCCCTGTTAGATACAGAAAACACTATTTGAATGACAGCAATAAAATATGTAACAACTGTCATTATAGGCTTTGTAGTACATCTGTTAACACATGTTACAGGAGAGGCTGCTTATATTATTACTAATTAAAAATGTAAGAGGTAAGGCTGTACGGCAAGCATAGTTGGTACATGTTCAGATTTTCACATATATACTGTGCATATACTGTAAATATGTGCATATCTTTGATCTATACTGTACATATTGTGGGAATACGCCTTTAGCTGGCTATAATCCTTTATTTATAAATAGATAAATAATGATATTAACCACTTCAGCCCCGGACCAATTGTCAGCTTAAGGACCAGAGGTCTTTTTTCAATTTCGCACTGCACTACTTTAACTGGTAATTGCGCGGTCATGCAATTTTGTAACGAAACGAAATTTGCGTCCTTTTCTTCCCACAAATAGAGCTTTCTTTTGATGGTATTTGATTGCCTCTGTGATTTTTATTTTTTGCGATATAAACGGAAAAAGAGCGAAAATTTTGAAAAAAAAAAAAGAGATTTTCTACTTTTTGTTATAAGAAAAATCTAATAAACTCAACTTTAGTCAAACATTTGGGCCAAAATGTATTCAGCCACATGTCTTTAGTAAAAAAAATGCCAATAAGCGTATATTTATTGGTTTGCGCAAAAGTTATAGCGTCTACAAACTAGAGTACATTTTCTGGAATTTACAACGCTTTTAATTTATGACTGCCTATTTCATTTCTTGAGGTGCTAAAATGGCAGAGAAGTACAAAACCCCCCCAAATGACCCCATTTTGGAAAGTAGACACCCCAAGCTATTTGCTGAGAGGCATGTTGAGCCCATTGAATATTTTTTTTTTTAGTCCCATGTGATTGAATGATATATTGCTCACACATGCCATAGTTATATGTGGAATTGCACCCCAAAATACATTTTGCTGCTTCTCCTGAGTATGGGGATACCACATGTGTGGGACTTTTTGGGAGCCTAGCCGCGTACGGGGCCCCGAAACCCAAGCACCGCCTTCAGGATTTCTAAGGGTGCAAATTTTTGATTTCACTCCTCACTACCTATCACAGTTTCGAAGGCCATAAAATGCCAAAATAGCACAAAACCCCCCCAAATGACCCCATTTTGGAAAGTAGACACCCCAAGCTATTTGTTGAGAGGCATGGTGAGTATTTTACAGCTCTCATTTGTTTTTGAAAATGAAGAAAGTAAAGAAAAAAAAAATTTTTTTTCTTTTTTTTCAATTTTCAAAACTTTGTGACAAAAAGCGACATCTGCAAAATACTCACAATACCTTTCAGCAAATAGCTTGGGGTGTCTACTTTCCAAAATGGGGTCATTTTGGGGGGTTTTATGCCATCTGGGCATTCCATGGCCTCCGAAACTGTGATTGGCAGTGAGAAGTGAAATAAAAAAATTACTCCCTTAGAAAGCCTGAAGGCGGTGCTTGGTTTTTGGGGTTTCGTACGCAGCTAGGCTCCCAAAAAGTCCCACACATGTGGTATCCCCGTACTCAGGAGAAGCAACAGAATGTATTTTGGGGTGTATTTCCACATATGCCCATGACATGTTTGAGCAATATATCATTTAGTGACAACTTTTTTGTAAAAAAAATATATATATTTTTTTTTTTTTTCATTATTCAATCTCTTGGGACAAAAAAAAAAAAAATATTTAATGGGCTCAACATTGCTCTCAGCAAATAGCTTGGGGTGTCTACTTTCCAAAATGGGGTCATTTGGGGGGGGGTTTGAACTGTCCTGGCATTTTATGCACAACAATTAGAAGCCTATGTCACACGTCACCCACTCTTCTAACCACTTGAAGACAAAGCCCTTTCTGACACTTTTTGTTTACATGAAAACATATATTTTTTTTGCAAGAAAATTACGTTGAAGCCCCAAACACTATATATATTGTTAAAGCAAAGGCCCTACAGATTAAAATGGTGGGTGTTGCATTTTTTTTTTCCACACAGTATTTGCGCAGCGATTTTTCAAAATACACTTTTTTTTATTTTAATGCACTAAAACACACTATATTGCTCAAATTTTTGATGAAAATAAAAAATATGATCTTAGGCCGAGTACATGGATACCAAACACGACATGCTTTAAAATTGCGCACAAACACGCAGTGGCGACAAACTACATACATTCTTAAAAGCATTTAAAAGCCTTTACATGATACCACATTAGATTCACGGAGGAGGTCTACTGCTAAAATTACTGCCCTCGATCTGACCTTCGCGGTGATACCTCACATGCATGGTGCAATTGCTGTTTACATATGACGCCAGACCAACGCTTGTGTACGCCTTTGCGCAAGAGAAGGGGGGGCAGGGGTGCTTTTTTTTTTTTTGTTTGTTTTTTTTTTATTTATTTAGCTTTTTTATTTTATTTTTAAACTGTTCCTTCCATTTTTTTTCTTTGTTATGATTTTTATTGTTATCTCAGGGAATGTAAATATCCCCTATGATAGCAATAGGCAGTGACAGGTACTCTTTTTTTGAAAAAATTGGGGTCTATTAGACCCTAGATCTTTCCTCTGCCCTCAAAGCATCTGACCACACCAAGATTGGTGTGATAAAATGCTTTCCCAATTTCCCAATGGCGCGGTTTATATCCGGGAGGGGGGACATTCCCTCCCACTGCTTGTAAAAGCAGTCTAGAGGCTAATTACCCGCTAGAATTGCTTTTACATGAAAGCCGATCACTGGCTGAAAAGAATGATACCAAGATGATACCTAAACCTGCAGGCATCATTCTGGTATAACCATTCAAAGTCCAGCAACATACTGGACATATATTGTAATCTTTTTTTTTTTCATGCAGCCTCTTGGCTGAACGAAAAAAAGAGATTGATTGGTGGGTATGCCCACCATTAGAATACCTCCCTTCATCCACCCACTTCTAATGATGGGCATACATGCACCATTTATATATGCCGATGCATGGGGGCATCCTCCCGCAAAAGTTATGCTGTGTACACACGGTCGGAATTTCGACCGTATGTACGTGGCATTAGGAGCCAACCGCTCCTCCCCCCCCCTGCTGCCCCCATGCTTCGGCACATATGCTCTTTTTTTTAACTGTGGTGGTGAAATCACCTCCTACAGCGTTGGAGTCGCGGCTTTATGTATCGTGGGAGCAAACGCTGTTGCTGTCAAGATAAATAAATCCGCGCTGCAACTGAATGGCGCACCTGAAAACAAAAAAATGCTTAACACTAAAACACAGTAAACAAAATTACATACCTGAAAAGCAAGCATGATAAAACATAATAAAACATTGCAGAATAGAATGGAGTAAAAAAAGAGCGAGAATAGAGAGAGAGAGAGAACAATAAAACGACAACTATTTTATTTTTTTTTTTTTTTTGAGATTCACAGGTAAAAAAGCTCCTGACTGTTAGCGACTGAATCAAAACGCTACCACAAAAAAAATGTTAGCGATCGCAGGGATCAGGCCTGACTCTGCGAACGCTGCAGTTATGTGTGCTTAGTGTTTTGTAAGTGACAGTGATCGATCGATACTGCACTTGGGTGGGTGGGCTGGGCGGAGGGGGAAAACGCAGGTGCTAGCAGGTATCTGGGCTGAACCCGCTAACAATGCGTTTTTTGGAACCCTAAACTGCTGGGACGCTAGTATAGATCTGATCAGATCAGATATTGATCTGTTCAGATACTGTGCCACTAAGGGAGGTGTATGCTTTGCGCGTGGGTGTTTGCGGTACTGGCACTAACCTGGGGCGACGCAGACCTTATTTGACCCTAAAACCTAATTGATATCACCCGCCGGGCGATCAGGGGGTTAAACCGTTATTGGGTAATAAATGGCGGGTGCCCTGACAGTATAAAAAACAAGCTAACTAACCAGCGTCACCCGTAACAGTAATACAAAAAAAAAACTGGCTACCTAGCGGCACCAGTGACACTAATGCAGCGATCAGAAAAACAATCGCTTAGTGACACTGGCAAAAGGGGGTGAAAGGGTTAACTACTGGCAATCCGGGGGTTAAACCTTTATTAGGTAATATATGGGGGTACCTGACGCTATATAAAAACCTGACGGGGAACCTAAATAACGAAATAACTAACTGGCTAACCAGCGTCGCCAGTGACATTTATACGGTGATCACTGGTGAAAGGGTTAACTCTAGGGGCAATCAGGGGGTTAAAACCTTTATTTAGGTTGTAATATGGGGGTACCTGACCTATAAACCTATTTATGAACCTATATAAACATGGCGGTTAACCTAAAAAAAAAAAAAACTGGTTACCTAGCGACACTAATGCAGCGATCAGAAAAACGATTGCTTAGTGACACTGGCAAAAGGGGGTGAAAGGGTTAACTAGGGGCAATCAGGGGGTTAAACCTTTATTAGGTAATATATGGGGGTACCTGACGCTATATAAAAACCTGACGGGGAACCTAAATAACGAAATAACTAACTGGCTAACCAGCGTCACCAGTGACACTTATACGGTGATCACTGGTGAAAGGGTTAACTCTAGGGGCAATCAGGGGGTTAAAACCTTTATTTAGGTTGTAATATGGGGGTACCTGACCTATAAACCTATTTATGAACCTATATAAACATGGCGGTTAAAAAAAAAAAAAATGGTTACCTAGCGACACTAATGCAGCGATCAGAAAAACGATCGCTTAGTGACACTGGCAAAAGGGGGTGAAGGGGTTAACTAGGGGCAATCAGGGGGTTAAACCTTTATTAGGGGGGGTAGGGGGCTACCTTGGACCTAAAACTAACTGCCCTGACAGTTATTACAGTCACACTGACACTAAATGCAGTGATCAGTAAATAAATGATCACTGCAATTAGTGACACTGTGACTAAGGGGGGAGGGGGTGATCTGGGGGGTGATCTGGGGGTGACAGGGGGGTGGATTGTGTGCCTATGTGTACTGGTGTCAGTGTACTGTTTGTGCACTAACCTGTACATCTTCACTCCTCGGCGTTCCGGTCACATAGACCGGCGCACCGAGCGTGACATCACTTCCGCCTTCCTGTCTATACAATAGACAGGAAGGGGAAGCTTTTCATTCGCCAGGAGCGATCGCGAAGGGGTGGCCAGAAACCACTGGCCGTCCCCTCGTCCCGGATCGCTCCTGAAGCAATGCCGACCGTCCCCGCCAGCGGAGGGGGTTCCGATCGGACACCCCACCCGCCGGAAGAATGTCACGTACAGGTACGTGATTCTGCCTGTACGTGCCATTCTGCCGACGTATATATACATGGGGCGGTCGGCAAGTGGTTAAGGTATAATAATTTTCATCACTTAAATGTTGCTTTGTTGCTTATCTTTGGCATAGAAGTATGTGTTTTTTTTTACAGTGCAGATTTTCAGACACTATTACTAGTGGATTCATATGGCTGGTGAATATTTGTTACCTAAAATCCTAACACAGCAGTGCACATGTGTGAGAACTCTGTGATGGCTGCCTGAGCACCATACCCCCCTGTGACAGCCACCAGCGCACTGTACTGCTTCAGAAAACCCCTGAGAATACCCCTGGATGCCTGGACCCCCCGTACGACAGGATCTCGGGCTGCAATTTAACAAAGCAGGGGAGGACGGGTGTACCAAGATGGCCGCTGCCACCGCTCTAACCCAGCCACATGTGGCCTACGCAGAGAGGACACAAGAACTCAGGCAAGTCCTTGTCCCTGCGACCCTTATCTACTCCCAGACAGCGTACCGAGTCTAACACCACACCGCCCTTAACAGGGCACTCTTTACTGGGACAGCAGTCCCTTCTGTTAATGGAGCTACTAGCTCCAAACCTAAGTTGCCGTATTGTTGGCCTCCAGTTGCTTAACCTCCAAGTTTTTCCGCAATCCTTGTTCACAAGCCACCTGAAGGTCAATACGGAGAGACTTTCCTACCCGCTTACCTACTTGTCCAGTTGGCACTTTGGGTCTTGATGTTTTATTTTCACAGAGACTCAGAGCATATTCAGATTTGGGCCCCAATTTGCAGGGGCCCCTCCCTTCCTAAAGAACATTCATCGGGACCCGAGAAAGGAGTATGCTGACTAAGGAACCCACAACGAGATTCATTTCTGGGGTCCCCAACGGTCAAACACAGAGCCTAGGACTTGAACCCCCCTCATATCCCTGGGGGCTCTCTCTATCCCACCCCCCTCTTTGCAGGGAGGGAGGAACATCCAATGGAGAACCTGGGGGCTAATTCCTCATAAAAGCTCTTTAGAGTACATTGTCAGTTTTTTCTCTTCCCAAGGTTGTTTAGATAAGTTTCTATTTGCTGTGTTTATTTACTGTTTCGGTTACACGCAGATGCAAGGGTCCAGGGTTTTTTCTTTGTTTCTGTGGAATGGGTCGTCGGCCCTCATTTAGGGGCAGCCGATGTCTACTGGTAGGTGTCTGGCGGCAGTATTTCCCACCAGTCACCATTGGTCTAGGAAGACACATTATTATGTTTTTTTTCCCCCTTCCCCCTTTCCCTTCTCTAACCCTCTCTTTTTCTCAAGCCAATCAACAGGTGAAGTCCTATTTCGGGCTCCAGACTAACATCAGTACCTACCACACTCAACTTGTTCCTAGATGGACAAAGACGGCAAAGGGTAAGTGACGGTGGACTCTGTAGCTTTCCACCCCTCTGTTCTCATGGCTGATACAAACCAAACAGGTGTGGATCTAAGGGTGGCTTTGCACAAAGTGCAAGGACTAAACTCCCCCAGGAAACAGGGAATAGCATTTGAACACTACCGATCCCTCAAATTGGACATAGTTTTGCTTCAAGAGATGCATTTTCCGATTCGATACAACCCCAAATTCCTCCACTCTCATTACCGACACTTTACCTCGCAAACGCGGCTAACAAGACTAAATGGGTAGCAATACTATTTTTGAAGAACAGCAAATTTTCCCACATCTCAGACTACAGAGACCCAGAGGGCAGGTTTATCCTCGTCTAGGGTTCTATCGAAGGGACACTATATTCTATAATCTCATACTACGCCCCTAACAAGGGACAAGCTACATTTTTCAAAACTATCCTTAACACCCTGAACCCCCTCTTGGAGGGCAAGGTCATCTTTGGGGGGACTCTAATGTTGCTTTTGACTAGGGGCTTGACAAGACAAAACCCCTCAAAGCCCAGCTGACACATCCCACGAAGGCGAGTCTCGGCATAGAAAAAATCCTCCACTCACGCGGCCTAGTAGACATTTGGAGGGAGCTGAACCCTAGGAAAATAGACTACATGCACTACTCCTCCCCCCACCAATCCTACGACAGGATCCATCATATCCTGATACCTTCCAGCCTCATACCCTCGACAAATAAGGCGACCATCATAGACACGGTCTGGTCAGATCACTCATCGGTCCCCCTCTCCCTATGAAACACCCTCTCCAGGATGCAGGGAACACACTGGCAACTTAACAAATTGCTCCTTAGTGACCCTATCAAAGCCATGGAAATAGAGGACTCCCTTAAGGAATATTTCCATCTAAACAACGTGGATAGCATCTCCCCGAAATTCTGTGGGCAGCCCACAAAGTTACCATGAGAGGTACAATAATCCGTCTTTGTACTCCAGACTTTAAAAACCAGACTGGATTCAAATAGAGAGGCAAGCGGCCCCTACCTTCACCCTACACTTCCTACTATGGGTCCCCCCAAGGACCGACCCCCAGTACTCTCTCCAATCCTCCCGCAATCACTGACTGGGACATGATGAGAACCGAGCCCTCGCTGACCTTGTAGAGCCGACCCCTAGCCCATATCTTTAACAACCCAGACTTCATCCCTGGCCAAGATATCAAGGCCTTTAAATGGTGGCTGGATAGGGGGTTGTATTGAATCGGACACTTCTTCACCCCCACGGGACCATTCTCCCTGGAATTTTGTGCGCAGAAGCTGGAGATCCCAGCCTCTGAACACTTTAGGTTTCATTAGATACAAAATTTTCTTCAAAAACTCTGGAAGGGGAAACCCGCCCCACCCAGATTCACACCCTATGAAATATTTGTGTGGACAGACCACAAAACAGAGGGGTGGAATATCCATTATCTAACAGTCACTTGCCCATCAGTCGTGCAAAACCCCATATATGGCTGCATGGGAAAACGACCCACAAATACACTGGGAGGTGGATAGGTGACGGGCATTCTTTTCTAGAACCTTTAAGGGAATTAGAAATATATCCTTAATTGAATCTAGCCATAAGGTGTTGACCAGATGCCAAATTGGCTAATATGTATCCCACAGCAAGTCCTCAGTGCTTCTGTGTTAACTTATAGGGTCAATGGCCCACATCTAGTTGGAGTGCCCCAGAATAAGCTCTTTCTGGAACAGGATGTTTACCCTAATCCAAAAAGTGACCTCCAGATCCCAAGAACCCCTGACAATGTCCTTCTCAATGCAAATCTCCTCAAGACCTCCAAATCCAACTGCAAATTAATCCAATTTATTTTACTAGGTGCCAAGCTGACAATAGCCAAAGCATGGAAACAACCCAGGGTCTCTTTTTCAGAGGCCAAACGTAAAATATTGTGGATTATGTCCCAAGAGAAACTGACCAGAATCCTACTAAATACCACAGCTCAGTTTGAATCGACCTGGGAACCCTGGGCCCTACAAATGGGCATGTCCCTCGTTCATGGGGTACAGACATAAGTACTATCCAGCCTCGATGCCCCTTCACATCATTTCCTGTTGATTGGCTTTTCTTCCTCTCGTCTTCTACTCACCCCTCTACTCACCCCTCTAACCTATCCCTCCTCCCCACCTTTCCCCTCTACAATATGGCCCTCTATGACAACTGGAGAGACCCTCCGGACTAAGCGCCTCTAGTCCTACTTGCTAAAGGGCCTTTCCTTTGGAGCATACCAGCTAGGCTCCCAAAATCCCTATCTTTATGTAAGGCTCTAGGCTAGAATGAAGTGCATGTTAATCTCTGGTTATTTGGGGGGGACCCTCCAGGCACAGTGTATTCCCTTTAGGGGTGCCGGGGGAGCCTCACCAGGTTCCCGGATACAGGCACCAAAAAGCCAGAGTGTAATGCAGGAAATATGGGGCTGACCCAGAGTTAACGACCTCTCCCTTCCACATAAGTTATTATTACCTGTATTTATTTTGGTTTTTATTATGCCTCACTGGATGTAATGTTAATTCATGTTTTCTTGTGCTGAACAAATAAAAAAAAAATTTGAAAGAAAAATCCTAAAACAGAATGAGAAGACATGTTAAATTGCAGTTGATTTGAAAGAAGCCACATTCCATCCACAAATCCAGTGTGAAGCACAGCATAGCTTTCCTAAAACAGAAAGTACCGTACTTTCATGTCTGACTTCCATCACCAGCAAAAAAAGGGGGTATGTTCCTCATTATCGGATGAAGGACAGTGTCATGCAAATCATTTATACGATTGTGCATTCATGGCTCTCTAATATTAGATTGAGTCTGTGCTGTAGGCAGTGCTTCTGTTCTTACAGTTAGATGATATGGAAAGGAATTTGCATGTCTGCCCACTATCATAAATTGAGAAATAAATTCCCTATTTTTTTAAATTTGTGATAGAATTGAGATGTGCGGATACTTTCTGTTTAAAGGAAGCTATACGATTCTTCACCCAAAATCCTGTCATCTGAAAATGAGTCATCTTGAGCATAATATAGTCTGTTAAATCTTAATGCAATACTATATTTGTGTCATATCGGAGGATATTAATATTGACAATACATTTACTTTCAATAAGCCCTGCAAGGTTTACAGAAAATATACATTGAAAATAACAACATGCTTTATTAAGATGGATTTAATAAAAAGGTATCATAGGTCAGGACCTATACTTCAGAAGTGGCATATTACCCCCTGTGTCATCTTTATTTAGATTTTTATGTCACATATGTTGCTTATGTAGACCTTCAGAATATAATGTTAAAGGGGGACACAACACTTTGTGCCCAACTTTGTGGGACTGTGCCCCCTCCCAACCTTTATGTCTGCTCCTAAGCTTTAGTTATATTTAAATATTAATCTGTGTCATTTTGGGCGTACTGCCCCTTTAAGAATCTGGACGTTTTTTGCCTGTGGTAAATTCCAGCCAGTGGGAATAATTGGAATTATCTGTAAAATCTTGTGAGGTTATATAAGGTGTGGATGAACTGGAACTTGTCCTCTTTTGACCTCATATTTCAAAAGAGCTACCTTCCTCAGGCCTGTTGGGGGGGGGGGTGGCATTGTTGTAATTTAGTAAATTCTGCTTGAGTCCTAATAACTGGACACAAATGGTGATAATATTGAATGTATTCTTTATTTATTAACTACTTCCCAACTAGCCGCCGCAGTTTTACTGTGGCAGAATGGCACAGGTGGGCGAAACGGCGTAGCTGTATGTCGGCTCCTTTAAGCTGGATAGCAGGCGGAGGCACGGTCACAGGCACGAGAGGCAGAACAGGGACATGTGTGTGTAAAAACACAAATCCCTGTTCTGTAAGCTGAGGAGAGGCCGACTGTGAGTTCCTAATAGCTAGGAACCACTATCTGTCATCTCCAATATTCAGTCCTCTCCCCCCACAGTTAGAACACACAGTCAGGGAACGCCGTTAACCCCTTGATCGCACCTTAGTGTTAACTCCTTCCCTGCCAGTGACATTTACACAGTAATCAGTGCATTTTTTATAGCACTGATCGCTGTATAATTGTTAATGGTTTAAAAAATGTGTCAAAAGTGTCCAATGTGTTTGCCATAATGTTGCAGTCCTGATAACAATTGCAGATTGCCATTACTAGTAAAATAAATAATTAATAATAAAAATGCCATAAATCTATCCCCTATTTTGTAGACGCTATAAATTTTGTGCAAACAAATCAATATACGCTTATTGCGATTTTTATTACCAAAAATATGTAGAAGAATACAGATCGGCCTAAGCTGAGAAAAAAAATGTTTTTTTTTTAAATTGGGGATATTTATTATAGCAAAAAGTACAAAATATTGTGTTTTTTTTTCAAAATTGATGCTCTTTTTTTGTTTACAGTGCAAAAAATAAAAACTGCAGAGATGATCAAATACCACCAAAAGAAGGCTCTATTTGTGGGAAAAAAGGTCGTTAATTTTGTTTGGGTACAGCGTCGCGCGAATGCGCAATTGTCAGTTAAAGCGACGCAGTGCCGAATCGCAAAAATTATGGCCTGGTCGTTGAGCAGCCAAATCTCCTGGGGCTGAAGTGGTTAAATAATAGATTTCTAGCTATTAATATTTGTATGAATATTTAGTAAACCAATAAAGCGCTGCAGTTTCTTAATGCTATTAATATTGTCCTGGTTTATTTATTTGCTAATAATGATTATGTATTGCTCTCGGGGGGTTGTGGCCTTTAGCCCCAAGCATTAGAGATAAAATTAGACACATTTAACAAGAACAACAGTTATCAAACAGAATAAAAGGAAAAGTGATTATACAGAAATTAAATGCTAGATATACCAAATGTATGGGTATTGATAAGCCAAATGAATAAGCAGAAACTCAAGCAGTGTAATAGAAAGATTGTACATGTTCTCGGGGTAACCATCTATCTCCTGAATTGTGTATAAATCTCTGCAACTGAGAAGCTCAGCCTGTTAACATTTGGTAGATAACATAAACACAATAATGGAAACAATTACCAGATACTTTGTAGAGAAGATAGAGGTTCTGTCTTCAGGAAAATATTAATCTTTTGGTACAGATGTACACTGCTCAACATAAGCATTTGATAAGCTTTTACTTCCATATTGCCCATGAAAGCAACTACTTCTTTTGACTGACCACTGTTGAAGAGGGCTTCATCTGGTTTGGCTAGTTTTCTAAAAGTATAAAAATATGTTTGGAATATATATGACATTTTTAAGTGTTTTTTAAATTAGGATTTGATCCATAATATAAAGTTTTCAGCAAATGTACGTACCCTTTAAGATTATAATTTTAAGTATTCTCTCTAGAGCTGACAAAGAAAATCTGAACATATGTTACTGTCAGTTTAGGTAATATACTGTACCTGCTTTCATCTCTGAAGTCCCTTACAAGATATTTGATTATTGAACTGTAAGGGATAGGTCCATTTGCACTTTTCACACTAAAGCCTAGTACACCCAGGCCAAATGTCAGTTGGCATTTGCCAGTTCAATAAAAACTGGCCAACGTTCGGCCCGTGTGTATGCCAGCTGGTCTGACCGAAGCCAACTGAAGACTCAAGACCGAAAAAAGTCTGCTGACCGACTCTTGGTCAGCACTCTCAGCCAATAGCTGAGAGCGCTGACCGGAGTGTTCTGGTGAGGGGGTCGTCCCGCTGTCAGAAGATTATAGCACAGATTGTTAGTACAGCAGCTCCGACCTGAACTGTCAGCATACAGATTGGGGACCTAGCAAGTTGGGTGTATTTTCACAAACAGACACAAACAAGGTACATATAATGGAGTTACAAGGCATTAACAGTGAAAGTGCTTTCAAAATATGTCCTTTCTTAAACTTTTTGAAAGTTCAAAGATATGGATTCCAGTTCCTTTGTGACATTGCTCTTTTCCTTTTTTCGGAAGCTTATACCTCACAAAAACTACCTCTTCTAGTTTACAGAGAATACAGAGTAAAGCTAACCAGCAAGGAAACAAAAAAAACAACCCCATAATTTACAAGGTTCCTGCTAGTTCTGGTTTCTGAACTCTAATTATTGAGTAGTCTTGACCTTTAAAGCATTAGAACATCCCATGCATCCAAACAGGTCAAATTCCTAACCTGCAGATACAAATTACAAAAAATTGGTCTGTTTAATTAAAATCCATATGACTTACTTAATTAAAACACATAATTAATAAAACACATAATATTTCCAAAGATAGCTGCAGTACTTTTGCACTGCCTGAAAACATTATATGCTGTCATTTTCCTTTTAGCAAATCTTTACTTTATTTAGAGCATTGCTTCAAAACGCATAATCATAGTACTCCAGTATTTATATTATAATATTAAGATTACCATTATGGTAACCAGAGAAAGAAAATAGATTATGTATTATTTATTTTTTTAAGTTTAACCAGTTCATTTTTGAAAGATAATTTTCATAAATTTGTGCATCTACCACCAATCACAAGTCTTACACACTCCTTGGAATTCATAAAGACTGGCACAGGTTTTGTGAAAGTGTCTCTCATGCATTCTATAGGTGGTGCACCAAATTCATAGACCTGTCTAGAACTTGTAATTGAATTTGGCTGCACCACTTTTAGAATGCTTTCGGAAAATATCTCTGCCAGTTTCTGTCTATGTCAAAAGAGAGTTGGTCTTCATAAGTTCAACTTTTGTAAGATATAAAGCATTGGTATTTTATTTTGAATTTGGTGAATTAATTGTGCCAAAATGTAAAAGTGGCGGATATTATAACTGTCGGAACCAAAAATGTTGCAAATGCTTCAAAAATTCAGCACAATAAATTACCAAGAGGGATTAATATCAGAAAAGTGGTGCAGCAGCTTTATTGAATTCCCACGTAATGTTTTCTCATATTTTTGGATGTTTGTATGTATCCAGTTTATTGAATTAACATACTTTAAAGTGTTTTAGAATTACATAGCAAGTGAAAAAGATGCATTAAAAGTGGTTAAAGTGTTAAGGTTTTTTGTCTTAATGAATTCTATGCATTAAGGTAAAAAACCTTCTGTGCAGCAGGATCCCCTAAGCCCCCCCCCCCCTTATACTTACCTGAGCCGGATCTAGTTCCATCAGTTTGCATGAGAGCAGCAGCTCTCTTGGCTCTTACTGTCCTCACTGGGCAGGTTGATAGCAGTGGAAGTTATTGGCTCTGGCTGCTGTCAAACAAATCCTGTGATGAGGGAGCAGGGGGTGGGGCCAATGTGCCCTATCTGTAACTACAGGTGCAGACAAGGCGGCTCAGGAATGAGGAGGAGCCAGGAGTGCCAGAAGAAGAGGATCAGAACTGCTCTGTGCAATACCATTGCATAGAGCAGGTAGGTATAATATGTTTATTATTTTAATTTAACAAAAATTAAGCTATTACCTGTATATTATTCCTATATGCTATTAATGGGCTGTCCATTATATTGGCAATGGATGTCATGTAGAGAACCTTAGAAATAGGTGTTCACTACAGTGATTCTCATAAATGTAAAACATAATTTATATTAATGAGTAGCATCATTGCTTTTCAGCAAAACAAATATGAATCTATTTGCCATTACCTGTACCATGCAGTGTTATAAAATAGCATGTTTAACCAAATCTACAAAAAATATATTTAAAGTGGAACTATACTCACCTCCACTCCAGCGATGTATGGTCCATGAGCACCTTTGCCAGCCTTTGACATCTTCAGACTGTTTTCTTCCAGTTTTTGATCTTCTGCCTTCTTATTGACCAGGATGATGTAATTCCCAAGCATGCACAGGAATTAATTAATCTCAACAGATACCAACATTGTACAGAGCCATACGTGTTACGCGAGAACAAGTAGCTAAGAACACTTTAACATAGAAGAGTCATAATATGTCTCTGCTTCATTAAAAACCCTGCCTGTTCACAAATATTTATTTTTTAGACAAAGTTCCTCTTTAATTGTAATGTTGGGGTTTTTATTCTAATGTGTGTACTTGATACAACAACAATGACCTAATTAGTCATTAGATCCTGCAGTGAGTTTACACATTCAGGGCACTTTAAGCATTGCCATAACATGAAAAAAGATTTACAATTAAAAATATGCAAAAGATGCTGGATAAGCAAAATAGCTAAATATGCCACAGGAGAGTTCAGGTATTAAAAACTCCACTTATTTATTCTCGCTTAGGAAATCTTGTCATCTTTTTGTATGCAGCCATCAAATGTTGAAGGATTGATTCACAAAGAAATACGCAGTCAGCATCTTTAAATTTGTAGCAAAATAATGATCATCATTTAACATGCTGTCTGTACTGCTCCCTATCAATAAATAAGGAAAGAAACCAAAATGCAATGATATTTGCCTGGGTATTATATTTCATAAAAAAATACAATCATACTAATACAGTACATGCAGTGTGTATTCGGAGGTACCCTGAAACCTATGGCGGTAATTGGGGTAAATGTGGAAACAGATGTTTGACAATATGATACCTCTGTATTGATTCATCACAAGGATACATTTTTTAGATTCCTTGCATACACTTTTAGACCTTGTTCACATGGGCGCATCTATGTATACACTGTGTGCAGAGCTGTCTTTGTCCACACAAGAAGCACTGTATCCCTGCATCCATTTGCAGGAATTCACACTTAAACCTTTTTTTATTTGTATTTTTCTTCACATCCATATTTTTTTCCTAAAGCATAAATATGTATGGCCTAATACCACTCTCTGGCATCCCCTAAAGGCAATAGCAATTAGGAAAAGTTTTGGGCTGCTTAAAATAGTTGTTATTCCAAAAAAGTGGAAAATGTGACAAACCATTCTACTAGAAGTGCATCATTCTGCTTGCCTGCTAAGTTATACGTTACAGAGAAGGGGACTTGGTTAGTTTGAAGTGTGGGCAGATTTCTTACTGCCTATCACTCTTAATCCCCCCCCCCTGTAGCTGCCCTGAGAGTGACCTTGGTCAGAGACATTTTTAAAATATTTAAAAAACAATTTTAGGCCTGAAGATTAGTTACAACTCACCAAAATTATATATTCTCTGAAAGCAGACACCCTGGAAAAAAATAGCGGAAATAAAAATTTTTTATGTCACATGATATTTGCATAATGATTTATCAAGTTAATTTTAGGGCACAAAATGCAATATAATACACATTTTTTTGGTAAAATATATAAGATGAGGTTGCATTGACTAAATAGATATACAACACATCCAACTTTAAAATTACGTGCAGCCATAAAATGACAGCAAACTTTGATACCCTAAATTTTCTATAGGTGACACTTTAAAAGGCCCGGCAAGTCATCACATTTTTAACCATGAATAATGACCCAAACATAATTTTTTTCACTCTGACATGTGCAGCAATATACACTATAACGTGCCACACAAGTGACATTTTCATATGTAGGTGCCCCCAAATGGTGTGTTTATGTTCATATGTTCATGTACCATGAGAGTGGGGGGACTATGTTTTTTGGGGGGTGTTTTAAGTAGTTGGTTATACACTTTTTTCCCTTACAATTTATTGATATCACATATGTGATATAATGTCTTTGTAACAGATTCTCTTTAACCTCTTGCCTACTGGGCACTTTCACCCCCTTCCTGCCTAGGCCAATTTTCAGCTTTCAGTGCTGTCGCACTTTGAATGACAGTTGTGCTGTCATGCAACACTGTACCCAAACTAAATTATTATAATTTTTTTTTTAGACAGATAGAGCTTTCTTTTTGAAGTATTTAATCGGCAGTAGTTTATTTCATTTTTTTGCTAAACAAATGAAAAAAGACCAAAAATATTTTAAAAAAATAGTTTTTCTTAGTTTCTGTTATAAAAGTTTGTAAATAAGTAATTTTTCTCATTCACTAATGTGCACTGATGAGGCTGCATTGATGGACACTGATGAGGAGGCACTGATAGGCAGCACTGATAGACATCACTGATGGGCACTGACAGACAGCACTGATGGGCACTGTTGGGGCTGCACTGGTAATCAGGACACTGATGATCAGTGCCCTGATTATCGATGAAGATGTCCCCTGTGTGGATTGCTGATTACCGGATTTCCTCTCCTCACTGCCAATAACTGGCAAATCCTGTTTACACTGTAATCAGCTGTGATTGGACATAGCTGGTCATGTAGTAAAGAGCCTCTGTAATTGACACGTTACCCCGATCTGTGATCAGTTGTGTCTCGAGGACACAGTGATCACTGATCCCTACCAATGAGCGCTGCAGGGGGTGCGTGGGAAGCACGATCATGGGAGGACGTCAATAAACTCCCTTCTGGAAATGTGCTGTAGCTGTCATTCGGCTATAGCGCAGTCGTGAAGAGAGACATCTACAAGATTCCTGATTTCTCACCATATATGCCCTCCATTAAAGCTGATAAAGTGCAGCTCATGCTCTGTTAATTTAACAGCAGCATGGGAAAGGGATACCTGATACACATTGCTTACAGGTTCTTTGCAGCCAGGGAAGATCAGCGAACAGACGTTCTCCTTCCCCTCCACCCAGTGACACCTGCCATGTGGTTCCTGGACCCACAGGTGGGACAGCAGAGGGTGGAAAACATGGTAAGAGAGTTCCAGTGTAGGGTCACATTTCCAGCCAGCAGTCAGACCCCCCCCCCCCCAACTGATATCAATGTAAGCCTTACGTTGGTGGCAGTGAACGGGTTAAAAGCATATATGTTCTACATTTTATCTTGCTACATTGTGAATTTACCTACCGTGAATCTATAATAAGTTATTATTTTTAAAGGTGATCAACATGCCAGGTAGTTGCAAAGTGAAGAGAGGAAGAGAACCCATTGCTTTTAATTAGAAAGTTTATTCCCCAATGCTATTTAAAAATATAATTGTTATTATGTAACTGTCAACTTTCAAACATATAAATAGGTATAATATTTCTTTCTTAAGTGCGATGCCATGGTGCGCATTAACATTTTTTGGACACACAGCATTTATGAGTAGCGCATTCTGACACTCTGCAACATGTCTCAATGCACTGCTGCACACAGTAAAAGCATTGATTCAGAAAAGGGGTAATAAAAAATGCACCGCAGTGTGTGTTAAAAAAAACTTTTGGCAGGATATAGCAGCATGAATTGAGAAATGGCAAAATTATGGTGTAAAGACAGACATTGCAAAAAATAAAAATAAAAAATGAGAATAATGTGCTAGATATAATCACACACATTTAAACAATAATTTGCAGATCATGAAAACTCCCCGGTGGATTACTCATTATTCCCCTGTGGATTACTGATGTAGGTGAATTTTTAAAGCTTTAATCCATAACTGACCACAGCATAAGACAGGATCCATTTCAGCCTATAAAATATATATATATATATATATATATATATATATATATATATATATATATTAGGGCTGTTACTGATTAAAATGTTCGTGTTCGATTAATTGATTTTTTAAATCGATTAATCGACTAATTTTGATTAATTATAACGCACATACAGATCCAACTACTACTACTATTAGCTGATCTCCTTGCATTGCAACTCTGCATTAGTCAGTGGTAAATGTGGTATACACTATATACAATCACCCAACACTAGTTAGTTTCCACAATCCATGACTTAACTTCACAGTTCACACAAATACGTTTTAAATTCAAACCGTAGCACTGACGTAAGTAATTTTTTTTCCACAGTAGCGTGAAAATCCCTCCACCTCCGCTCTAACTAATCACTCTCACCTTATGGCATGGACCCCTGTGCAAACAGGTGGTCATGCAAGCGGTTATCAAAAGGGTTAACACGGACCATAAACTTCTCTCACGTCTCCTTAGAGCTCAGTAAGGATGCCAGGTCTCACCGCTTAAGTATAAGATTTCATTTTTGTTCCAACACAAACTACTCACATAAAGATGATAAAAACACAGCATGTCAAGCCGACAATCGTGTTTTTTCCGTAAGGCAGCAGCGGGTGACGTCAGATTTGCTGTGATTTTGCCTGCAATTTCAAAGCACAGAGGTGTGAATGGCAAATTGCAAAACACACATTTGAGATGCCATTCATTTGAATGGCACCTAAAATCACAGGATTGTGGCGCAATAAATCACACTGCAATCGCATCAAAACCTGCATTGAGTGAAGCATGTTGCCCAAAAGTAGCGCCTAAACTTTTTTGGGGACAAGCTTTATGAGATGCGGGTTGCTACTCACTCCGGCATGCACAGCAATATGTAACATGTATCACAATCAATGTTTTCATGCATAGGCGCCCCAGCGCATGTTTTTACATTTGAACGTGTGTATACATGGGGGGCCTCAATTTTTTTTTCATCACATAGGGGACAAAAAGTTCCCTATGTTGTGTTTTTTAGGTGACAGTTTCTGTTTAATGAGACATGCAGGGTCTAAAACTAAAAGACTCTGCATGTCTCCTCTGGGCTCAACTAAATGTATTGCAATGTAGATTGCATTGCAATACATCCCCACCCCCGGCTATGGTAGCCGAGGACACTGAGAGCTTGACCCGATGACATCATACATGTTGCTTTCCAGGTCACAGCAAGAAGAGGAGGAGAGCAGATGTGTGTTAACTTTTCTCCTTCCCCTCCACCTGCCAAAACCTGTCATGTCGGTCCCGGGCCCGAAAATGGGCAAGTGGAGCCCGGAATACACGGGGGTGGAGTGCATGTGTGGGTGGTGCCAATATTAGGGGTGTGTGGAGGCAATTGGGCGGCAATGCTATTGGATTATGTGTGAAAACCCCCACTGTCAGGTCCCTTCAACATACGGACCCCGCAGTGAAAAGGTTAATGCATAATACATCATTCACCCCATTCTTCTGTATTCTGTTCACTCAGCTGAGTTGGGTTCTTTAACCGCTTGCCGACCGCCCGACATCAAATGTTTGACGGTGGCAGAATGGCTCCCCTGCGCTAATTGCCGTAGCTGTATGGCGGCAGCTTTAAGGGGTATAGGGGGCATGCGCCCACCGCGGTACTGAGGAGCCGATGCGCGTGCCTGGCGGCCGCGATATGCACCAGGCACACGCGGTCGCTCCTGACAGAGCCAGAACGAGGATCTGTGTGGAGAGGAGACAGATTGTGTGTTCCTAGTACATAGGAACACTGATCAGTCTCCTCCCCTTGGCAGTCCCATCCCGCCCCCACAGTTAGAACACACTGAGGGAACACAATTAACCCCTTGATTGCCCCCTAGTGTTAACCCCTTCCCTAAAAGTGACATTTATACAGTAATCAGTGGCTATTTATAGCTCTGATCGCTGTATAAATGTCAGTGGTCCCAAAAAAGTGTCAAAAGTGCCCGATCTGTCCGCCGCAATGTCGCAGTCCAAATAAAAAGTGTAGATTGCCACCATTACTAGTAAAAATAAATAAATAAAAATGCTATAAATCCATCCCCTATTTTGTAGACGCTATAACTTTTGCGCAAACCAATCAATATACGCTTATTGCGATTTTTTTTTACCAAAAATATGTAGAAGAATACATTTCAGCCTAAACTGAGGAAAACAATTAGGTTTTTTTTTTTAAAATGGGGGATATTTATTGAAGCAAAAAGTAAAAAATATTGTATTTTTTTTCAAAATTGGGGCTTTTTTTTTGTTTATAGCGCAAAAAATACAAAAACGCAGAGGTGATCAAAGACTACCAAAAGAAAGCTCTATTTGTGGAGAAAAAGGACGTCAATTTTGTTTGGGTACAGCGTTGCACGACCGCGCAATTGTCATTTAATATGACGCAGTGCCGTATTGCAAAAAATGGCCCAGTCAAGAAGGACGTAAATCCTTCCGGGGCTGAAGTGGTTAAAATGTATGAAACACTCACATGCTCTAACAGGTGTAAATTAATTCTTATAATTCTTTGAGTGGTAATAAAGCCTTAGACAAAAAAAAGGCATTTGCCCAATCACAGCATACCCAGTTTTCAAGGTCATATCTAGTTGTTTCTTTCCAAGCTAAACATTACCAATGGCTAAAATAGAACATGATATTAACTGCTAGGACAGTTCATTGTAGTTGAAGATGTCTAGGAGATATGTTATAGGATAGAGTGCCTGGATTACTAACTCTTGTGTTTACCAATGATATGCTGTGCTGTTCCAAGTGTACCGTATATACTCGAGTATAGGCCGTCCCGAATATAAGCCGAGGCCCCTAATTCACCACAAAAAACTGGGAAAAACATATTGACCCGTGTATAAGCCGAGGGTGAAAAATGCAGCAGCTACTGTAAGTGGAAAAGAGGGTCAGCAATGCCCATCTGCAGCTGCATGTCCCCTGTACAGACCCCCCTGTGTCCCCATTGCAGCCTACCTGTGCCGATCTGCGCTGATCTGCATCGCTCCACATGTCCTGGGTCCTGTGTGCCTCCCTGTGCGATCTTCCTTCCAACATTGCAGCCGATGCAGTCTCGCTCTGTCCCCCCACAGCGTGTAAGGCGCCATTCCAAAATTACAAAAGCCGCGCCTCCTCCTCGCCCGTGATAGGAGGAACACTGTTTTCCCAGCAGTCAGTGTGCAGTGTTCCGCCTATCACGGATGTCCTCTCATCCTCGTCCATGAGATGAGAATGACAGGACGTCCGTGATAGGCGGAACACTGCACAATGACTTACTGCTGGGAAAATCAGTGTTCCTCCTATCACGGACGAGGAGGAGGCGCGGCTTTTGAAAACTGCCATCTGTCTGCATGACACGCTGTTCATGTAGGCAGTCAGCGGTGACTCGAATATAAGCCAAGGGGGGGGACTTTCAGCCCTAAAAAAAGGGCTGAAAATCTCGGCTTATACTCGAGTATATACGGTAACTATTTATTTTAGAACACTTTTAATTATACTTTGTTCTGATTATTTTTCATGTGAAAATATTTGAAAAAAGTAAATCACTGTTTGCAATTATCATTTCTTTACTGTAACCATTGCTAACAAACAGCATAATATGTATTCTAAATAAGGAATTACTGGAAAATTACTAAAAATAATGTTTTTTACTGTTGAAAATGGAATTCCAGCAAATAAGTTTACTCTTTTATTTGCATAGCATAGGAAAGGGTTAGAACATCTGACAAATGTGACTGCTGTCTAGGCCCTACTGATAAGATTTATCAGTAGGGCATAAACAGAAAAAGTGTGCAAAATCTTTTTCTGGATAAACAGACAACAATTATAATTAGGTTAAACCATTTCCCCAGTTAAAGGGGTTGTAAAGGTAAAAGTTTTTTCACCTTAATGCATTCTATGCATTAAGGTGAAAAAACATCTGACAATGCCGGCCCCCCCATCCCCCTGTTTTACTTACCTGACCCCTCGAAAGTCCCGGGCTCGCCCCCAACATCCTCTTCGCCGCTCACCCTGGCCGTTGATTGGCTAGAGTGGATGGGTTGAAAGCAGAGCAGCCATTGGCTCACGCTGCTGTCAATCACATCCAATGACGCGGCGCGTCGGGGGGCAGGGCCAAGTGATACAGTAAGTGGCTACGGCCGCCAGCTGTATCACGGAAGCACGCCCGCAAGCACTTCACACCATGCGAGGGAGCTCGCATGAAGTTGTGGAGTCCTTGCGGGAGGGAGCCAAGACAGCCGCCGAGGGACCCCAGAAGACCAGGTTCGGGGCCACTCTGTGCAAAATGAGCTGCACAGTGGAGATAAGAATAACATGCTTGTTATTTAAAAAATAAATGTGCCTTTAGTGACCCTTTAACAAAATTATTTCATTGTTTATGTACTAAGTGGAATATTTATAAATAAATACACATATTTATTTATAAATATTCCACTTAGTACATAAACAATGAAATAATTTTGTTAAAGGGTCACTAAAGGCACATTTATTTTTTAAATAACAAGCATGTTATTCTTATCTCCACTGTGCAGCTCATTTTGCACAGAGTGGCCCCGAACCTGGTCTTCTGGGGTCCCTCGGCGGCTGTCTTGGCTCCCTCCCGCAAGGACTCCACAACTTCATGCGAGCTCCCTCGCATGGTGTGAAGTGCTTGCGGGCGTGCTCCCGTGATACAGCTGGCGGCCGTAGCCACTTACTGTATCACTTGGCCCTGCCCCCCGACGCGCCGCGTCATTGGATGTGATTGACAGCAGCGTGAGCCAATGGCTTCTCTGCTTTCAACCCATCCACTCTAGCCAATCAACGGCCAGGGTGAGCGGCGAAGAGGATGGCAAAATGTGTAATGAGAAAAAGTCTCTTTCCCCTTTTTTTCAAACCTAGAAAAGGTGTCTGAATCAAAATGAAAACAAACAGTCCTAATTTAGGTAATGTTAAATGTGATCCAGGGTGTCAAACTGGCATCCATGTTGGTACACCTAAAGCCAAAATGTCCAAGGAAATGCTGGTGCTCCTCTATACTGAAATTAACCCATATGCCACTCAACATCAGACTTCTATTTTTTGAGGCCCAGGTGGCCAGACCATTTTTTTTACATTTTTAAATCTTACAGTGATACGAATTACACTTTAAATTTAAAACTGTATTCATTTTAAAATAATCACTGTATTTATAAAATATTTGTAAATTCTTGCAAAATAGTGAAAAACAAAGGAAGTAAAAACTGTCAATAAGCAACTTAAGCTCAAAAGCACAGTGCTAACTTCACACCTACATGTTGTTGCAGTGCCATTCATTCTAAATGACACTGCAATGCACCTTGGCAGTGTACCTCAATACATGTGTTTTTCTTCAGCCCACAACAATGTAGAGATAGGAAACCAATTGTGAACTGTGGTGCGCTGCATTGAAGGAAAAAAAAAAAAAACATGTTTGGGATCTGATGTGTAAGCTCATCTTTTTAACAGGGAACAGTAAATAGCAACATAATAGTCATCATTGTGCGTCACAGTGCATTGCGTCAAAAATTTTGTGGCACAACATTTTGGTGTGTTGACAGCTTGTTAATTTAATTGGCCTGCCCTAACACATTGCATGTTTACATGTGACATACTTGTGTTAATGCACTGCTCAAATGTAAATGTACCCTAAATATCAAGGCAGATCTTCACCCTCTGAACAGACTTTCCTCCAATACACTCCTCCGCCCCTCCACTACATGAATAGCACTGTCTTTTTACATTTATTTTGCATACTTACTTTTTTTTAGCCCCTCGTCTGGGCAAATCACATGCACAGTGCGCGCTGTGCCTCCTGAAATATGCATGTCACATATCTCAGGATGCATAGCCCTTCATTCATAAAGGAGGTGTGCCTAGCAGCTCGTCATCGGGAGTCATGCTGGCTGAACCAGGAAGGGCCAGCGAGACTCTCGATGATGTCACAAGCAACATGGCAGCATGGGACTGAGTGGTGGCAGAAGACAAGAGAATCTCAGCAAGACAATCCTGGATTCTCTGGGTGGGTGAGTATCTGAAATAAAAAAGATCACCTGGTAAACGGGGGTAAGAAATAGGGGGGTACAGATCCACTTTAATGATTATAAAAAAACAAATGCACACAAAACTACAGCTAAATAAAGAAGAGGGTAAGAAGTGAAATAGGGCTTTGGGTTAACTAAGGGTTAAAAAAGGGATTTAAATGATAACAATCTTTACTTTAAAATGCTACTTTTTATTTGTAAGGTTGTTTTAAATGACATATGCAGAGCAAAGGCAAGTCCACATTTGACTGTAGATACTTTATTACATTGCCAGTCCTGAGAATCATTTTGACATTGAGGAAATGGCAGTAAGAGTCAGGTGGAACTGTAGAAGGGGACAGGGGTTAGAAGGGGGAAATAGCTGCAGCCACATGGGTTTAATTGGCATCTTTTTGGCAAATCCACATCAATCACAATGAATGATATGAGACACCCAGTGAAAGAAAAAAATCCTGCTGATTTTATTCCCACTGCTAGAAGCAAACAAAGGGAGAGGGTCAATGTAATTTCCCAAACATGGTCATGTGCCCATATTTGGTCATTAATGACATGCTAACCCCACACCACGTGACATTGCAGGTTGCTAAAGATGCCGTGGGTGCCAGAACCTGCTGCTTCCTTAGCAACCATTGACAACAAAAAATCTGTCATGTGTAGTAGTATTAAAAATTATTGTGGATGCAATTGGCAGCTATTTTGCTGGCCAATCACATTCACAAAGCTGTGCAGGAGAGTCACTTTGGAGTTATCAAGTTTACATACTGTTTGGATGTAATTGGCAACTGGTTAGCTGCTGAATACATACATTCAGTAAACAGACTTATAAATGCAGCCAATTTTGGGCTTGAATATATAATGTGCTGCACTAATCAAATAGTAACAAAATATAAGTGTATAACAAAAAACAAATAACATAAGTATAAATATGGATTCAATTGGTAATATGTCCAATTAGAAAATAAAGTGCCACTTTTATCATAAAAACTGCATCAAAGTAAATGGTGCTCCCTACATCACATTGATCAAGCCGCCTACCAAATGTGTATGACCAAAGATTAAAATGGTCACACAAGCACATTTCCCCACAAAGGGTTAATGGCTCCACTGGCAAGACTAATCTGCAGGAACGCTGCTGATTGTTTTGACCCCAAGCGTGGGAGTAAATGTTTTATTTTTTTCAAAAAAGCGGTTTTATTAATTTTTATCAAAAGAAAAACAAAGAAAAAAGACATTTGAGATTCTAAGTGCAATCTTAAAAAAAAAAACACTTATCATACAGTAAAGGCATGTTGAAACAACCATAGCCATAACAACCGCAAATAGCAGGTATTCAGTCAAATCAATAATACTGATAGAACATTATAGTGCAAAATATCTTTGTTAAAAGAAAAAAAAATTAACTTTTAATGAAGCTTGAAAGGCAAAGAACAGAAAGAAAGAGAAAGAGTGAAGAGACATCATAACAACTAGTTAGTGGACTCAAGGTGGATCCTCCTGGAGATGCCACAATTCCCAGACCTGATTGTGAACCTCCAATCTGTCCTGTATTCTAGCAGTCATTTTCTCCATCAGCTCCACATCCTTAATCCTAGCATACAAGTCCTCTGAGGTAGGAGGGGACAACACACAGCCATAAGTATATGGCAGAGCAGCTTCTTATAGGGTTTAGACATTTTCAGTGGGGAAAGGACCAGCAAAAATATTTTTTGGTGACATAGGGATATATAACTCAAAAAGTCCACCCAGCAGCTGTTAAATTGAGTGCCAAAATTGGGTAATCAGTGGACAACTCCAGTATATATGGAGGAGGGTACCTTTATCCCTGTTGCAACACCAACAAAAATCAGAACTAATAGGGTAGATGGCGTGAAGCACATCCGGTGTCAGGTACCAAAAGTAGAGGAGTTTATATGCATTTTCCTTATAAAGAGTACAGAGAGAACTTTTAGCTGCCTGTGTCACGTACCTGGTGGTGTTGAGCCCGGATTTGCAGAGGAGGGCCTCCCTTGCGGCTCCCACTCCCGGCTCCCTGGTAAGATGACAGGAGACCCAGGAGTAAGGAGGGGCATGGGTGCCTGGCAGGATTGACAGACCGGTAGAGAGATCCCAGGATCAGCTCAGCGGACAAGGTAGGTATAGCAGACTGGATCAGCACAGCAAACTTGATCAGCAAAGCAGACTGGATAGCACAGCAGACTGGATCAGCAAAGCAGACTGGATAGCACAGCAGACTGAATCAGCAAAGCAGACTGGATCAGCACAGCTGACTGGATCAGCACAGCAGACTGGATCAGCAAAGCAGACTGGAAAGCGCAGCAGACTGGATCAGGAAAGCAGACTGGATCAGCACAGCAGACTGGGTCACTGGTGGTCAGGCTGGGTAGTCAAACAGGCCGGGTCAGGTATCAGGCTGGCAACAAGGTACAGGTGGAGCAGGCAGAAGGATGGTCACAGGTAAGCCAAGGTCGGGTACAGGCAGATAGCAGGATGGTCACAGGTAAGCCGGGTCAGTTACAGGTAAGTAATACAGATCAGGTATCAGGCACTGAACGCCATAGAGCAGACAGCGGGGAGCGTCTGTGACAGGTGGATTTAAATAGCCTATCTGGCGCCAACAGGGGTGCACGCTTCCTGCGCGCGCTCCCGTGCGCGGATGCGCACGTGCATGTGCTCGCGCACACGCGCATGCACAAAGGTGAACGCGGACGTGCGCCAAGGAGCCCAGAGTTCCGACTACTGGCAGGATCTTCATGACATTTGCCCTACGGGCAAATTTCTCAGGATGGGCCCTCTCGAAGGATTGAACCAGACTCTTAGCGTGGACATTGGTCTCGGGCTCCCAAGAATTTTCTTCAGGACCATAGCCCTTCCATTTTATCAAAAACTGGTTATGATTTCTCCTCCTCCTGAAGTTTAGGATGGCCTCCACTTCGAACTCCTCCTCACCGTCTATTAAAACCGGGTCAGGAGGGACAGCCCTTCTGTTGGAAAATGGGCTGGGAGTGGAAGGCTTCAGCAGGGATACATGGAATACTGGATGAACCTTTAGTGAGTCTGGGAGTTCCAGTTCGTAGGCCACTTCGTTGATCTTCCGTTTGACTGGGAAGGGCCCTAAGAACTTGGGACACAGTTTCTTCGAGGGCCATGCCATCTTCAGATTTAACGTGGATAGCCACACTGATTCGCCTAGTGCCAACACCAGCTCCCCTCACCTCTTCCTGTCACAGGTTGTTTTGTTGTGTTCCTGGGTTCGGGCCATGGTCTCCTGCATAAGCTGGTTGTTGGCAGTGAAGAAGTCCATCTTTTCTTGGACCGCTGGCACGGTGCATTCAGGGAGGGAATTAGGCAGGAATGAAGGGTGGAAACCATAGTTGGCGAAGAAGGGTGTCTGTTGGATGGCAGAGAGGATGGAGTTATTGTAGGCAAATTCGGCTACTGGTAGCAGGGAGATCCAATCGTCCTGGGCAAAGGAGGAGAAGCAGCGTAGGTATTGCTCCAGGGTCTGGTTCGTCCTTTCGGTTTGTCCATTGGACTGGGGATGATAGGCGGACGAAAAGGAAAGTTCAATATTTCGAGCTTTGCAGAGAGATTTCCAGAACCGAGAACTCGATCCAAAACTATGTTCGCTGGTACTCCATGGAGCCTGATAACTTCCTTGAGGCCCCAGTTGAGGCCACCAAAAGGTACGTTGTACCAATTTGGTGGTCTTGGAGACACCAAAGTGCCCAGCAAGTGCATGGTCATGGCACAGTTCCAGGACAGTTACCCGTAGGCCCTCAGGAATGAAGATTTTGTCTTCGTGCCACAGTAGACCATCTCTGGCTTGTAATCCGGGCCCGGGCCTGGGTATTTGCCCCGTGGAGGCTCGTCTGAGCCGGGAGAGTAAGTCTTCCTGAAGCAGGAGGAAATTCCCAGTGGCGAGAATAGTATCCGGAGGGGGATCCTCCTTGGACTTGTGGAACATCTGTGACAGGGCATCTGGCTTGGTATTCTTGGAGCCTGGACTATAGGTCACATGAAAGGTGAATCGAGAGAAGAAGAGCGCCCACCTGGCCGGTCTGGGTTTCAGCCTTTTTTCAGATTTCAAGTATTCTACATTTTTGTGGTCAGTGAATATCAGAATTGGGTGAGAGGCTCCTTCCAGCAAGTAACGCCATTCTTCCAACGCAGCTTTGATTGCTAACAGTTCTCGGTCTCCAATGTCGTAGTTCCTCTCGGCCATGGATAATTTGCGAGAGAAGAAGGCCATGGGGTGAAGCAGGGCCTTAGCTCCTTGCCATTGGGACAGTATCGCCCCCACGGCAATCTCGGATGCATCCAGACATCCACTGCAAGGAGGAATCTGGGTGCCTCAGGATAGGAGCTGAAGTGAAGAGTCCTTTAAGGGCCTCAAGAACCCCTTGAGCCTCAGGGGACCAATGGAAGCGGGTTCCTTATCTGGTGAGTTGTGTGATAGGCGCAACTATGGCCGAGAACCCCTTGATGAATTTGCGATAAAAGTTGGCAAAACCGATAAATCGCTAGATTTCCCTCTTGTCCGCAGGGGTTGGCCAGTCTAGAATCGCAGTGATCTTCTGATCTTATCGCGCGCATGCGCAATGGCGCCCGCGGATGTGTGCCAAGGAGCCCAGGGTTCCGTTTACTGGCAGGATCTTCATGACAGCCTGAGACCAGAACACCTGCCGCACCTCCAGAGGAATTTCCTCACCTAGCGCCCTCTCCCAACGGAGCATGTATGAGTGTTTACCTTGGGCTTTGGATGAAATAGGCATTCATTATCCGATAAATATCAGAAATCAGTCCCTTCGGTACAGAGCCTTCCAAAATTATACATTCAAAGGAGGACAGAGAGGAAAATTGCAAGTTTGGGGTTATAATTTGGGCATAATGGCGAATCTGCAAGTATCCATAGAACACCTGGCAAGGCAAATTTTATTTATCCTGAAGTTCAGCAAAATAGTTTGTGAGACCTAGGGTCTACTAAATGGCCAAAATGGAACAGGTTCCCCGATGCCCAGGGAGAGGACATCAAGAAGGTGAGGCTGTCAGGCATCTTAGGGTTGTAGAGAAATTAGGTCATCAAAGATTTTTCAGATTTAAGCGCATATTGATGGAAGAGTGGGTGCCAAATTGTCCTAAGCAAGTGACAGGGATCCACCTCTGCATTTCAAAGTAGGTTATTAGGATGTTTAGGCGCTATCCATAGCTTTTCGATTTCCATCCATTTGTTGTAGGAATGCTGAGTAAACCAAGCGGCAACCGAACGTATTTGGGCCACTTGGTAATAATCTATAAGGTTAGGGAACGCTAGACCACCCTCACAACATGATGCTATAAGTACCGAGCGGTGTATCCTATGTCTTTTGTAGTTCCAAACATATTGTAACAGGTCTGCTTGAAGTTTTTTCAGATGTGCCAGGGGGACAGGAATGGGTAATGTTTGTAATAAATACAAAAGTTTTGGAAGAACGGTCATCCTAACAGGGGCAATACGCCCCAGAAGGGAGATATGATGCTTCTTCCACTGTTGGACCTAATTAGCCAATAAACACTCCCAAATATTTTAAGGCAGTGGATTTCAAAGCGTAAGGACAGCATCCTCGGGGATGTTAACTAGGAGGGCTTCCGACTTAGCCGTGTTTATTTTATATCCTGAAAGGGCTCCGTATCAGAGTAGATAGTTCTAGGCTCCAGTCAGCCAAAGATGTAATAGGACTTTTTATACAGCATGACAATTGCAGGGCTTGCCTTATGGCATTAACCAATCAAAACATAGAATCAAATACCTCATATATTGGTTGAATATAGTTTGGCTAGTTGTAGCTGAAAATATGTCTATAAAGCAAATACTTGTGTAAATCTTCAGCTTTAAAAATAAAAATAACCCTCAGATGCTTGCACATGTACATTGTTTTCTATTCCCAAGTCACCTTGAAGCTCTTAATCATAGAACATTTATGTAAATACTGACTCTGAAAAGCAAAGTCAAGGGTCGCATTGCTCCCTTTCCAATTTCCACATCTCATTTCAGCTCTTTAAACATGACAAGTGGGCAACAGCTAGGCAAATGATGCAGGAAAGGGCTGTCTTACCCTTCAGTTTGCTACTTTAAGTTACTATCTATATATCAGGGCTCCGAGAACGGGTTTTGATAGGCACTAACAGGCATGTGCAGGCACTTGAGGTTGTCCTTATTACTTTCTGTGCTTAACTGATATGTAAATGTTGGTTTCTTAGTCCTTGCATGTTTTTTTAGGGAAAAAAATAATAAAATTTGCATATAACAATTAATAATATTGAAGGTGGAAGCAAATATTATTACTAAAACAGAGTTATAATTCTGCCGTTTAGACTAAATATATGTGTTAATGTTTTCTTTGGATCCACTTCTAATATTGCAACCGTTTGAGGATAAGGCAAAGATGGAAGTAAGTGGTGACCCTAAATAAAGAAATAATAAAATCTTTAAAAAAATGTAAAATATAGATTAGAAAACATTAAAGCTTGCTGTGTCTAAAATAAGCATTCCTCAAATAATACATAGGAATTCAGTTGATAGCTAACTAAAAATAATCAGAAACTGAGGATGTAAAAAAACCTTAAGATTTTTAAGTAGAATTCTCAGTCTTGCATTTATATATTGGATGTGTATATTAAACAGTTAGATTACATATGTGCTATGCCCCATTAAACAGATTCTCATGATGTGTTAGAATAGCTATTTTGGTATACCTTATTAGTCTACACTGAGTTACCCCAGGGAAAATAATGACCATCCCTGTGTCAGTTAATGAAGTGTTCACTGATTTAATCCTTTTTGGTAAAGCTGTATATGCTTGTAGTATGCAATATTTCAATTTACAATTTACATTGTAAACACTGAAAGATAGATAGATAGATAGATAGATAGATAGATAGATAGATAGATAGATAGATAGATAGATAGATAGATAGATAGATAGATAGATAGATAGAAATATAGATGTAACAAACAAAAATAGAAAACATGTGAGTGTAGCTAGTGATAATAAATACAGCTGCTGGCAACCAATAGTAAGACAAACTAAATAAACACATATGTTAGCTATGTTTTTAACTATTATTTCCCTGCTGATTTTTTTATTTAATAAAATTGTGTAAAGAAATGCACTCAAAATCTGCACATTTCACAGTAGTGCAATTAATGTCTATAAATATGTCTAAAAATCACAACCACAAATATACAACCAAAACATTTAATAAAAAATGAAAAAGTGCAGTGAAAATGTTGTCCATAAAACATATAAATATAAGAAAACCAAATGTTCAAATCGAATACCACCAAAAGAAAGCTCTATTTGTGGGAAAAAAAGGACGCCAATTTTGTTTGGGAGCCACGTCACATGACCACGCAATTGTCAGTTAAAGTGACGCAGTGCCGAATCGCAAAAAGGGGCCTGGTCCTTTGGCTGCAAATTGGTCTGGGGCTGAAGTGGTTAATCGCCACTAAATTTATTTTTATTTTTTTATAAATAAATAGAAAAAGAGAGAGAGAAAAAATTTGTTTTTCATTGTTTCTGTTATAAAGTTTTGCAAATAAATAATTCTTCATAAATATAGGCCAAAATGTATTCTGCTACATTTCTTTGGTGAAAATAACCCAAATCAGTGTTTATTATTTTAAGTCTGTAGGAAAGTTATAGAGTTGTTAACCTCAAAATCTATATTTCTGATTTATTAATCACAAGATATGATATGGGTTAAATGAGAGTTCTATTGACCAGGAGGAAAATCTTTAAACATACTAAAATGTATTAAAGGTAGTTAAAAGTCTAGCTAATACACAAATCTCTAGCTATGGTCTTACATCAAGGAATAAAATACTAGGTTGAAATAAAATATTTACATGAAGGAATATAGAGTATATTCCTTAAGACCGTGATCTACAAGCATATTTAGTTACAAGTAACAGGGCACACATTTCCTCACTAATTACCCATCCTTACCAAGGTTCCACTCTGATGGCTGGTTTCCCAGAAAGAGCAAGTTGCCTCCCCTTTGCTCTGAGTATATGCCTTAATGCCAATGCCCCATAGGCTGACCTAGCTTGGATCATGATTGGAGGGGTTACTACATAAGTTGGCCCCCTGTCATGCAACTCCTTGTGGCTATTTCAGTCTCAGTATAGAGTATGGGTTGGGCTACTTCATTGCATACCCCAGCATGGGGTCCTTTGAAGTGAATAGGTGAAAAACAATGGAATTGGCTCTCCATTGTTTGTATATACAAGCCTCGGCCCCTGCATTGTCTGCAATTAACAAAAGCTTGGAGGAAGGCTTTTTGCACCGCTTTCATAGATGCAAGCCAAAAGAGATATATTCATAATTACAATATTTTCCAGATCTTAATGGAGATTTCACATAAACTCATAAGGCAACAGAGTCCACAAACTATGGAATATATCTGAAAAATTGATCAATCCTGATGTAGTGATGGCCTATCTCATTTCTTGAGGCCTAAAAATGCCAGGACAGTAGTACAAATATCCCTGAAATCACCCTTTTTTGGAAAGTAGACAGTCCAAGAAATATAGTAAGAGGTATGACGGGTGTTTTGAAGTTTTTTTGAAGTAATTTTTTGTCATATTTTTTGGAAAAGGAACAAGTGAAAAAAAAAAAAAAACTTTTTTACATACTGTCAACAGTGCAGTACAGTTACACACTGTGACCAGAGAATGATAATGTTACCACCCACAGTACCATTGTACTACTCTGGGGAAGTGATCAGGATTTTTTTTTACATATTATGATTGCTTATAGCAGTGAATTTTAAAACGGATTCATTCAGTTTGATTTGTTGTGATTAGCTGTGATTGGCCAGAGCTAATCACATGATACATATAGGCTGTGTTTGGCCCTGTCTGTACCATGTGATCACACTGGCCAATCACAACTAGAAACACAATTGTACACAATGGATGGCATGAAAGGAAGCTATCCATTGTTTACAACTGTCTTGGAATCTGTTGTGATTGGTCACAGCGATCACATGGTACCGGCAGTGAGTCCGTACACTGATCAGTAATCGGCTGTGTCCAGCGATTCAACTCTTCATGATTCAACTCTCTATTACCAGGAATGTAAACATCCCTCGTAATAGAAATACGGGGTGACAGGTTCTCTTTCTCCTCTACCTTTGAAAGCAAAAGATACATCTTTTGCTTTTAAAAAAATATATAAAAATGTTTACTTCTGCCCTAGACCAGAAGTGAAGTCATGACATTGCTCTGGTCCTCCTAGATCATAGCTGTAATCAGAGATGATCTGGTCTCTGTTCACCTCTGTGACCAGCTGAGCGAATTATCAGATCATTTCCCCGGCTCTCTGGTAAGAGCGGTAAGCCTGAGAAACCCCGGCGAGCGGTGGGAGCAGCTGTTGTCCTCTCCTGCTGCTTCTAAAAGCAATCCAGCAGCTAAGCAGTAAAAAGTAGCTAATCAGTCACTTGGATCGCTTTTATGAGAAACAGAATTGCCGTCGTAAAAAAATACATAATAGCTTCAGCCATAACCCCGGGAAAGAAATTAAGGGAGGCCAGCGCTCAATGGGTTAATGGGATGGATGAGTAACAAGCCAATGGAACCAGGAATTGATAAAACAGAACAAGATTTATTATCTTCAAAACACATTCAATGCTTGCAATAAAATAGTAATAAGGATTGTAAGTAAAAAGAGCCTACGGTAACACTAATTAACCCATTGAGCTGACCTCCCTTCATTTCTTTGCCAGCTACATTTCCAGATATCTTTGGTCAGCTGCACTGGGCCCAGCTAAACAGCTAAAGTACTTATCAATTGATTATCTTCTATGATTACATCCACTGTTTAGCGCTTATATGACTTTTTCTTACTTTATTACCATAACCCTGGGGAAACCACTTCAAAACCGCAACATATATTTACGTATTGCGGTCAGCAAGTAGATCATTTTAGTGTCATTTTAAACAAGACAAATTACAGAAAAAATGCACACATTTTATATGCAGTAATACTATTTATTTTTAAACTAACACTGCTTAAAAAAAAAGGGAGTTTGCTTAGTTCCGTTGTGTTTTATTGTCTAAGGGTTATGAAAAACATTGGTAAAAGGCAATATAATGAAAGGAAAGCCTTGTTTGTCCTTAAAGTGTAAGTTCACCTTTACAGAAAATCTGTAAGGTGAACTTACACTGGACCCTCTCTTCATCCCCTCTGGTCCCGCTAACCTGGAGTCCGGCGATCCATCACACTGACCAATCGCCGCTGTATCGATCCAGGGATTATAAATCCTCACGGCTTTCTCTCCTCTTCGCCCGCGCTGACAGGATGGGCTACATGGCTTCTGATTGGTCGGCGCCACCCATGTGTCAGCACCGACCAATTAGAATGCTCCCAAACATACGTAAGTTTTGGAGATTTGGAGATTTGTGATTGGCCATCACAGCAATCACATGACAAAGAGTTACTCCATTTATCTCTGTGCCTTTAGCTGATACTCTCCTCTAATGGCAGTGTGGACAGCGGCTTTGTGCATATGCCAGGCACCCACATAAAGGTAGACAACAAGGATGGATGGCTAACAATGCGATAATGTGCTTTGTTCTGCTGTGAAAGTGTGAAACAGCATTGTCATCCTGTGAACAGGGTAGTCTTAGATGGATATTTGGCTTTAGATGTACTAAAAAAGGGATAAACAAATTAAAACCTAACTAAAGCTAACAGTTTTGAAGATTTACAGCAACAGTTTATTTTACCCTTTAGGAAAAAAAAGCTTAAAATTATATGAATAAAAACTGACTTGTAAGTTCCCATAGCAGTGTTATATTTTTTGTCCCAGCCTTGGCAACTGTGATTTTTTTGCTATAGTGGGCCTTTAAGTAAGCAAAAAAAGATTTACAATGAATGTCTAACTCATGGTTACCTAGAAGACAAACATAAATATAAAAAATGATTACAGTTCTGATCGTCAGGCTGTTAGTCTGCTAGACAAGAGCTAAACCTGCTGGTAGAGTTGCCAGTGCCATCTGGACGGTGAAATTGGGAAACAATGCCAATGTTATTAATAAGGAAAAAAACTGAAGGAGAAAGGAAGTGGTAGCAACAAAGTATTCTCCCAGGTTACCCATCAATTTAAGTGAAGTTAAAGTGAGACCAATTATTGATGACATCTTTGGGCTGAAAAGCAAGCTTTGAGCTTTGAATGTTTTATATCTCTTTTAAATGAGGATATAAACTTTTTTTGTGCAAGAAATTAGGTTGAATGCGGTAATTTACAGAGGTTTATAACACATATAGGGTGTATCAGTAAACTCATTAGTTAACACTCACTCATAACTGATTGTTCAGCTATGTAGATGTAATGTTAATGGTTAATAGATATCCAGATAAAAAGTTAAATACACAGTTTAAAGGCCAGCTCTGCCTTTCAGGCAAAAAGAAAAACAGTGGCTTAGAAGTAGAGCTGCACAATTAATGGTTAAAAAGATCGCATTCTTGATTCGACCACCCTCATGATCTTAATCCAGCATTTCCACGATTCATGTAAAAAGTGCAGAGCAGTTTTTCCCCTGCTCACAGCTGACAAAAAATTAATAAAAAAACAGCCGTCAATGTTTATCAACTATATTGCCCAGAGCTAAAAGAGACAGATATAAAGAAACAGTGTATCTTATCTGTCCTTCTGTTTATTAATTTACAGATAAAAGGGATGAACTTTGGTCTGCAAATAAAGTCAGTTTAAAGCAACCTTGTCAAGTAAAAAAAAAATATATATATATATTTGTTTTTTATTAAGTTGTTCTTCTGTTTAACCCCTTATTAGCCCTTAATTTACTCTAAACAGCCTTATTAACTCCTTATTCTCCTTCTCCATTTAATTATTATTTCCCTGCTGATTTTATTTTATTTCATTCTATTTTTTAAACTATTAATAATTTAAAAAAAAATTCTATTGCTTTGTTCATTAATATTTTCACACCTTTGGCATACATCTACACGTTTCACATTGAAAAAAGCGCAAAATTAAAAAAAAGTTAATTTATTTAATTTGTAAAATAACTTTTGAATGCTTTGTACCTTTGCTGACAGCTAAAGTGTAAACAAAAAAGCTGCGGTAGGTATCGGTAATTGGTATTGGTGAGTATTAAAAGAAAAAAGACCCTAATATAACTTTCTCTCCACACTACATTATTTTTCATTACATTTCTTTAAATTTGATTGAAGCAAAGAGTATCATGTATTATTTTATTGCCATCATGTTTGATAACCTAATGTTCAGGGGTTGTAAATATTTAAAATAAAAATGTTCTTCAGAATCGTGAGAGAATCGTAATCTTTATTCTAAGCAAAAAAAAATTGTGATTCTCATTTTATGCAGAATAGTGCAGCTTTACTTAGAAAGTGTAAAAAAAAAAATGCTAGCTCTTTTTGGTGCTGTTCTTCATAGGTGTAATGCTCTTCAATTCAGTGTTAGTCCCCTTGTGGGCTGCATAATGCCTAGCATCATCCATCTCACTTTCTGCAAGGCCATCATGCCAACTTGTGCAAACAGAACTCCTGGACAGCATGACAATTATTCATTATTATGGTAGAGAAAAGCTGCCATTGGCTATGAAATACTTGGGGGGGGGGGGGGTACTGTTTCAACCAAAGGTTTTGAATTCCTGTTCAGCCCTGTGTAATTCAGGAAGGTGAAGCAATGCCCGTGGGTCCCGTGAGCACGATGTTCGCTGGCGGCCTGCGATTGCAGTGAGGAGGGGCAGAACGGGGAGATGCCTATGTAAACAAGGCATTTCCCTGTTCTGTCTAGAGACATGACAGGGAATTACTGCTCCTTGTCATCGGGAGCAGTGATCTCTGTCATGTTGTAGTGAGCCCATACCCCCACAGTTAGAACAAATCCAGGGAACACACTTAACCCCTTGCTCGCCGTCTAGTGTTTAACCCCTCCCCTGCCAGTGTCATTTATACAGTAATCAGTGGCTATTTGTAGCTCTGATCACTGTATAAATGTCAATGGTCCCAAAATAGTGTCAAAAGTGTCCGATCTGTCTGCCATAATGTTGCAGTTCTGATGAAAATTGCAGATCGCCACCATTACTAGTATAAAATATTATAATAAAAATGCCAAAAACCATACCTTTTTTGGTGACGCTATAACTTTATATCAATATACACTTATTGCAATTTTTTTTACCAAAAATATGTAGAAGAATACGTATTGGCCTAAACTGCGGAAGAAATTAGTTTTTCTATATATTTTTTGGGGATATTTATTATAGCAAAAAGTAAAAAATAGACAAGAAATATCAGTCGCACAAGGTGTTACTGATCCCAGCGCTCAAAGGACAAAAGATTTATGCACATTAGCTGCTATTATAAAAAAAGAAAGTCATAGAAATATGCAAGGAAAATATGAGAACAATCCTAGCATTAACAGTGTTTTAAAATATCCAAACGTATTCAGTGCAGCAAATTGCATTCAATGAATGATAAAATCATGCACAAACGTTAATCAGTAAGTGAAAAGTAAAGTCCATAAAATAGTCCATAAAGTATGTGGGGTAATCTGTGTCCCATCAGAACCATAGGTGAAACCACTAAGTTCCTGTATGCCGTCACTGATCATCCACAGGCACTTATATTCCCTTTGGTAATGTACTCACCACAGGTATGAGTCAACAAGCCTGATATCTCCACACAATGTTTGATAGGCACCTATCCATGGGTAATGAAATTTCCTCATAAAGTGGCTAAGCAGTGCATCATGAAAAACAAAGGAACACTCTGCATAGCGTAATACTGTAATTTGGATTAAGTCGCATCCCCCACAAACAATATATGCTTACAAGATAAAATATAAAAACAGCATGTATTCATTAGCCTGTGCAACACAGCACATGTCATCTCACCACCTCCTAAGATGACTGGCCATGATGAGACCCGGGGTGACACAGACCATAATTGACAAGAGAGCCACGGGGTCACGACTTAACGCGTTTCGTCATTACATCTTCTTCGGATGCGTGGCTCGCTTACTAAATACTCAGAGGGGCCTATACCATATTAACACTATATGTAATGAGGCATATCAGTCATTACAAGCACCACCATGGCCGGCAACACCTTATCACAAACTGCAGCACACATGATGTCACGTTAAGACCGCAACATGCAGACAATATAAGATTAAAATTACATATGTTCATACATAACCCCTACCCATCAGAGTGCTGGGGAGCAATCTCAGCTGTAAAGTGACAATATTCAAACTGGTTTAAAACACATATATCACAACAGGGGAAGTAGCATATAACTGCATGTCATCACATATGTGAAAATCTACCCCCAGGTGATTGACATACTACATCTTCGTACAAATGCAGTGCAAACTCCTGCACTGATCAAAGACAGCACCATCACTGTTACATGATGGGCATAATCAGAACTAAATCAAAATATATAAAATAGTGAAGTATCACCATTGCATATTGGAAGTAATCCAAATAAAATATATAGTCAACAGCAAAGTATTACAGCCCTATAATTCATGGCCATACTGAAATGTGACTGCCAAATGAATGCCTTTTAAGTGGGGCACCCAAGAGTAAATAAATGATTTGTAATAAACGAATTGCTAATCCAGATAGTTGATGATATATATATATCAAATCCAAAAAGTATATATAATAAAATATGAAAATATGCTAAAATTACAAAACATTTTGTATAAGCAAGTATAGAAAAAACTAAGAAAATGCAGTAACCAATTGTAAAAAATGATTTAAACTTCAGTCCAGCTGGGTTCCTACCATGTTTTTGTCTGAAGTGTAACGAGACACTGTGGTCTTTATAACCAATCAAGATGTTATATATACAGTATGCTCTACAGTATGCTCTGAAATCCTCTTGCCCAATGTTATTTTGGCCCTGCCAATATACATTAGGCCACATGGGCATTCCAGAGCATACACTACATGGGTGGACATGCAGGAGATAAATTATTTGATTTCAAACTCCATAGGCCGTAGATCTAAATCTACTGAGACTCCTGATATGGGTGTTGCCCTGTTGACAGGCCTTGCACTTCCTGCAGGCATAGAAGCCTGCTCTGTCCCAGAACATTTGGGTTCTAGTGGGAGGATCCAGGACCCTTTTGACCACCCTGTCACCAAAAGAGGTAGTCTTCCTATATATAAAAGGTAGTACCTCTGGAAGAGCTTTACGCAAAGTCTTATCCATTTTCAAAATGCTCCAATGTCTTCTGAAAATAAGTTCCACTTCTCGGTGTTGGTCATGGAAGTTACTAATGAAACCCCATTCGTGTTTATCATCTTGGAGTTTCATTTTATCACCTAAGCAAGATTCTTGTGTCACAGAACCTACTTCCTGAATGATCGTATCCAAATGTTGGGGGTTGTAGCCCTTTTCCACAAACCTCCTCCTAATCTCCTTTGCTTGTTCAGCATAGTCTGCAACAGAAGAGCAGTTCCTGCGGATCCACATGAACTGCCCCTTTGGAATATTACGCAGCCAAAATGGGTGATGTACGCTATTGATAGAAATATAGCTGTTGCGGTCAGTGGGTTTGAAATTAGCTTTTGTGAGCAATGAATTCTGGCATTCATGATGGTTACATCTAAGTAATTGATCTGTTCATTACTCCAGCTAAACTCCAATTTAATATTGATGGTGTTGGTATTCAGCCACTCTGAAAATTCGATCAGTGAGGCCTCTTATCCTTTCGAAATAAAGAACAGATCATCTATGTAGCTTTGGTAAAAAAGAAGCTCTTTCCTACCTCTGCCATAGATCCCTTTATCTTCCCACTCACTCATGAATAGGTTAGCGACGCTCTCTTTTGGCTGTAAAATTTTCCATCGTACTAGAAGTAATTGTGTGTCAGACAAAATTCTAAAGCCAGCCTCAAAAACTTCTTCTGGATATACAGTAGGTGGTCCCTGCGACAAAACACCCAATTGAGGTCCAATAGTGCATCATCATGCTGGATTATTGTATCTAGAGATGAGATATCAGCTGTTACCAGATACATCTCAGAATTTGCAGGGAAGACAACACCTTTTAATAATTGTAAAAAATTGGTGGTGTCTTTTAGATACACTTTTGGTATGACCCATACTCATCTGTAAGAAATGGTTGAGGTATTTGCCAACCCTAGATGTAACAGAGTCAATCCCATTTACAATGGGTCTGGCAGGTGGATTTACTGGATCTTTGTGGATTTATGGTAGAGTATATATTGTGGGGATGCGATTAAAGCTAGGTGACAGATATATTTTTTCTTTTTTAGTTAAAACTCTCATATAATATCCATAATCTACCAAATTGTTAAAATCCATCCTGTAATTGTTGGTTGGATCTCTATCCAATTGTACATACGTATCACCATCTGAGAGCATATCTGACAGTTGGGAGTGGTAAAAACGTTTTTCTCTCTTGTCAATCACAGTGAGAAGTGTGTCATCCTGGGTCTCATCGCAGCCAGCCATCCCAGGAAGTGGTGAGAGGACAAACTCTGTGTTGCACAGGCTAATGAATACACACTGTTTTTATATTTTATCCTGTAAGCATATATTATTTGTGGGGACTTAATAAAAATTACAATATTACGCTATGCAGAGTGTTCCTTTGTATTTCAAGATGCACTCCTGAGCCACTTTATGAGGAACCTTCATTACCCATGAATAGGTGCATATAAAACATTGTGTGGAGATATCAGGCTTGTTGACTCATACCTGTAGTTAGTGCATTACCAAAGGGGATATAAGTGCACGTGGTGTATCGGTGATGGTATACAGGAACTTAGTGGTTTCACCTATGGTTCTGATGGGACACGGATTACCCCAAATACTTTATGGACTATTTTATGGGCTTTACTTTTCACTTACTTATTAACGTTTGTGCGTGATTTTATCATTCATTGAATGCTATTTGCTGCACTGAATATGTTTGGATATTTTAAAGTGGCATCAATGCTGGGATTATTCTTATATTTCCCTTGCATATTTCTATAAAAAGTAAAGTAAAAAATATTGCCTTTTTTTCAAAATTGTCTGTCTTTTTTTTGTTTATAGCACAAAAAGTAAAAAATACAGAGGTAATCAAATACCACCAAAAGAAAGCTCTATTTGTGGGGGAAAAAAAGACGTCAATTTTGTTTGGGTACAACGTTGCACGACCGTGCAATTGTCATCTAAAGCGACACAGTGCCAAATTGTCAAAAAATGCTCTGGTTGGTAAAGGGGTAAATCCCTCCGGGGACAAAGTGGTTAAACTAATAGGAGTGTGCAGAACCACAAGGAGGCACTGATGAGGAAAACAGACTAGGTGTGAACAGGTGCTTGTGACAGGAAGCTGGCTGGAACACACATTGAATTACACTAGTGCAGATGAGCGAGTAACTGGGGTACATAGGGAGTCACTGTGGTAGATAGGGACAGGATGCTGGCAGGAGTGCATAGAATACCTGGAGCAGGATGCAGACTGTGAAACATAAGGATCACAGGAGCAGGCTCAGGGACACCCACAGGCTAGCCCTTTTAGCTGTTGCCCCCTCTGCGATTGACTGCAGCACTGGAATGTGTAACAAGTGAGCGTGACACCTTGTTTTTGTCTGTTTTTCTGATTAGATGTGCCTGTGCACCAATATTGGAAATAAAATTATTGTGAAAAACTGAACAAATGAGTGAATTCACTTTTTTAACAACTGCCTCCCTAAATGTTTAAAATTACACTTGGTGCAATAAAAAGAAAAGGGTAAGGGGGCGTTACACTCTATGAAGTGTGCACACTAAATCCTTGTGTCTAAGTATAAATATCAGGCAAATACTCCTACAAATTAAACCATAACATTTATTCATATATTAGTCATGATGTTCATAATCAATAAACTAATACAACAGTTCATGATTCTTCAGTGTTCTTCACTGTTTCCCTCCACCATGAAGTGAAAAAGTTGCACACCTGATGTGCTCATGTGAATAAATCACTCATAAGACCAAAATGACCCCTTTATGTAAAAGAAGGTCACTATCCTTTTTTTACTTTAGGATCCTTCTCTGCTCACACAAGGATAGGGTATCCTTATTCAGCAATGACACCTCCACAGACCAAGATGACCCCTTGAAGTAAAAAAAAGTCCCTATGCACTATTGTTTTAAAATCCTCCTTAGCTACTGGGAAGGAGATGTCTGTATCCAATAATGGCTCAACCACTCCATCATAGAAACCAAGAAATAATAGTATACAGTATAGTATGTATATAGAATATAACTAAAGCTGTATGAAGAGACAACTGGAACTTTCATTTCCTATGAAGTCTGATTCCCACTCTCATCCCACTAATATGATCCTTCTTCTCTATCTTCTCATATTTGCGTTGTCTGTCCTCAAATTGTCAATACTTTACCTGTTCTATCTACCAAAATGCTTACACATATGACCCTCACTCCTACCCTCTCCCTATTACTTCACCCATCACCTCCTGCAAATACTGAACCCACATGCTGACCTATCAGTTAGATTGTGCGCTCATATACATCCTGCCCCATCTTCCTCACCCTCCTTCTTCTAATCTTTGGATATATTTCCCCCAATCCTGGACCTCCATTTTCTAACTTCAACCCCCTTATCCGGCACTCTTTCTCTTCTGGTACCATCCACTATCCACACAGTTTCATTTCTACCCCCCTGCTCAATCGCAGGTGCCTTCTGCATTACACACAGAATCAGGCCCCGTCACTAACATCCCTGGAAAACTGAAAACACCAGAAATCTCAAGAGACATTGCCGTGCTCTTGAACAACTGTAGTGTAAAACCAAGCAGGACTTATCCCTTTATAAATCTCTCCACCTAAGAAACAGTTCCTGCCTCCATGCTGCCAAACAAACCTACTTCAACCTGTCACTCTTATTAATACCTTGTCCTCCAGTCCTTGTCGGTTCTTTTCTACCTGTAACTCTCCACATTGTCCCCCACCTCATCTACCTACTAACTCACTAACTGCTCAAGAGATTGCCAATCACTTAAAAACAAGATTGATGCAATTTGTGAGGACACCTCCACTGTACAGATATCTACTTAACATACTGTACCTTGTCTAACAGCACAATTAACACTTTCCTCTTTTGAACTGGCTACTGCTGAAGAGGTTACCAAATTTTTCTCAGATGCACACCTAACCAATTGTCCCTGGATCCTGTTCCCTCATAGCTACTATGGTCACCCTCTTCTTCTTTCCTATGCTCTTTCACTCACATCTTCAATCTCTCCTTTTCTACTGGCACCTCCCCCTCTCCTCTAACTATCGTTAAACTAACTTGGTTTAACTATAACCAATATCGATATCAAAAGTCAGTGGCAGGAAGATTTTTTTCTTATTACCATTTGCCTTGGGAGTAGAATCACATGGACTATTAAAGGCTTCGACAATATGGTAACCAGATTGCTTCCTGATGACGCCAGTGTGACGAAACATGCGTCAAAGTGAATACGGATACCCTATCCTTGTGTGAGCTGAGTAGGATCCTAAGTAAAGAACTATGAACTGTTGTATTAATTTCTTAGTTATGGACATTATGCAATATATATGAAGAAATTTATAGTTTAACTTAAAGGAGTATTTGGCTGATGTTTTTCTGCTTAGATCATTTCCTTTCTAGAGGAGAGGAAGCAAGGGAGATATAAGATTTTTGTTATTTTCATTTTATTTATAGTCTTCCCTACAAAATGACAGCTGTTATACAAATGGTAGTTGTAGGCCCCAGATACAGAAAGTATTGGAAAGGATTCTAGAGTTGGTCTCACAGTGAATTTTGTGTTTCCTAAGATTGTTAGGCATACTTTTCAGTCTGATTGTTTCTGCTGAGAATGCCATATCCTTGGAATTACAGAACAAGGACAAACTGATTAAGTTCAATAAATATAGAAATTCAAACTGGAGCCTCAACATCAAAATGCTTGAGTACCTCTGTGATAGGAAGTATGAACCTGTAAGTTAATTGCCTCACTTGTTTGTCTTCCAGCAATAGATGAGAATTTTAATGTAAACCATGACTAAAGAAACCAAGAATAAGGAAGACAGATGTATGTCATTCTGTAGTTTTTGGCCTGTGGGGCATTCAAACTATTTACCAATTTTTTTTATCAAACAAAAAGTTTTTATTGAGCACATAGAGTATATAAACATACATGGTACAGAGCAAAACTGTTATATGTAAAAACACTCTATTTCAATATACATATCGAGAGCGTGGTATAACGGTTAGTCAGAATATACAAGAACTCTTCACCTATTCTCCATTATGACCAAGGGGTTATTCATTTCTTGTTGTCCCCTCATTTAACTGGAGAGATATGCGTAATAACAGGTACTAGAACAGCCGGTCGTGAACCAAATCTAGAGGGGCTAGTCCAGGAACATCTAATCATGGCGCCCATAATTTGTCAAATTTACCACTCTTTCCTCTGTGCTGGTAGATTCGTTTTTCTAATCGAATAGTATCATCCATTTGGGTAATCCGCTCCTGTAGTGTTGGGGGTTCAGTGGATTTCAAACGTCTTAAGATTGCTTTCCGTGCCTGGAATAGGGCCCTTGCTACAGCCTGTAAGCTATTTACCATTTTAGCCCCTAATAACAACCTGTCCGGGTAGAAATATTTGGTTGTCATCACTGAACTAACTACCTTAAAAATACAATCCTAAAATTCTAGAGCATAATTTTCAATACTAAAAGAATGATAAACTGCAATCCTACAGTGAAGTAGCTGCACAAACCTTTGTACACTATGATGTCATTGACAACTGTTGGTCTAAAGCTTTCTATACACTTTTCATTTTTTTCTTTCAGCCAGCGGACTGAAGGATTCCTCTATCCATACAAACAGGTGGAGAAAGGAATCCCCCCCCCCCACTGGGACATTGTATTCTGTCAGTGGGACCCACCAACTGGCCACAGCCACTGATTGACAAAAGTTTTTTAGCATGCTCTTTTGACAGAAGTCAATCAAATTATTGATTTCTGTGGAACATGGACAGCCAAACTCTGATCTATATGGGACCTGACCCTACTAAACCAGTTGCATTTTGTTTCATTGTTTTTTTATTACATTTTTCTGCATGAACAAATAGAAAGTACACTTAGATATAACTGTCATACATTTCCAAGTATTCTTTGAGGAAGAAAGTATGACGTAATGACACATATTTTAAACATTATTAATCATAGGGTAGAGGACAATGCCCCCCCATGTCCAGGCACCCCATCTGGGAGCAATCTGTGCCTGGGGGGGAGACAACACCATCCATCCCGCAGTTCACCTATGCATATATAACAACAGAACAGTTATCTTTTGCTGATCATTGTTTTGTCCTCTATACATTTCGGTATGTATACATATTGTTGTACTTTAGAGCAAAATAAAAGAACAGGAACCAAATAATAAGGTAATAAAATGACTAAATGAGAAAAAAACAAGAAAAAAGAGAGAATAAAGACTAGGAATTACCACCATTTAAAATCTAATTAATATCATTAAATATAATACTGGTTGAAGAACCAGTGTACCAAGGAGGAGTCTCTGGAAATCTTGTAGATCATGTTAGCCATTTAGCTATCAATTGATGCAATGAGTTAGATGAATATGCAAATAATTTTTCATAAAGATACTGGATTTTTACTCTTACTTACTATTTATTACCTCAGTTGTGCTAGGTATTGCATCTGTTTTCCATTTTGAAGCAATGGTTAGACGTGCTGCTATAAGGACATGAGTGATTACACATCTGTGCTTCGAGGGTGTGTTATTTATCCCTTAAGTTGAGGAGGGCAAAAGTGGGGGTAGGGGCCAAGATGTTTCCTGTAATTTTTGCTAAAAGGGTAAATATTGAGTTCCAGAAACTCCTCACGGATTTACATTCCCATAGTGGATGGTATATTTTCCCTTTGGAGCCGCAGTTTCTCCAGCAGGAGTCATTAGCATCTTTAAAAATGTGTGATAGTCTCACCGGTGTAAGATATCTTCTATGCAATAACTTGAAAGGTAAGTCCCAATGGTTAGTACAATGGGAATGGTTGTAGCTAGCTTGAATTTCCTTGTTCCAATCAGATAGGGCAAACGTAGCCTTGAAGTCCCTTTCCCAATTTATCATGATTGTGGTTTTTGTGTAGGTATTGGTATTTTGTAGTTTCTTGTAAAACCAGGAGAGACCTTTAGGTTTATGGAAGGAGGTAGTCTGATACTCCCATGTATCTAGTTGTAGGGTAAAGAGAGAAATTGAGTTCTTAATATGGTAATGGTGTAGTTGGATGTCTGCATATGATGTTGTAGGGAAGCGTTTTGATATAAATTGTGTATATGTGGTTTCTTTTGAGAAGAGTCCATCAGTTATTTTCAAGGAAGGAATGAAATATTCATACATGCCTAAGGTAAAATCTTTCCTTTGTAGGGATTTACTAGAACCAGTTGAATTTCAATCAATGTATGGCCAGCCTAAGACTGGTGATTAGAACCAATCAATGAGGTTTTAAATCATGTGATCACCATGACAGCCAATCATGGTAATGTTTATCTAGTTTTTTTTTATAAACTTCAGTCATTCATACACTTATTGTGCACATAGAGAAATGTTAAAAACCTTTACATTGCAGCAAAACATAATAACTTCAAGAAGTTTAATTAACCACTTCACCCCCGGAAGATTTGGCTGCTGAATGACGTTTGCGTTTCGGCACTGCATCGCTTTAACTGACAATTGCGCGATCGTGCGACGCTGCACCCAAAAAAAATTTACATCCTTTTTTCCTACAAATAGAGCTTTCTTTTGATGGTATTTGATCGCATCTGCGTTTTTTATTTTTTGCTCTATAAACAAAAAAATAGCGACATTTTTTAAACTTTTTGCTATGATAAATATCCCCATTTTTTTTTAAAGAAAGCTATTTTTTTTTTCAGTTTAGGCCGATATGTATTCTTCTACATATTTTTTTGTAAAAAAAATCTCAATAAGCGTATATTGATTGGTTTGCAAAAAAGTTACAGCATCTACAAAATAGGGGATAGATTTATAGCATTATTATTATTTGATTTTTTTACTAGTAATGGCAGCGATCTGTGATTTTTATCGGGATTGCAATATTATGGTGGACACATCGGACACTTTTGACACATTTTTGGGACCATTGGCATTTATACAGCGATCAGTGCTATAAAAATGCAATGATTACTGTAAAAATGTCACTAGCAGGGAAGGGGTTAACACTAGGGGGTGATCAAGGGGTTAAATGTATTCCCTGCTACGTGTTTCTACGAGGGGACTGACTAGAGGAAGTGACGGATCGTGGTTCCTAGCTAATAGGAACACACAATCTGTCACTCCTCTCAGAACAGAACAGGGAAGTATGTGTTTACACACACTAGTCCCTGTTCTGTCTCCCCTGCTCACGATCGCTCGTGTCCGGTGGTCACCGCGACCATCGGCCACGAGCATCGGCACCCCCGCTTTGTAGCGGGCGCGCACGCGCGCCTGCTATCCCGTTCACCCACGAGCCGACCTATAGCTACGATGGTTTGCGGGATCGTGCCGACCTGCCACAATAAAATGACCGTGGCTGGTCGGCAAGAGGTTAAAAACTGTTATCTGCTGTATAAGATAACTACAACAAATTTTTGTCCATTTCGCCCTATAAAAATATGTAAGCAGAGTATTTATTAAATCAGTTTACCAAATACAGTAAAAGCTTTGTATGTTCCTAAAAATGTATAAAAGTTATTAATGTCAACAAATTAGTCATAGAAGTATTGTCAAGTCTGGTCTAGGATTCATAGGCATCAGGGCATTCTTTATAAGGGAAAGGGTTACATATCTTATTTTATCACGGTGTGTAATTGAGTTGTTCATAATTCTTACAATGGATTTTCAAAGTAGTATCCAAGTAATATCCCATTTATTGAATGCAATGAACTAAATATTTTTTGGTCAAATAGATGGTATTTCCTCTAATGTTATATACATTTTCTTGTTCTGCACAGTGGTATATATTGATCTGCCATTTACAGTTTGACAATAAATTACTGGAGTCCATGTATTTTGAATGATTAAAAGCTCTTGGTTAAGTGTTTTGGGCAAAGCACTGTATCTTTGAAAGCACATCATTCACCTTATCTGACATTTTCTATTACCACATCAAGGAAGGTTTAAAGATGCCTTTATAGGTATTATAGCAAACATATAATCAACAGTTATGTCCTAATTTTCAGGAATTATAAATGTAAGCAATCTATTTTTTTTTTCCTTGTGTGTGTGTGTAATTGTTCAAACATGATGTAGAAATGTTTTACAGCATTTTGACAAGAAAACCTGAATGCGTATGTTTGTACAAAGTGTAATTGAATAACCAATACAGGTTATAATATTATTGTAAATATTTTACACATTAAACGTGTGATATATTCTATAGCTTTTTGTTGTAGGCTTTAATGTCAATAGACATACAGAACAACTATAATAAACACCAAAACAGAAAAAAAATAGGTTCATTCTGACATATGTAGCAATAATATTAGTGTAACAAAATAATTGAGAGGACGATGTGTTCATTTTTATATCCATAGCTGATTACCTGACTAGTCATCTCATTAAAGTGGAGTTGCAGCCAAGAAAAAAAAAATCATGAATGTTCCTAAAAAAAATAAAAAAAAACATTTGGAAAAAATGTTTTTAACTCACCTCTAAATGGTTGTTGCCAGGGGGTCCTCCTTCAGTGCCTGGGCTGGTGACATCACTTACCCTCGGCACAGGAAGGGCTCAGGCTCTGCCCCCTCTCTCTTGTCAATCATCTGGGACACGTGACAGGTCCCAGATGATTGCGTGGCCACTCAAGGCACGCAGTGGCCGGGCGCCCACAGTTACAATGCCGGCCCCACTGAACGGAGGGGGAGACGAGCGGGGCTTCGATCCCCTGCATCGCTGGACCCTGGGTCTGGTAAGTGTCCAATTATTAAAAGTCAGCAGCTGCAGTATTTGTAGTATTTTTATTTTTTTTATTTTTTTAATGGCAACACTGCTTTAAAGTGAAACTTCAGTCAATTTTTCAACTTTACATCTAGTAAATCTTCTGCCCTTGTTGTTTTAATTTTGGATAGTTAAACATTTTTATTTTTTTTTCTGCCAGTAAATCCCTTATACAGCCCACTTCCTGTTTCTTGTCTGGTAAAAAGACTAGGCTTATGACATCATGCAGAGCTTTCTCTCTCACTCTTGTGAGAGTTTCCCAGGATGGGAGAGGGGATAAGTCATAAGAGGGCCAATGAGAGCTGCAGGAATGCAGAGCTGGAGGTGTGTCTCTGTGTGTCTGTGTAAATCTAAGAAGTGAACAGGCAGCAGCTTCACCTGCCCACAGTTAAAATGGTTGCAGCCAGACTCAGTGGAGGGAGATTTCTGCAGCATATTTGGCAAGTACAGAATCACAGTATATATAAAATAATATGCAAAGTGGTTAGGGGGAAGCTTCAGAATGGCAAAGAAGTTTTCATTACAAATTATGTGAGCAGACTGCAGTTCCCCTTTAAATCACATAGTAAACAGCATCTTGTAAAGCTGGGTACACGCTGTACAAAAATTGTCTGGTTTCGCAGGAACCAGCCAACTTTCAGTCAGTGTGTACAACAGTCTGTCCAATGGAAACCAGTCTAACGACTGGCTTTTGTCGAAGGGACATGCTGGAAAACTATTCAATTAGTGCTTGCAGCCAATGGCTGTGAGCATTGTTCAGTGTTTTCTGTTCCAGTGGGTCCCCCTTGTGATGGATGGGGCACCAGACCCCAGCCACCCTCACCCCTTGTGACGAATGGCTGGTTAAACTCACACCACGTTGTAACTGGTAATCAACAAAGCCACTCTGAGCCTTACCCCGCACAAAGGTTTTCCACAATTTGAGGGCCAGCAGACTGAGATCGATTTTTACTGGGTTTAAATTTATCACACTGCCACCAGATAGGATTCAGCCTGATTCAACTGTTCACAATACTAGCAATAACACTTATGACTTAAAACACACTGTCACCACAAATAGGTATATCATTATATTTTACACTATAGTAGCACTCTTCAAGGAGACAGAGATTCTTTAATTTCTGCATTTGTGCATTACAAACAATATTAACACTTTTCAGAATATTAAGTATATAATGACATTCAACACAATCAAAAATATCTCAACATATGTGAGCCTAATAAACTATATAATTCAGATAAGTAGCTTGAAATAATTTCAAAATTGTTGCAAGCTGAACACTTTGTGATCTCACAACACCAAACAGTAATGTATACCTTCATACAAATGTATATGCATTAGTACATTGTCTTGCAAATAAACAAATATTATAATGTCATGCTCTCCATTTGTGATAGTTGCACAAAAAAAATCTAAAAATAATAAGCATAATCCTTTCCACTCATATAGAAGTTTCCATCTAAATCTTGTCTTCCACCAACAGTGTTTAGTGATAAATTCTCCTCGGGGGAACAGCTTTCTTTACTCTTGGGTCTCGGTTATCTCTCATCCTTGTGTTAACATTCAACAACTGGACCATGGTAAACAAAGAGGCGCATACACAGTGTTTTCCTGTTTAACTATTTCTTAAAACCCCCAATGGAATACACTAATAAGATAAAACAGTAAAAAGTGCATGTAACAAATCCACATCAGCTGGCTCACCACTCTCTCTTAGACGTGTAGCGCCCTCCAATAGGCTTCCCGAATACAGGAACACATTAACAATATTAAAAAAGGGGAAAAAAAGACCACAGTGTATCAAGCCATTTTAGAGAGGTCCATGGGAGAAACTTCAAAGGTCTGCAATTGTGGGGAATAGAGAAGGTGTATAATCATTGGAAAGGGGGGGGGGGGGGATCATGTTAGGCATCTTAGTCAGTGTGAATCTTTTTGGATATTTGTAACCAAAGTTTTAGCACCTAGAGGTCTTAACATTGACTTAAATTTAAATTGCTTTATAAGTAATAATTAAGTTCAGAATTAAGGGTACTGTGTAGTTCATAATAAGATTTTAGATTTTATAGGAGGTTGCCTTAGAGACATATCGTTAGGATTTATGGGGTATTTTAGTTTATTATTTGGGCATATGCAGAGAAGGATTTCATATTAATTATTTTATTAAAAGTTATATCCGTTTATATTTGTGTTATGTTATCTTATAGACTGATCAGGATATGTATTAGATAGGGATTATTATGTATGTCTTATTTTGATAAATATGTTTTGAGAGCAGTGAGCAGTCCCTGGAATGTACCTGATGTTTATAAGCACACAAATATACATAGTGTTGTGTTGAGATACACTGCAGTAGTTTCCTGTGCAGTGCCACAGCAGAGGAAGTGATGTAATTGATAGCTTCTGTAGTCAGATGGAAGGGGGCTTGTTAACATGAGGTTACCTTGCGGCCGCAGCTGTGTTGTATCAGGTTGTTATGGCAGTAGCTGGGAAGCTTATATAATGGCTCAGGCTGACCGGTTCCCCTACCTACTGAGGAAGCTTATTGGAGGGCGCTATGCATCTAGGAGGGAGGAGCCACGCCTGTGACATCACACTGCCACTGCTGTGTATGAGGAGAGTGGTGAGCCAGCTGTTGTAGATTTGTTACAAGCGCTTTTTACTGCTGTATCTTGTAAGTGTCTTCCATTGGGGGTTTTAATAAATAGTCAAACGGGAAAGCACTATGTATCTGCCTCTTTGTTTCCTATGGTCCGATTGTTGAATGTGAACACAAGGTTGAGAGATAACTGAGACTTAATAGGAAAGAAAGCAGTTCTTCCAAGGAGCAGAGTGGAATTTGATGATGGGCCTGATTATTTCTATTTTGAGGTGAGCAGGTTTTACACCTGGTGTTGGAAGCACATGCAGGATTTATGACTAAACACTGTTGGTGTAAGACAAGATTTAGATGTACACTTGTATATGAGTGGAAAGGATTATTATTTTTTTTAGAATTTGTTTGTGCAACTATCACAATTGGGGAGAATGGCACTATAATATTTGTTTATTTGCAAGAGAATGTACGCATATATATATATATATATATATATATAGATATATATATATAGATATGCATTTGTTGTACTGCACTATGAAGGTATAGTTTTCAGAATATTGTTTAATAAAAGAAAAGGTAAAATAGTGCAAACAATATATTTTTATTCAAAGAGTATTAGAAAATTAACAAAGAGACAATAAGGTAACAGAGAAATTAAAATGAATTAAGGGTGAAAACCTAACATTGTCCTGGTTCTGTGCATTCAGTCAATGAGCATAAGATGGATTAGTGGCATTAATAGATCTTGGCTGATGTTCCTTGTTTTGATGGTAAAAGGAGAGCTCCAGACTGTGAATGTAGCCCCTCATTTATGGTCCTTAAGTAGGGTGTGGACAGAAATGATCTGACCAATGCAAATGTCTGAGGAGATGGGATGTTACTGTGTTTATGGTCCTGTAGTGGCCACTCCCTAAATACAGTTTCCTAAATACAGGTAATAATATCTTTGAATACTTACAGGTTGCATTCTGGCAACTAGTATATTATAATCAAGCATGAAATTACCTTTTGAATTATATGATGGGTATTGGATGGCTACTTCACCTAGGTGATGTGTCCAATTTGCCTCTGGCACCTTCTAATATAGTTAAAATGCTGCTAATTAACTGATACAGGTAAAAATACCCTTGTTCTGGTTGTCCTATTATCAGCTCAGGAGTTATGAAACAGAAGTTTGGATTCTTTGCTAATAACGGCCAACCGAAAATGCATATTCAGCTGTGCTACCAGCTGAGCTACTACAGGTGATACATTCAATCCTATTAGCGAAGGGGTATGTCTGTTGAGCTTTTACAGGCATACCCCACTTTTAAGTACACACTGGGGTTTATTTACTAAAGCTGGAGAGTGCAAAAGGCTCACTTCTGCACAGAAACCAATGAGATTCTAACCTCGGCTTGTTCAATTAAGCTTTGGTAATACAACCTGGAAGCTCATAGGTTTCTATGCAGAAGTGAGCCTGATTTTGCACTTTCCAGCTTTGGTAAATAAGCCCCATTGTGTACTTAAAAGTGGGGTATGCCTGTACTTACTTAAGCCTGAGACCTTGAAAGTTTTATGATAGCCAGGAGACAGAGATATGGATTGTGTTAGATTCTGCTAGTCCTATCAAAGTACTGAAAAGGGTGTTCAGAATGCAACTAAAAGTTTGTTAATTGTACAATATGACTTCCTGGGAATATGTAAAGGGAATCACTGCTGTTATGTGTGTCCTAGGGGTTGATTTACTAAAACTGTTGAGTGCAAAATCTGGTGCAGCTCTGCATAGAAACCAATCAGTTTTATTTTTTTATTTTTTTTGTCAGAGCTTAATTGAACAGGCTGATTGGCTACTATGCACAGCTGCACCAGATTTTGCACTCTTCAGCCTAATGGCCCGTACACATGTTCCGAATATTGTACAACAGCTCGTATGACTTTTTCCGCTTAATAGTCGCAAGTAGAAATTGGAAGTCCCAAAAATTCTCATACGACAGAAAAAAAAGTGATGTCATGTGTTTGTAATGTATTTGTATTGTATTTTCGGATAACAAC